>CM056578.1:85393222-85748222 GCA_029721435.1 Gymnothorax reevesii | reverse complement strand
CAGGCATACTCCCACAGTCCAAAGACATGACTGTCAGGCTAAGTGGGGGCTATGAAATCAACACGGGTGTGAGGGTGTGAGTGAGCGATGCATGATGCATGTGAGCAGCCTGTGATGGATCGGCAAACACTCATATCGTCTGCTTGGCTGGCCTTTTGCCTACCGTTACCGGGCATAAGCATATTAGATCCTGTACGGATCGATCCCTGACCGCATGTCGTGATGTCCTGTGTATCGAAGAATGCAACTTTTAATCTAAATATGGCTAGTAGCAGGTTTCCTGGAAAACTGGTGAAAACTCCAGTCGGAAGTTTGATGGCTGTTAGCATGTGGCTGAATGTTCAGAGGAGCTGAAAACTCAAAAAAAGTGCCTCATTTCAGCAGATGACCCATCAGTTCAAAAACTCAACCCTATTTTTTAATTCAATTTTAAAACAGATGTGCTATGTTTTTCACCAAACGCCAGATTTTCGTTCCTGCAGACCTTGTCCAAAATGCTTTCGACCGGCCAAGTTAGCGCAGCATTCTGTTACAGGACTCTTGAAGCATCATTTCAATGACAAACCGTCGATCGATACCGTTTATCAGTTTACGGAGGGCTGTCCACCGCGATGGGGACAGATATTTCATTTATTCAGGCAATTAAAGCCCTGGAAGGTTGCTGAGGTGACCTGATATGGAGAATTAGCTTTGTAGGAATTTTGCCAGGACAGAGGGATTAGCACTATTGCTTTTAGGAGAGGTACCAGGGGACATCTAATGATGCCGGCAAGCCAGGGAAGTATGATTAAATGTGAATGACAGCACCGCTATACTCATGCAAAACACTGTCAGAACAAACCCCAGGTGCTCAAGCAAGACTCTAAAGACCAATGAACATGACAACATAACCATTCCTGCTTCTCTTCACTGACTCTCAATTAAAGACTGAATGACTACATGAGTACAGACCTGAGAGAGATGTGATGTGCTTCAAAATTCAAACAAATACACAGCAAGTTGCTAATTTCGCTTTTTTCTGCACCCCAGAGCTAACGTCCTCAGATCAAACGAGAAACAGAGGAACAAGTTTTTGGCATTCATATGAAAACAATGGCATCAATATTTTCAAACTGTGTTAAATGGCTGTCTTCTACTTTCCAAAGATAAGCCCAGCGGCTGTCAGGTCTTCCGAGGGCCTTCAGTAACCTCACTCTCCACCACTCGATTGCCCTCAAGCTATTCTCATTTTAGTTTGCCTGATTAACAAACAAACTATTTATTGACTGAACAACCAAGACCAATACATGACCTATAATAAGAAATGATAATGAAAAAGTGAATGCTTATTGCCTATAGTTATACTGTATAATTGATATGGCATTGTAAGGGTGGCAATATAAGTTCAAAAAATTATTTGCAGCATTTATTTTCACCACCCTTACAATTATCACTCAGCTCTGCTCTTCACCCGTGACTTCATTCAGAGTATAGAATGGATTCTCGTGGCATATTGCTTCATGAGCCTCGCAACTACAAAACCCAAAACCAGTGAAGTTGGCACGTTGTGTAAATCGTAAATAAAAACAGAATACAATGATTTGCAAATCCTTTTCAACCTATATTCAATTGGATACACTGCAAAGACAAGTTACTTTATGTTCAAACAGGTAAACTTTGTTATTTTTTGCAAATATTCGCTCATTTGGAATTTGATGCCTGCAACATGTTTCAAAAAAGCTGGCACAAGGGGCAAAAAAGACTGAGAGAGTTGAAGAATGCTCATCAAACACTTATTTGGAACATTCCACAGGTGAAAGGGCTAATTGGGAACAGGAGGGTGCCATGATTGGGTATAAAAGCAGCTTCCCTGAAATGCTCAGTCATTCACAAACAAGGATGGGGCGAGGGTCACCACTTATTGAACAAATGCGTGAGCTGATTGTCGAACAGTTTAAAAACAACATTCCTCAAGGAGCTATTGCAAGAAATTTAGGGATTTCATCATCTACGTTCCGTAATATCGTTAAAAGGTTCAGAGAATCTGGAGAAATCACTGCACGTAAGCGACAAGGCCGAAAACCAACATTGAATGCCCGTGACCTTCGATCCCTCAGGCGGTACTGCATCAAAAACCGACATCAGTGTGTAAAGGACATCTCCACATGGGCTCAGGAACACTTCAGAAAACCACTGTCAGTAACTACAGTTCATCGCTACATCTGCAAGTGCAAGTTAAAACTCTATAATGCAAAGCGAAAGCCATTTATCAACAGCACCCAGAAACGCTGCCGGCTTCGCTGGGCCCAAGCTCATCTAAGATGGTCTGATGCAAAGTGGAAAAGTGTTCTGTGGTCTGACGAGTCCACATTTCAAATTCACATGTTTTTGGAAAATGTGGACGTCGTATCCTCCGGACCAAAGAGGAAAAGAACAATCCGGACTGTTGTAGGCGCAAAGTTCAAAAGCCAGCATCTGTGATGGTATGGGGGTGTATTAGTGCCCAAGGCATGGGCAACTTACACATATGTGAAGGCACCATTAATGCTGAAAGGTACATACAGGTTTTGGGGCAACATATGTTGCCATCCAAGCAACGTCTTTTTCATGGACGCCCCTGCTTATTTCAGCAAGACAATGCCAAGCCACATTCTGCATGTGTTACAACAGCATGGCTCCGTAGTAAAAGAGTGCGGGCACTAGACTGGCCTGCCTGTAGTCCAGACCTGTCTCCCATTGAAAATGTGTGGCACGTTATGAAGCGTAAAAAACGACAACGGAGACCCTGGAGTGTTGAACAACTTAAGTTGTACATCAAACAAGAATGGGAAAGAGTTCCACCTTAAAAGCTTCAAAAATTGGTCTCCTCAGTTCCCAAACGTTTACTGAGTGTCGTTAAAAGGAAAGGCGATGTAACACAGTGGTAAAAACGCCCCTGTGCCAACTTTTTTGCAATGTGTTGCTGCCTTTAAATTCTAAGTTAATGATTATTTGCAAAAAAAAAATAAAGTTTCTCAATTTGAACATTAAACATCTTGTCTTTGCAGTGTATTCAATTGAATATAAGTTGAAAAGGATTTGCAAATCATTGTATTCTGTTTTTATCTACGATTTACATAACGTGCCAACTTCACTGGTTTTGGGTTTGTAATTTATGCTGATCTGAGCCATTTCATGGGCAACATGAGCACAAAATTTATAAAGCCATTTCGATATTTTAAGTCACCATTTATGTGCAGTAGAGAACAGCTAATAATTTGGTGGTTTATTGTATAACAATGCTATCGAAATGAAATTTGACCGTCGTTCAAGCAATTAGTCCGAGCAACTGTTGCAAATCAGGAAAATTAAACTGCGAGAGGTTTAGGTTATTGAGTATTGAAAGGCAAGGTTTCTGAAGGCCTTTGTAACTGCTGACGGACCGCCTCTGCGAACACAATAACTGTGAGTTCTTCTTGAACTGAGGTCATTGAATGACAATAGTTGACAGGTGAAAAACTGCGTAAAACTGTCAATGGTGTTTTACAGAATAAATTTCTAACTAGATTGGTATCAATGGGAGCATTTTTTAAACATGGATAAGGTAGACAGCTTTTGGAAAAAATGTTCAGTTGAACAGCTAATTCTATTTTGATTGAATGGGTGGCTAAGTGGTAGGGTACTTGACTCATAACCCAAGAGCTTCTGGTTCAAGCCCCTGGTGGGATTTGGGATTCTGACTTGATCTGGAGGGATGAATTTTGGAAGAATTCTGCAGATGGGCCCTTGAGCAAGGCCCTTAACCCCTAAATTGCTCCAGGGGCATTATCTCGCCTCACTTGCAACTGCTCTTTCTGTTATTTCTCCCCAGGCTTCCCTGAAAAGAGAAATATCTTCTTGATGAAATTTACCTGGTTAAATAAAGGTAAAAAAAAAATAAATAAAAAAAATAAACTAGAAAAGCACTCAGAGAGGGGGCAGCAAAACCCAAAAGCACTGCGATTGGAACTCCGGCCCATTGGAAAGACTTGAAATCTTGAACTTTGGCGTATATCTCAGCTGTGCTTTGGCCTAGATATGCCAAAATGTAATCACCTGTTCCTTGACTTAATACCCACCTTCTCTGAAAATTTCATCAAAATCGGTGCATTACTTTTTGAGTTATCTTCCTAACTAACAAACAAACAAACAAACAAACAGACAAATGCTGCCTAAAACATAACCTCCATGGCGGAGGTAATAAAACTAGAGATGGACTCGCAAGTGCCCATTCCACTACCAGCATAGCTGGATTTAAACTTTGGCCTAGATATACCAACATTTAATCACTTGTTCCTCTTGTGCTACTTCAACATCCTGCAAAGTTTGGTTAAAATGTATGTGTCAATTTTGAGATATCCTGCTAACAGACTGACAAACAAATAAATAAATAAACAAATGGAGGCAAAAACATAACCTCTTGGCGGGGGTAAAAATAAGATGAATATCCTCTCACATACCATTTTTCATTTTCTGATGGTGTAATTACCTGACTGGACAGGGCATTGAGGTGATGCAATAGGCCTGGAATACTCAGCAGCATGAAGTAGTCTCCTTTACATGCATGTTTCATCTGATTGCTGGGCATGCATAGTCTTTTAAGTGAATCCCTGGTCATTTCATGCTGTATATTTGATATCCCACTCACCAAACCCTATTACAAAATTCATCTGTCAAATATCAGTCTCACTGAGTATTTTGATGAATAACTTGCCTCGTGAATTGATTTTCAATTTGTGGCGGGTTATCCACAGTACAATGATAATGTGCGGCCAGTTATTTATTCAGAGTTTATTCAGAAGTTCTTTCGTGTTCGCAGGGTTGATTATTATAGGTGGCATGTTCAAAATTATTATTCTTTTAATTCGCAAGCTACTGAAAAAGTGAGGATGCTTCATAACATATGTAGTGGCTACGGAGCTAGTACGTGCCTGGTTATTTCAACGTGGGGCAACAGCGTACTCAGTTATCCAGGCCAGATTGAAACATCACCGCTGTGTATATGCTGCAAAAAGTATACGGTATACGCTGCGCATGCACTGCTAACATACTGCAAACGTGGTGAAAAACATCCCTTTTAAAGGGGTTCCAAGAATTTGGTAAACTTTGCAGATGAAGCGCAGCTAATACCTAGCGTTTAAGTGCATTTACTGCCTTATTCGGCTTTTACGCAGTGCATTATTCTCTTGTGTGGCGGTTATGTAGCGACTTCCACCTAAAGAATATGAGGCTCTTACGTGGCATTTACCAGGTTTTACGTGGGTCATACGTGACGGGTACGAGGGCCGATATTCTGTTTGGGCATTTTTCTGCAAACTTTAGAAAATCTATACGAGGCTCATACGTAAGCCAAAAATACCACGGCGAGACCGATGCTTAACACTAATCGGCTATTCAGCTACAGGTAGTTCATGAAGTATTTGATGAGTTTATATGCAAAGCACTCTATAGAAAATTTTGTCAAAACTGTGTTAAGACCTCTATTCCCATGCATTAGGCATGTTCAAAATTGGCCTTTGATGCAAAATGGAGCATATGCCAACCATTTTTGCTGTCAGAATGCTCCATATCCAATCGGCCAATCACAGGCTTTCTACAAGTTTTTTCAAGATGGCTGCGCCCATGGATTGAAGGCTGCATCTGGCTTTCCAATCTATTTTTGTCAATATTAAACATGAAAATGAATTACTTTGATGAGCTAGATGAGCCTGTTGAACTGCCACAATCAGGTAGAAAGCATGGCACAGTCTACGTCTACGAGAGGCTTACAATTACAAGATTGAAGTCAAACGTTTCACAAAGACTCAACGTGGGTTCAAAATGAGTGTGGCAAAAGCCCTGGAGATGGTATGCAGTGATGTTCAAATTGAACCTGTCCTGCAAGAAATCTCTGCTGAACACTTAAGCAGCGGCTCTAATAAAGCACAGGACGCCAGACTCAACATCCATGCACGTGGATTCTGGGAACACCAACGGTCAGCATTCTTTGAAGTTAGGCTTTGCCACCCCAATGCTGATTCGCTTAGGGACCTAGAGCCACAACAGATCTATCGTATGCACGAGAATAAGAAGAAGCGCCTGTACTCAAGACGCGTTGTTGAAATCGAGGACAGAACATTCACACCCCTTGTTTTTACATCAACATTTAGACAGATTTGTGAACAATGTTTGAGAGAAATGGTAATATTGTGTATCTGGAATGAATTTTAGATCTTTGAGTCCATCTCATGACAAATGGGAGCAAAAACAAAAGTGTTGCGTTTAAATTTTTGTTGAGTGTAAATATGAGCTAATTTGCAAACATTTCCTGAACAAGAATCTAAACATTGAATTAAGCCAGGTTAATTTTTTTTTCCATTTTGTTGACATATTAGAGTCAAAGGCTTTTACAGACGGAATTTTGTACATCTCTTTTTCTCTCTTCTTCAATCAGAAAATACTGTCTACAGCCTAAAAAAAGCTTTTTCCATGTTTTTAGGAATAAAATGTGATATAATTCAGGTTATAAATTATATATTCACAAATCCCTCTGTAAAATTCTTCAGAATATAGATAGAAATAAACCTGGAAAGTTTGGCGCCTGTGAGTTCTACTGAGGTGTAGAATTATATTCCTGAATATGAGAAAAAACTCATTTTGAGAAAACATCCTGTAACGTAAAACTCCAGTCATATTTATTGGAAACCACTCCTTTGTATTTTCACCATTGTTTGCTTTGTGTCTTCACCATTGTTTCAAAGGATATGACCATATATGGATAATATGGCATTGTGCTTCAGAGACAGAGCCTTCCAACGATACCAGGATTGTTATGGTTCAGACAATTACAGCTTTACTGTATGTTCCGTTAAAACGCTAACTTTCGGTGAATTGAGGAGAAACCTGCAGACTCAAACAGTCAAAGTAAAGTAAAATAAACACCTAAATGTTTTTTGGACCTTTTACTTATACTAGTATAGAATAAGACATGTTATGGAAGTAAAATAGCCCAAAATCTCAAAATTGACTATTGCCTCAAAAAACGATGTTTTTGCCTGTAGTGTCTCGCTTTAAATCAGCAGTATTCAGAATTGCACACAGACGTTTCAAATGGTATTTTATTTTATTTAAACAAAACGATCGTGAAGCGAAAGTTAAATCACTTGATGTGTGGAAAAGGTAGAGCAGACGTTTCATAGCAGTTTGTCTTTCATAAAGCACTGGCCTATTTTTGAGTAGCCTAAATATTTTTTCCGATCTGAATTTAACCCGATACTTTGTCGTCAATAGATCGCATGGAGAGAGAAACCATAACTTTGATTGCCAGAGGATTATTGTCATAATTGGGAAACGTGTTAATAACGGAAAATAAGTGAGTACAAGCCAGGAATAATCATTGACGTAAAGGTATGGTCCGGCCCCTTCCAATTATCACTTCTAGAGACGCCACTGATGAATTGAGGGGCTTAGAATCAGAGCGGTCTAACTCACTGGACATTTTTGTTTTGAGATATTAGATGTCAAATTTTTTAAAATACTTTTGAAAAAACACATAGGCTATGACTCACAGTGTTGTTCACAGGTATAATACACATCATGACACCATTTTTATGTTATGTAGTAATCAACGTCCGTCACAAAATGATCCAAACTCTAATTTTCATTTTTTTGGGATTAGACCACTCTTGCCCTTAGCCCTTCAATTGTTACCTGACGGTCTATAACTGCTCTGCACTGAAGTAAAACGATTAATGCAGTTTTTAGGTTTTGTGGGAAGTGTGTGGGTTAGAAGTGTGTGGGATGCGTTTGATTATTGAGATGAAACCGTAGAAGAAGAGCATTAATGGAGACGAGGTAAGTCGGGTGATTCTTGATGAACTACCCTGGCAATTACCGGAGCCGGTCTTCTGAACTAAGCAGGAACAACATGCCAATCCAAAGGTCTGCCAAGTCTTCAGGAAAATATTACTTTAATTACCATGAGCGAAGCTTTAACTAAAGAGATCCAATTTCTCCTTCTGAATTGTGGTCCTGCTTGGTATTCATGAAACGGTAATGGAGAAAAGACGCTCCACAAAAGGCTGGTAATCAAACGCTCTCCATCGCCTCAAACCGCCTCCAGAGCGGGGAACTCCTTGATTTGGAGGTGACATTGGAGTATTCCGGAGACGGCCGCGGATCCCCGCGAGAGCCCTCTTCTCGGTGGAGTACAACAGAGGCGCGCGTGTACGCACAACGATCGCCAAGGAAACCAGAGCGCTGAGCAATTCACATCAAATTGACTGCGGAAAATGACACTCGATTACCATCTTAAATGTACTGTCAAAAAGCAATTTGTGCCTCGTATGCCGAAGCTTTTAAATTTGCATCTCATTAGGAGCAGCGATGTCATTTTGATCAGGACTCAGCTCACCGTTTACCTTTCGTGGCCCCGAATGAGAGGTCCTGGTGAGATTTACGTGCACCCTGTTCCGGCCTCTGATCACCTGACTTCACCCAAGAGACATCCATTTCCTGTATCAATGTGTCTTTTTTTTGTAAAGCAGAGCCAACTTTTTTTTTCCTTAGTATTGTTTTCTGCTAGAGCAGAGTGGCCATTGTGGGGAATGCCAGAAAATGAATCATTATCAAGAGTCAGTGTTACTGTTTTTTATAGATGGTCAAAAGCAGATTGACTTAAATTACAATATAACGTGTCATTTACTGTAAATGTGACTCATGCAATGGGAGGACCACATCGGTGGAACAAATAATGGCAGCCAAATTTCCCTGGTTTCCCAAGACTGCTGTTCTTGAATTAACGGTACGTAGTCAAACAATTTAAATCTGAAATTATGCCTTCTCAACAAACCTGATTTTGTAAGTGGGTACAATGATACAAATGAGACATTCCATTTGTTTATTTATTTTGACTTACCATGTTTACTATCTTATTTTCTCCTTAAACACAGCACATGCAAATAAACAATTAAACTAGCCTTCGCATTCGCATAAGGTTAATGTGGTCGACGACGTGACTCATTTCAGGACGGAGTAGATACCAAAGGAACAATAATTATCATCCGACTAACCTATGTTCCCGACGGTTCTGTGCAACCTGTCTTAATTCAAGTTGCCAGTTTCCATCACACATTTATTGGCTTTTTTTTTTTTTTTTTCTTGATGTAAAAAGTTATAATATAGTGGGTAAAAAAATAAATAAAATGTCTAACATAGATTTCATAAAAAATTCTTTATTGAAAACAGTAGAGCAGTGGTGCCTAATCATGTGCCCGAGAGGGTGGAGAATATGCAAGTTTTCATTCCTACATAACGCCAGCTGATTTCACTAATTAGCACATTTTCAAGCATAGAAGAGGTTGTCATTGGTTGAAATGAAAACCTGAACACTCTTGGCTCTCCGTGGCGCAGGATTGGGTGCCACCGGTGTAAAGTAGTTTTACCCTTCCTGGCTACTTACATAGCAACTGATAGCCAACATAGCACTAAGGCGCAAACTGTCCTGTCCTGTTCTGAGCTGAAGGACATAGGGCAATGGTTGGATCATGCTTGTCTGTCTGCGTGAGGCAGGTGAAATACCCAAACTCAACTCATTCACCTCCTTCTTGCAAGAGAACAGTCCTTGGATGTTATGGAAAAAAACCTAGTAAGTAACAAAGGGCAGATTGTGAGAAAAAGACAGAAAACTGTATCCCTCTGTGGTTAAGCTCTTGTCCGACAATGAAACTGACTCGCCAGTTATTTATTCATTACATAATTAGCGATATTTATGCATCCAATTTTTTCTTTTTTTTATCAGTATCCAAGCAGCATTACTTGCAAAATTTTCCCATCTGAAAATGTTAAATGCCATTTCTCAAAATGATGGACAAAAACCTAATGATTATGCAGCTGCAGTGGCATTTGACAGTTTTTCAGTGTTAACTCCACCATCTGTTTCCCTCTTGAAGCAATTTTTTCAGTCATTACTAGCACATAAATTATGTGAATTATGAATCCTGACCATGAATGTCCTGCACATCCAATACTCTGCATGGGGACTGACCTGACAGATCGTGTAATAGACATGCTGCTTCATGATTGGCTAATTCATCTTGCTCGGCTTGTCATAAGAAAAAATATTAAATTCTATGTGGATGACACAAGGAAGATCAACTTGCTAGGTTTTTACTTCACTACTGAATGACTTACTAGGTTTTGCCATAGCGTAACATAGGAAATCAATTATTTTTTCATGTATCTATCTGTATATGACGAGGCAAAGCCTAGTAAGTGACAAAAATGGTCCTTACTTAGTTTCGACCAAAATTAGACTTACTAGTTTTTTTTCTAGAACGCTCAAGACTGCTGAGCACATTTCACTTGTGCAACCCTCCGAAATTATTCTGCCATACCAGCATAAACCAACCCTAACAAGTCAAGATGAAGTCACATACTGAGCTTGTTAGAAGGGACACTGTATGTTCTGAGTGGTTGAGCTCCAGTGAAACCTGTCGTATTAAAGTAAAGACTTCTCTTTACCCAAACTCACCCTTAATCACTGAAGTGAAGCCTCGCTTAGCTCGTCTGAGCTCTTTTAATCCGGCTTAAGGGACAGGTATTAGTTCTTCAGTGTCACCGTTTTTTAGAAAAGAGAATCCCACTGTTTGTCTCTGTGAAGTGGAGGCAGTGTTGTATAAATCTTTTGACTTGGTCCAGTAACTGCCAACTTTTATATCGCTGAGGACAACGAAATTTACTCAAGGCCGAACTTTGGAGTAGCTGTTTTCTTTGCTTTGTCAATGATGCCAGAAACTCCTGTTTACAGTTAAGATGTTCGCTGCAAAACCTGTCTCGAAATCAGGATCCAAACATATTTTTTTTTATCCGTGAATTTCAGAGGCAGCATTTCAAGGATTTCATCTGTCCAGTTTTCCCCCAAAGCATTGTATATCTCTCTGGTCGATTTTGCAGCTATTCTTTTTTTTTAAACCACAGAGAAGTTCTATTGAGAATATGATTCTTTTCTTTCAAGAATGCCCGTGGGGCACGGATCGAGCAGGGGAGAAGCAGGGGTAAGGCCCAATCCACAGTTTGGGGATTAAGGGCCTCATGCAAGGGCCCGACGGCAGAGTTTTTCCCAACTTCATCCCTCCAGACAGAAGTTCCGAGCCCCAGAACCAGTCAACTGAACTGTTTTAGCAAGTTTGGACAGTCAAGAAACCTATCACTGGGCAACACTGGGCCACAGTGGTGTGCAGCCAAATTACCCAGAATCCTTCACATAGGTAAACAGTTTTGCAGCTGACCGGACATTAAAGCAAAGTCCAGAGCTAAAGATTGAGGCGTACATTCCAAAAATAGTAGTAAATAATTAGTTGTCAAGAGCAAACAAGTCTAACAAGCTCGTTTTCTTTGCTAGATATATTTTCAATTCAAAATATATCAAATCTTTGGCAAAACTTGTGAATGCCATGAAGTATCAAATGTCAGGTTAGCACAATGATAAGAAGAAAAAGGTGAAGTTGGGGGGGAAACAGTACAAATTATGCAATTTAAAATAATATGTATGCTGTCAAGTCTTCAGTGCTAACAAAACAAGCCTAACAAGCCAATTTTCTTTCCTAGATTTTACTTTCGGACGCAGAGTCAGTTAAATTAATGCCAAAATTGCAATAAACTTGGTGTATGAATTTCAAACAATTAAAAAGAAAAGACATCGGTTGTATAAAAGGAAAAAAGACAGTCTGAATTGTGATGTTTAAAATAATATGTACCCTGTAAAGGCTTTGGTCCTAACAGTGCTAGACCGTCAGCTAACGTCATGCAGGATTTATTGATTTGGCCTGAGAAATCAGCCTGACGGTAGATCACTGATGTAATGGATGGAGAGTCACCCACACTGGCTGGGGTTTACCAGCATCCATGAGTCTGTCGTCAACGCATGAAGAGTCTTCCTCTCTCCTGCTAAGCACAGATGTGCTCTCATGTAATTTTGATCACAACTGAACCTTCAGGCGCAACACCGTCCATCAGATGCATTATGAACTACCGCTGAACTTTATGCCCCTTCACTGGTGCCAATATACATTTTTCATACTGAGCAAAAATAGTACTGAGTTGACTATGTCATGCTGGTATAGGAAGTGAAATTCCCATGCTTTTCAGCCATACACATCTTTAATACGTTCTTTTAACCCCTTAACTGTCACTGAGCCCTAATTAGGGCTGGGCCAAATGTGAGAAAATGCAGGTGACAGTTTTTAATGTTGGCATTGATTTCAATATTTTGAATTCTTTCCCCAAGTGTTTACAGTATTTTAATCCAGTTGTCCGAAGTCAAACATAAATTATATTGCGGTAAGTTTTTGAGAATATTCCAGCACATTTGTGGACTAAAAACGTAGAATTGCATCCATACTCCTTATATTTTAACCCCTTGTGTACCATTTTGTATTCGACTAATTGCACAAGTGACCGGCGAATATGCAATACATACGAGCCAGTCAGGGGGGGGGTCCGCACATGTGCATGCAGACGATCTGTTCCTGTGTTCATGAACAACGTATTCGCGGATGGGTTTGCTGGATGGTGTGTGGTATTAATATGCAGATGCTGTGAGGAGATTGCCGTGAATGATTTTGTACTAATATTGGGTCAGACTAATGAAGTACCTGATCTCTCTCTGGGTGTGTGTCCTGAGCTGAAGATGTGAGCTTAGCGAAGAGAATGGGCTTATTCGCCAGCTCCGAACAGACTCATTGGATGGCACTACTTGGAGAGCCATCAACCTACGGCAAAGACCCAAAAACTGCGGAAGCAGGGCATCGTCTGTTCCAAGAACTAAGTTCGCTGTCAGTCCCAGTTCAGATGTGACACTTGCGAAGTTAGTATATTTGTATTAGTATTTGTCTATTTTTACATTTTTCTGTATTCATTTATACAGAGTGAAAAATGAAGTATAAAAATTTCAGTTTCTATTGTCTTGTTGTGCCATCATTCATTAATTGTGGATAAAATGCTTTTCCTGGCAGAAATCACAGCAAACAGGCAAATAAACAGGCAAAGAATGTTGTTTGAAATACTTCCTTCGCGATTGTCACAAAAGCTAGCAAACAATCCCGGCCAAGGCAGCGCGCCTGCATACTCAAATCAGGTCGCGCATTTGCGGTTCCCGGTATGTGGGTCAGCGAGCCAGCGCGAACATGTGCATTTCCCGAATGCAAGGGGTTAATCTTTGGGCATCCTGGCTGATAACATGATCTCTAATTCGAGCATCTGATCCCCTCCGTACATTTTCAGGATTTCACTTCTAATACCAGCAACAAAAAAACCGCGATTTCCTCAAGCAGTGAGTTACCTCAGTGCTCGAGAGTGTTGATAATGGAGAGGTGGCCATTTCGTTTTGAAGGACTTTCCATAAGAAGTGAGCAGTACACGAATCAGACATATTACTGTAATCGCCCATTCGACGCAAGTCAAAGCTAGAGCACCCTGACCAAGAACGCTCAGGGTAGATAACGTCTATACGCCATGTATGCAGTTGACGATATTCAGCGCTGTAGAAAGTAGCCGTAGTTTAGATGCATGACCTTCTAGAAACTCATATTGCTGTGTTGTGACAGTAATGGAGATGGAAAGGGAAGGCGAGGCGCGGGTTAATGACCGGCTGTACATGAACGCATGATAAATTCATAAGGACGGTGCTCTCAGGGCTAAATAAATGATTGGAGCGTTTGTGAAGAGGCCACTCAGCAGGTCTGCGTTTGATGGCTTCCCCGCGCCGCTCTCTCTGTCTGATCCAGCACTCCTGTTCTGCGGAGAGCTAATCGATTCGTCTCACCCCCCTTTTACGGCCACCGCCCCAATGCTTAAAACAAACAAATGAGGGAAGACTGCAGGATTTAAATGGAGCCGATTCAAATGCCACAACAATAAATGAATCACTCGTTAAATTAACAATGTTATCAGCGAACCGTGATCTATGGGCCGCAGAGGGAGAGAGAGAGAGAGAGAGAGAGAGAGGGGTGGAGAGGGAGAGAGAGAGAAGAGGGGGAGAGAAAGTGACAGGAGATAGGGAGGGAAAAGAGGGAGAGTCACACAGAAAGAGAGATGGAGAATGAGAGGAGGAGATTTGAGAGAGAGAGGGAGAGCACGAGAGAAATTGAGACACAGATAGAGAAAGGGCTGAAAATAAAATGAAAGACTCCACTCCGCACCGACAGCATAATCCGCCTCATATTTCAAGCCAGACTCCAGCCGAGACGTTTAAAAATGTGAAAAGCAGCTCCGCCAGTGATCAGACAAATTTGCATCTTCTTTTAATTAGCTGCATCACACTTGGGCTGCATTAGAGGAGACACATGTACCCCCCAGTCCAAACCTGACCCCCTGCCCTGACCGCGGACGTGCTGCTCATCGCCCCGGCCAGACGAAATCGACCGCTGTCTGACTGCATGCGCCGCTTCTCTCTGATTCCGATCGCGCCCCATCGGCAGGCGGTGACAGCTAGCGTCAGGATCGACCGGCACACGCTAGCATTGCGTGCTTCGACCCTGCTGGGTCTGGAAGGGAAGGCATAGAAGCTGAAACACATGAGTGTCTTTAAGTGATTCCGCTTGGCTTAGCGCGAGTGTGATTTTGAAAGCTGCATGTCTGCACATGACAGTTGTTTACGTGACAGTTTTTTTTCCAGAAGGACTTGTGGTCAGCTGATGTGGCAGGGGCCAAAGGCCCTGCAGGAGCTGTGTGCAGCAAAGGGCCTCGTTCAGGGGCCCAACAGCTGCACAGATCTTACTATAGACACAATTGGGCGTGAGGCAGCACCCATCGAGTCCCATTAAAGCTTGTTAACTTTTGTGTGTCTGCATGTGTGCCTATATGGGGCATGAGAAAGTGTTCATTGAGTTTGTACCTGTGATGTGATCATGGTGTATATCAGTATGTGTGTGTGTGTGTGTGTGTGTTTGTGTGCGCGCGCATGCGCCATGTTTACCTACCCTTGTGGGGACCAAATGTCCCTACAAGACATGGAATTCCATGTTTATTGTACTTGTGGGGACATCTTGAGTCCCCCCCCTCCAAAAGAAAAAAAAAAGCTATTTTAGGATTAAGGGTTAAGGTTCGGTTTGAGTTAAGGTTAGGGTTAGGAATAAGGCTAGGCATGTATTCTTGAGGGTTAAGGTCAGGAAAAGAGGTTAGGGAATGAATAGCAATCATTGGCATGAGAACATGTGCGTGCGTGTGTGTGTGTGTGTGTGTGTGTGTGTGTGTGTGTTTGACTGTCGTTCCAACGAAACCTTACAGTGTCAATCTAGCGCACCAATATGCTTTATTTGACGTTTACAGTCTCGAGTGCTGTGTTGAAGGTGCACCAGTACTGACCATCAGAGTACTGATAAAATACTTCACATTTGTGCTGAGCACACCTGAGGGAGGTCATGTCATCGTGATGACAGGGACCAGCCATCCTACCAACATTGAGTGACTTATGTACTTATTTAAGTAAATGCAAACTTCCATGCCTGTTATTGGAGTGCTAAGGCCAGGCAGAAGGATTTAACTCACCCTTCCTCCCAGTGAATGTGCATTAGCACCCAGCTGATTAGCACAGAACAAACTGCACAAACTGTTTTCGGAGGTTTGGCCACAGGTGACTGACTGGTGCTGCAGTGGACAGCAGAATAATAATAAACTTCGGTTTGGCTGTATCCAGGGTGCTTCTCCTTTTGTAATTCAGAGAATATGCATCAAGTACTGCCCTTGCAAATATAATACTGGTAAAAACAGAATGTAATCACACCACCACTCAAATTACTGATGTGTATTTTTAGCTACCCAGATTTATCACCACACTGGGAGACGCATAAAAAGATAAAGCTGATACGTCTTCAGAGACAATACATTTCCTCCCCCGAGAAATTAGCACCTTTTATATCTGTTCTGCATGCCTAAGGTACAGTATACCAATCAGCCTTAAAATTTAAGGAAATAAACTGCACAATATAGGATTTAATTTCTTTTGAATGGCTTTTCTCGGTAATGCTGTGAGCTATAGTGATAGAAATTAAATGTTTTGGAAAGTCTTTTTGACACTGTTTTAACTTTGGAGACACACTAAAAGTGGGGAACTTTTTTTTAAAGAAACAAACCAGATCCCCACAGAGTCAGTCTCTATTCGGGGAGCAAATAAAATACTTTAATATGGCCAAATGTATGTCAACACCTGCTGGTCCAATAGCTTGTTGCAATTAAAGTTTGTCCCCTGTTTGGCACTATAACTGCCTTGACTCTTCTGGGAAGGCATTTCACTCGATGTCAGACCAAGGATCAGCAATACAAAATTCTCAAGGCAATAAATGGAACAACATCCAAGAGCAGTTATGCCCATTTCTGTGTTACAGCACTACTGTGGGAATTCACCTCTGATTCAAGAGCAGCAGAATTGATTATTTACTGGTAAAGTATTGGTAATGTATTGGCAATGTATTGGAAATGCATCAGTAAAGTATCAGTAAGGTCAGACGGTGATGTTGGGTGATTACGGCTGACTCAAACTCAGTGATCCAGTTGATCCCCTCAGTGTTTGATGGGAGTGAGGTCATGGCTGTGATCTGGTGGGTCAAGCTCTCCACACACCACACACACACCTCGCTCTGTGCACAGAAACACTGTCATGCTGAAACAGACAAGGGCTTTGCCTAAACTGTGGGGAACACGGAATCTTCTGGAGTAGCCTTGTATGCTACTCGCAAACACAAGAGAATCAGGGACGTCGGGCAGGTGGCGGCTTCATAAAAGAACTTTCGTTTCAGCGCTCTTCTCAGTTCAGAGCTGACCAGTGGCAGTGAAAATGAAGAGGTGGACTTGTTTATTTTTTGCTGCAAGTTTGATTCATTTTTACAAATCAAAGATTGAATCAAAGTAAAGTATTAAGTATAACGTGTGCTTTAAGAGGCTGTCTTAACATTTTGTTTTCTGTTAAGCTTAGGGAAATGCTGAGGAAAAATTATCAATGATGAAAATGTCTCCATCTTTGCCTCAACTGCCTTTTTATCGTACAAGAAATGACGGTACAAAGACATAATTGGATGTAAAAGTGGGTATAGTGGGCAGGGCGCGGCATATGGTGAAAAGGGCCAGGATTGAATCAAGAGGCTGAACTTTGATTGACATAAAACAGCCCCGAGCTGAGGAGTGTCCAAATACCTTTGGCCACGTAATATAAGTTCTTGGGGAGATTTTTTAAAATAACTATCAAAAACCCCTGATGTGCTAAAAGGAGAATGGAATCTATCTACACTCTAAGTGCAGATATTTTACTGGAGACTCTGGGTCAGTTTTGACTATTTTTTACACAACAGCGCGAATAAAAGGATTGGTGGCCGCTATTGTCACGGCGAGAAATGAGAGCACTTACTACCAGCACAAAGCAGAATAAAGCAAATACGCCACTGGATTAATAATGTGCATTAAATCCAAACCCAGCTCTGCTGCTGACCCTCCGTGGGTGATCATCGATCTTACAGAAATGCTTCTCGCTCAGGGAGCATAAATTAATGCTACAGTCGAGGTTCGCCTTGAGTTTATTTTCCAGAGTACGCTTCGCATAGAAGTGTAGAACTACTCGATCTAGGTCGCACTTTTTGGTGATTTAGCGAAACGCGAAGTAATGATGAGAACAGGCCATTCTCCTCAACGAAGATCACCAGGTTCCTACCTTGGCATTGTGTCGAGACCGTTTCTTTTTTTTAAAATCTCTCCATCAACGTTACATAAGCTGTTGCTATTCCGCGTAGTTTACCACAAGCTATTTTACCACATGACAATTTCTAAGTTAAAAAAAATGATATTTCCTAATGTCCGAGAGGAATGCACCTTCTAATAGTTACGCCCCTTTGTTCTACTAACATAGTTCTTTATCGCAACTGGGGTAGTCAGTCAGCTGAAAAACAACAAAAACGTAGTTGTGTGCACACCGTACCTGTATCAAGGTCAGGGGCAGGACAGAAAAAATATATCAGTGAAACCGGAATATAATAAATGTCCTCACTCTGGGTTGTAGTTCTCAATACTTTATTGACTCGAAAACAATAGTCAATAAGGTATTGGACCCAGTGCGCTCACATTTATTATTTTTTGGTTGTCAGTCAGCTGACCAATCGGGTGGTCAGTTGAGAGGTCAGTCAAGTTGTCAGCCAGTAGAAATCTCCTCAGTTAAGCAGCACACCACAGATGCTGTTTTCTTGCACAGAGCACTTTCCCCAGAATGTTAAGATCAAAAAATTAGGTCAGTGGAAACACTGGTACAGTCTAAGGTATAAATAGAGATGCTAGGCAGACCACTTGGGGTTCAGGCCCTGGGGGTCTTTGAAATGCACATATTAAACAGCATCATGATAATAAGTTGATGGATGATACTTTTTATTCTTCGACTTCTACTATGATGGATTTGATGTTTTTTTCTTTTTTAAACTCTGCCAAGGAGGTAATTTTTTACCTTCAGTTTTCAGGTGAGTATGTTTGTTTGTTTGTTAGCAATGTAACAGAAAATTGTCAAGGGTAGATGTTTATCTCTGCCGAGGCGGTTATGTTTTCACCCTAATTTTTGTCTGTTTGTCTGTTGGTCGGTTTGTTAACAGGATAGCTCAAAGGGTTATGAATGTTTGGCAAGAAATTTGGTTGGATGGTAGATGGTAGTCTAAGAATGAGTTGATTCAGTCTTGGAAGTGATCCTGAACATTTTCTGGATTCTAGATCCGGAAGAACCAGTAATATTGACGTATGGCGTGGCGGAGGTAAGCGCTCTACTGAGTGCCGTTCTAGTTTTATACCTGCGCCATTCCAAATGTCACTATTGAAAATTAAAAATTGGAAGGTTGAACTCCAGTGGGGGTTCGCTCGATATAAAATGGAGGCCAGGAATGCGCAAGCAAGCCTTGAACAATGGAGGAAGCTGGCTGTTTCCTGAGTACAGCTAACGACGCATGATGCTGAAAGAGCGGCCACCAAGAGTGACTAACACTCGATACGCATTATCACTTTGCAAACGGGGACATTTTGTGCCGCAGTTCGGAAACTGCGTCACTCTGACCAACTGGCCCCCCCTCCCCTCCCCTCCCCTCCTGCCCGCTTAGCTTTGTGATTGGAGCAGGTGAATGCCCTCCCTGGGCTGGGAGGAGGGGGGGCGGGGGGGAGTGGGCCTGGAGAGTTGTCATGGCGAATGAAAAATGCGCTGCAGTGCTGTGGACCCGGTAACGATCAGTGTACCCCATTCCTTTCCTGTCACCTCCGCTGGACCTGGGGGTCTCAGGTGTGGGGATGTGGGAGTGAGTGGGGGGGGGCTATTGTGAGATTGCAGAGGAGAAGTAAGCGGTGGCGGTGGGGGGGTCATAACCGTAATCTGCCCCCTGGCTCAGATTGTTCTGCTGTCGCGCTTCACCTATTTGACCTCTACCGCAAACACTTGGGGGGGGGGGCGGGGGGCAACCATGTTTGGAACTGCGAGCCTAAGATTTTCGCCACCCAGTGGCTGGTCGCAGTATTGCAGTCCTTGCCAAAAGAGCAACGTTGGCTTTGGTTCACGCTGTAAATACACGACCGGAAACTGGCCGAATATACATTCTTAATAGTGGATTAGGGTTCTAGCATATATTTTATCTGTGCAAAATATGCCTGAGAAGCATTTTGTAAAAGAAATACAGGAGTAATATTCCTGAGGGAGGCTGCAGAAAATAGAGGAGACAGGCGCTGATGTGCTACATAAACTCTAGCAGTGGGGTTTGTTTACTTTCAGGATTTGGCTGTGTGGTCAACACTGATCTCAATACATTTAGAAATATGCGAGCTAACTGGAGAGGTATACTAGCACATACACAGGAATTTACTGCAATAAACCACAGGCGTGTGTGGAGCGGGTCAGTTCAGCTGAACACCTGCTCACTGTGCCTGTAATATAATTATAATAAAAATAATAATAATAATAGTCTTAGTATTAAAACCTCAGTTCCACAAAAGTAGCATGTTGTATAAAATGTAAATAACAATAGACAGCATTGATTGGAAAATCATTTGAACTCAAGAATAAGTTGAAACTAGTACAAAGACAACATGTCAAATGCTGAAACTGGGACATTTTATTGTTTTTGAAAAATATTGGCACATTGTGAATTTAATGCCAGCAACGCCTTTCAAAAAAGTTAGGATAGGGCCAGGTTTAACTCTGTGTAAAATCATCTCTTCTTTTGACAACACCCAGTAAGCATTTTGAAACTGAACTCACTGCAGTTTTGAAAGCAAAATGTTTTCTCATTCTTGCTTGATTTTGGATTTCAGCGTCTCAACAGTTTTGCTGACTCTTTCGTCAAATTTTTGCACCAAATTTTTCAATGACATACAAATACAAATGCAACAGATCCATGATGTTGTAACATGTGCACAATATGGTTTGGCATTTTCTTGCTGAAATAAGCAAGGCCTTATCAAAAAAGATGTCTTGATGCTCCTTGATGCTGATGTATTTGTTGCTCCAAAACCTACATAAATTGTTCAGCATTAATACTGTCTTCACACATGTGCAAGTTACCCATGCTACATACACCAATGCACCCCTATACTATCATGGATACTGGCTTTTGAACTTTCTGCTGAGAAAAAGCTGAATGTTCCCTCTCCTTCTTGGCCTAGACCAGAGGTGGGCAGCGAGGGCCGTATCTGTCCCTGGTTTTCACCCCAACGTCTGGTCTTTAATTAGTTGATTGTCTCAATTAGCCAAACCATTTATGAAATCTAACGTTTCATGCGCATGTCTTTAAATTATCATGAAACTACAAAGACTAGTCTTGTCTCCCTTCATAAAACATTTTCATTTGATCGAATCATTGCGAAAATCTATATTTGTGCATGCAATCAATTAACTCAATTAGTCAGGGTAATTGATAGGAATAAAAACCTGCATACACACCCGCCCTCCAGGACCATGATTGCCCACCCCTGGCCTAGAGGTTGTGGCATCCCTGATTTCCAAAGAAAATTTTCAGATTTTGATTGATCAGACCACAGGATAGTTGTCCACTTCATCTCAAGTGATCAAATGAGCTTACGCCCAGAGAAGGCAGCAGCATTTCTGCATCTTGTTTTTTTTATTTTTTTTATTTACATAACAAAGTTTTAACTTGCATTTGTGGATGCAGTAACACATTTTCCTCACTGAGAATGGTTTTCAGGTGTCTTTCAGAGCCCATGCATTGATATCCACTTCAGAATCCTGTTTGTTCTTAATGCAGTGCCACTGAGGGCCTGATGATTTACAGCCATTCAAGATTGATTTTTGGCCTTATCCCTTGCATAGAGAGATTTCTCTGGCTTCACTGAATATTTTTATGATATTACATACAAATCCCCAGTGTCTTTGCAATTTCATTCTTAAATTGTTGAACATTTTTCGCACGCAGTCTGTCACCATCTCCTGAAAGTGTGATTGTTTGTGAGGTGTGCGTGTTGTTTGGACTTTTCTTTGTGGCTCTCGTCCCGGGACAATAGCGAATTCCTGGGCTATCGAATTTCTTTACCCAGCTGGTTGATTGAGCTGGGGAGGCACTTCCCCAGAATCTATATAAGCAGGAAGTCCGGCACACCTCCTTCGCTGGAGTGTCTGTTTTTAGCTTCACACTATAGCCGAAGATATCTGAAGTCAGGTTTTGTATGACTTTCCATCTTCTAATTATTGGAGTTTCTTCTCCCTTCTTCTTTCTCGCTTTGCAAGCGTGAGTACTTGCGTTTGGTCTGTATTATTCTCTGTGTTTGTACTGTGTCCGAGCGACTCTCTTTCACTCTGGTTGTTGCACTTGGCTTCCGTATTCTACCGGCCATTACAGAAAGACTCCGCCTCTCTGAGATGCTCTTTTCATACCCACTCATCTCACTGACCTGTTGCCAATTCATCTAATTAGCTGTGAAATGTTACACCAGGTGCATTATTTTACATAATAGAACATTTCCAACCCTCCTTTGCCCCTGTCCCAACTTTTTTTTAACATGCTGCTGGCATCAAATTCAAAATGAGAAAATTTTTTTTCTAAAAATAAATTTCTCCGTTTCAACATTTGATACATTTTCTTTAGAACCATTTTCAATTAAATACAGTGTTTGAATTATGAGCAAATCATTGCATTCTGTGTTTAGTTACATCTTACACAGCATCCCGACTTTTCTAGAGATGGGTCAGTACTACTGTTGCTGCCGTTTTCATTCATTCAATGGGGCAAATGCAGACTGTAGGCGGCACATGAACTGGATGTTGTGAAAAATGAATTTATTTATTATTTATTTGTTCATTCATTTGTTCAGTTATTCAATGCATTTTGCGAGCCCTATTTTTTTTCTTTGAGAGCCTGCAAATGGCCTGGCGCACTAAGTTTGATTGAGAAGCGTATGGAGTCTTGGGGATGTACTGAGAGCCAAATTCAACATTAGCCCTACTTTCTTTGCAGGATCTGGCTCAACGAACCCTAAACTCACAAACATGGACAGCATTACCATTTCAGGTAAAATGAGACCACCCTTTATGACATTAAAAACGTCAGCTATTGGCTCAATATACCTCACTAACCTACCTCACTAACTTTGGTTGTTATGTAGCCTACTGTTATATAAATTGATACTTTTTTTGTGAAAGAAGCATTATTGCATTTCTTACCGAACACTGACACTAGTGTGAAACATAAACTATTACATGTTCCTTTAAAATGTCTTGTAGGCAATATTATATTGCAGGAATTCCTGAATTATGGCACACAGCAGTGTGTTTTTACAGGCTTTGGCAGGAAAAGCCCGCATTTAGGTCCCAAATGGGCATCCTTAAATTCAAATTTGATTGAGGGAAAGGAACAGCGAAAGTAGGGAGATAGTGAAAATTGTGGGAAGACGACATGAAAGCTTGCAGAGGCGAGTGAGCCGCTGCCAGTTAGTCCAGCCGCCAGCCCCACTCTAAGCCTCGAGCCCGAACAGCAGCTCGCGCTAGCAGGAAGCGAGGACTGAGATAAGCAGCGGACCATCGCTCTCCGGCTCCACGGCGTTTTAATCGCCAGCGGCGGGGCGCACGAGCTCCCGCGGTAAATGATAACCCGCTGTCGGAGAAGTAAGAGGCGAAAAATATCACGAGAAAAATACTCTAGGCTGTTCATACAAATGCTCATTTCCATATGGCGTGCTGCGTCGCATTAGCGGCCGATGACCCATTAAAGGTTATGGAAAACCGCGCAAGCTTTTTTTTTCTCTCTCTCTCTAGTCTTGTCTGCTCTGCAGTAAAATGGGGGCCAGCCCTGCAAATGCGTGAGTCTATGACTGAGTGCACGATGAAATGACACTAATGACCTTTGCTCTTTCAATACAAATGGCTGCAAGCAGTCCAGCAATTCGCCAGGTTTTGACGTACAGCCTTGTTTGCAGTGTAATTTCATGAAGCCATAAGGTTACGATTGTACGGGAAACTGTCCAGAGACAAACAAGCGATTGTGAGCGATATTATTCATGTACGCGTAAGCCGGGAATATCGCGGTATTAAATTTATTTTACGCCTTTGAAAACAGAATGAGTTTAAAATAGAAATTATAACACTGCACTGCACGCACAAGGACTGTCATTGAGGAGCTTAGCACCGTATACTTGCGCTCAAGGATTCTGTGGAAAACCAATTTTTAAAAGCTGCTCGTCATTGTAAAGGCCATTTCTTTTCCTGAAGGATAATGCGGGATCACTTCAAACGGCAGTTTTGGACAAAGCGTATTGACTTTTTTTAAGTACATTTGCATACCTAATGCAATTATTTATTCGTTTAACTAAGCGGCTTTATGTTTCCCGGATCCATTAAAATTAATTGCCCAGCTTATAACAGAAGAGGCTCCATTTTGGCGGGAACTCGCGATCCTTTGCTGCGATCTCGAAGGCCCAGACACTGCATCGTCACCAGCCGGCACAGAATATGCTTTACGTGACCGAGACAGCTGGTGTTTTCCGAGCCGAAAAATACACCCGTCTGCCGCTTTCCTCCGAATCCGATCAGTCTCAGGCCGCCAACAGCGATTTGAGAGCCGTTTATACCACACCTCTCCGGGAGCTTAACCCTTCTCGTCTCAATTTCTGTCTCTTTCTCTGAAACACAGATCATCACACTCTTACATGGTCACTGTCATATGCACACACATGTATGCAGTCACACACACACACACACACACACACACAAATGACCTCGCAACCATTAGGGCTTATGTTCCATCATTAAAAATCCATAGTCTCTCCTTACTCCATAAGGTAAAAGGCATGGTGGTGTGGCAGACGTGAGGGACATGACCTTCCTGCTTTGAAAAAATGAACACACTCATCCCTTAAACTTCATGCCGGGGTGACGACAGAGGAGAAAGCTGCAGCGAGATAACAGCTGGGTCGCTGCTGCAAATAATACATTACTTTGGGGCCACAATGGGAGGGAATAGTCTTCCATTGCAAAGGTCATCTCAGAACTGTTTTAATTAGCATCCGCTGAGAAAAGCAGACTGTTTGACACTGTTGGCTCCAGCCATTTGTCTGAGTCAGAAATAGACTTAAGGCAACTGCAAAGCAGTAACTTTAGAAGGAGTTTCTTCGCTCCTCTTATACTTGTGCAAATCCCACTCTCCCCAGTGCTGTTTAAACTCCGCTCCGTGAAGTGGGGCTCTTAAAATATTTAGGAGCCGTCTAGTCATGCTGCTCAAGGTGACTAACTTAAATAAATGAAGTTATTAGACAAAGTAATGGCTGTGTTTATCCCTAGACAAATGTGTACCAGTATTCCAATCCGGAGGCACACGAGTGGTACAGGGAACCCACTCTCATCCTGATGCGTCATGCATTGACACTACCTGACCAAGCGTCGATATACGACGCAAAACAATGCTTTTGGCGTCCTTATTTGACACTAGTTAAAAACGAACTCTGCCCCCCTAAGCCCTAACCCTTCTCCTGAACCCTTAACCCCAAGTGTCAAATATAGAAGCCAAAAGTCGTGTTATCGACGCTCGGTCAGGTGGTGTCATTGCGTGACGAGTCGAGATGAGAAAGTTATCGCTCAGGAGATGGAAACTTTATAACTTCGCAGCTTGAATTTAAGAGATTACCTGCAAAGAAAGTTAAGCATAGCAGTGGGCACTCAACGTCATTTCAACGTTCAACATTTCAACGTAAGTTGATATTTGTCATGACGTCAGACAACGCGGATTCAACGTTGAGCAAGGGTTGCACCATGCAACCTCCAATGTTGTAAAACTCTAATATTGAATCACTGATGATTCATCATTGGCTCCTTCAACGTTATTTATCGGTTGAAAATACAATGTTGCATCGACGTCGAGTAGAAGTCGTATTTTTCGGCGCCAATGTTGATGCAACATCAGATTGCCAACATCCACTCAGCTTTCAAATCCAAACCTATTTCAATGCTGTTCCAACATTGCACGTGACATCATTTCAACATTGCATCAACGTTGTTGTGCCCACTGGATTGGTACTGCATTTGACATGGAGTAAACGCTACAGACATCCAAATTCTGCGGTGTCTCCAAGAATTAGGGACCAAACACCTAACCCCCTGGAGTGGTCCAAAAATTACAAATCAGCATCTGGAAATGAATTGTAGCAGCATTCCTTACTCTGCCCCGAATAGACAGTCAAATGAAGTGCGGTGATTTCACAGAGCCGAAGAGTATCCACCCACTCCATTTATTTCCTCAGACTGGCAACCAATAATGAATTCATGGAGCAGAAAATATGCACTGTGCCACAGACTGACTACTGTTCAAACTGTACTCAAACCGTACACTAGTGCTACTGCAGTGAACAATAGCGCATCCATTGAAGAAGTAAACAAAAATCATTTTAAAACGTTTTTACTCCGACATCCTCGCATGTTTTGTGGACCTCGGCTTGGCTTTTGAAGCTCGCCAGTGCCTTGTCAACTAAATTCTTGAAAAAGGCTTCACTCGGAACAGGAAGCCTTTTGAAGCGAAATGAAGGGGCCGAGCCAGCTGCCTCTCCTCTCGCCGAAACTCAGATGAACCTGAAGTTCCGTCTCGGAGAAAATTTTGAGCAGCAGAACTGAAAACCGATGACTGTCAAACGTAAACGATTGCATTGATATGCAAATTCTGGAGAGAAAGGGAAAATGTGAGGTGTAATGAGGTGTAGGGAATTGTCTAGATATGCTAATGTTGGACTTTTGATGGGAAATGATTGGGTGGCACATCTAGTTATTGTGGGTGGATCTGAGATCTGTTTTTTTCATACGCTGATAATGGGTGCAGTGTCTAAAAACAAAAATAGGCCAGGCTTTGTCAAAGGGAAGGCAATGCAAATCTAAAATTATGCTCAACGTGTTTAAACTACACAAACAAGTGTGTTTTTGAATAAATTTGTTTTGCTGCAAGCTCTGTGCTGGGGAGAAGTAGTACAGACTGATTCGCTTTTACTTGGCTGAAAGGTATTTTGAAGCTGCGATTATGGTCACTGCGCTCACAGGAAAATACAGGTGAGTGTGGCCATCCATGAACCCCTTTGCGCAGAATACAAATAGTGCCAATTTTTTCCTGTTATTCCTGAGCCTATTTAGGCTTTATATCTTAGTATTTGTGTCACAGAGACTCTGAAAAATTAATTCAGTTTACCAAAACATTCGGAAATGAAATTACAAAATTATTTAGGAATTAAATTTCAGAATTTACGGACACCGGCGCCTATCTCTGCACAAAGGACCACATAAACAAGTGTGTTTCTGAATAAATCTGTGTTTTGCTGCAAGCTCTGTGCTGGTGAGATGTAGCACAGACTGATTAGCTTTTATTTGTTGGCTGAAAGGTATTTTGAAGCTGTGATTATGGTTACTGGAGAATTCAGGTGAGCATGGCCCATCCATTAAACATCCGAGCTGAGAGCTCAATAGTGACCATAATGCACTGCTAAAGTCTACTGTCATGCGTCATAGGGAAAGGGGTTATGGGAAGATTCTTATTCAAGGACGGTCTCCGATGACTGAACTCGATTACCTTTCTCTGATAATTGAACCTGGTGTGTGTGCATGCATGTGTATGTGCGTAGCAAGAAGGAGACCGAGAATTGAATGCTGGGTATTTTTTCGTGGACAGAATTGACAAAGTAGGGGAAGAAAATGAGGTGCACCTCAACATGAAGTGTTGATTGCTATGCCTCTGCCTGCCATAGCTTCACACACCCTAAAAGTTGACCTTCAGCCCCCACAAGTACCCTTTGAAAGCCCGACGTCCCCCGCCAGTCGCAAAGGCAACCTGCTTATCATCAGTTTCAGGGATGTCCTATGAAAACTGTAGGAGTTGATTCCAGCAACCAAGTACCGTATAATACAGACAGATGGATGGAAAGACGGACTGCACCGTGACTTCGCCCCCTTTTTGGGCTTGCGACCGGCAGGGGATGAGAAGTGCGAAACTAACATGAACTGAATTGAATTGTTTCAGCACCATGGACAGCGACCAGTAGAAAGTCTGGGACAACAGCACCACAGCTTTATCAGCTTCAGGACCGCAGACAGCGGCGGGGAGATTTCCTGATGTAGCAGCCATACGTTTGGAGTCCAGCCCAAAAAAACTGCATCACCATGGGCTGCACAAAACATTTCTCTCTTGGCCAAAAGTAACCTCAAAATGACCATAAATTCTGCTCGACAACAAGGTCATGTGAAATACAGCTGTCCAATGATGCTCGCATCTTCGAAATTTGGTCTGAGTAGCAGATCTTCATATCCGCGCGAATGCAATGTTCAAAGAATTAGCCATTGTTTGGTTTAAGATGGTTGTCAAGATTAGTCATGGTATATCTGTAAAATTACCCACAGAGTATGTGAGGGTTATCTGTTGAAAAGAGGGCGTGGCTCAAACCAATTCCTGTGCCAAAGCTTATTCCAGCCAATCAGAAATCAGTTTTGCACAAAAGATGAGGGTGGACACAATCACATTACCTCAAGCATGCATTCATTTGCCTGTTTTCCTCATTGAAATTCAAGATGCTTTCTCTAAACATGAAACACGAGCAAAAAAACGACAACCCCCCCCGAGACGTGAATCGAGGAGATAAGACCAGAGCATGGTTATGAATCTGGAAGTCGAATAAGTAATAACAACTTTTCCAGCTGCGCAGTACACTGCACATAGATTCTTCTCGCTGTTCTTGCCAATGCAAGGAAACAAAATGAAGTTGAGGCATTTAAAAACGCTGCTCACCCGCTGCGTTCCATCATCGCAAAAACACAGAAGTTGAGAGAATGAGGAATATAATGATATGTATGGCACCATGTACAAAAGTATTATTCAATAATAACGCACTAGTCTGCTCCTCAACAGCGGTTTTGATGAATTCATTACACATATCCAGGAGCTCAGTAATGGCTCCCTATTTCATTTTTACCTCATTGATACCAAAGCTTCTTTGGTCTTTGAAACATCACAAGCAAGTCATTTCGACTTGCGGTTTGCCTTACATCCTATGGCGCAGTGGTACCTAAACTCGGTCCTTGGCACCCCTGTGTATGCTGGTTTGTGTACAAACCCAAAACCAGTGAAGTTGGCACGTTGTGTAAATCGTAAATAAAAACAGAATACAATGATTTGCAAATCCTTTTCAACCTATATTCAATTGAATACACTGCAAAGACAAGTTACTTAATGTTGGAACAGGTAAACTTTGTAATTTTTTGCAAATATTAGCACATTTGGAATTTGATGCCTGCAACATGTTTCAAAAAAGCTGGCACAAGTGGCAAAAAAGACTGAGAGAGTTGAGGAATGCTCATCAAACACTTATTTGGAACATCCCACAGGTGAACAGGCTCATTGGGAACAGGTGGGTGCCATGATTTGGTATAAAAGTAGCTTCCCTGAAATGCTCGGTCATTCACAAACAAGGATGGGGCGAGGGTCACCACTTAGTGAACAAATGCGTCAGCTGATTGTCGAACAGTTTAAAAACATCATTCCTCAACAAGCTATTGCAAGAAATTTAGGAATTTCATCATCTACGGTCTGTAATATTGTCAAAAGGTTCGGAGAATCTGGAGAAATCACTGCACGTAAGCGACAAGGCCGAAACCAACATTGAATGCCCGTGACATTCGATCCCTCAGGCGGTACTGCATCAAAAGCCAACATCAGTGTGTAAAGGACATCACCACATGGGCTCAGGAACACTTCAGAAAACCACTGTCAGTAACTACAGTTCGTAGTTGCAAGTGCAAGTTAAAACTCTACAATGCAAAGCGAAAGCCATTTATCAACAGCACCCAGAAACGCTGCCGGCTTCGCTGGGCCCAAGCTCATCTAAGATGGACTGATGCAAAGTGAAAAAGTGTTCTGTGGTCTGACGAGTCCACATTTCAAATTGTTTTTGGAAACTGTGGACGTCGTGTCCTTCGGACCAAAGAGGAAAAGAACCATCCGGACTGTTATAGGCGCAAAGTTCAAAAGCCAGCATCTGTGATGGTATGGGGGTGTATTAGTGCCCAAGGCATGGGCAACTTACACATATGTGAAGGCACCATTAATGCTGAAAGGTACATACAGGTTTTGGAGCAACATATGTTACCATCCAAGCAACGTCTTTTTCATGGACGCCCCTGCTTATTTCAGCAAGACAATGCCAAGCCAGATTCTGCACGTGTTACAACAGCATGGCTCCGTAGTAAAAGAGTTCGGGTACTAGACTGGCCTGCCTGTCTCCCATTGAAAATTTGTGGCGCATTATGAAGCGTAAAATACGACAATGGAGACCCAGGACTGTTGAAAAACTTAAGCTGTACATCAAGCAAGAATGGGAAAGAGTTCTACCTGAAAAGCTTCAAAAATTGGTCTCCTCAGTTCCCAGACGTTTACTGAGTGTCGTTAAAAGGACAGGCGATGTAACACAGTGGTAAAAAGGCCCCTGTGCCAACTTTTTGGCAATGTGTTGCTGCCTTTAAATTCTAAGTTAATGATTATTTGCAAAAAAAAATAAGGTTTCTCAGTTTGAACATTAAACATCTTGTCTTTGCAGTGTATTCAATTGAATGTAATTTGAAAAGGATTTGCAAATCATTGTATTCTGTTTTTATCTATGATTTACATAACGTGCCAACTTCACTGGTTTTGGGTTTTCTACAAGCCACAATTGCAATTGTAAGAAAAACAACAAAAAAAACACTCTTAATTTGTCTTAGTTACATTTCATGTTTACAGCAGTCATATACCTGTGACAGTGCATTCCGGAACCACACTCAAGAGAGGGAAACCCAAAAAACGTATGCCTTCAATGAGTTCAGGGTCAATGCCAATGCCAAAACTGCCAAGCCACAATACGAAATCCAAAAACAGAGTCGACTAGACAGGCAGGGGTCAGAACAAGAAAAACAGATGAGCAAAGGTACATAGACGGTAGGCAAAAAGTCGTAGTCGATAAACAAGGCAGAGGGTCATACACAGGGCATCCAAACACAGGAATCGTGGTCATACAAAAAATAGGTCGAAATCCAGGAAGACAAAACAATACAAAAACGGCTATGGCAAGAATCGTAGCCGGGCGAAACAGTTGAAGGAAAACAATACTCAATGGCATACGAGAGGCTCTGCACAAAGAAATATTGATCAACATTCTGACACAGTCAGAGCAGCAGTGAGGACTCTTGAATAGACAGGAGGGAAGTCACATGCTATGCAAGGAACAGGTGAGCTGGATCAGACTAATTACAAAGGGAGGAACACATGAGGGAAATCCTAACCACGAAAATTGGTGAAAGCCAAGATACGGACGCGAATCACGCAAACAGCCCATGACATTTAAACAGCTCCGGTCAAGGAGGTCTAAGTGCACAGATAATGAGCGCAGGAGAGTAATTAAGCAGGTGTGAGAGATCTCGCAGAAACGCAGAGGGAGACAGGTAAAGCTGAGCAAGAGGCGGAGACTAGAACAGGGCGATTGCTGAGAGGGAATTAGTATTAATTAGTAGCGGTGCAACTTTACAGATTTAACTAGAGTGCTTGTTAGTGAGTTAGTAATATATACACATGGATTAGTTGGGTTAGTAGACTATGATACAAAATACAAATGTTAGTCTTGTTAGTAATCAGAACAGTAAGGCCAAGGAAGTAGACGAGGATTGAAGGAATATTATTAAACACCAGAAAGCACTGAAATCACCCGAAGCATATGAGCACACAGACTGGGGAGACGGACTGAACCAACTAGATCACGAGACAGGGGAGACAAGTGCAATGGAACTGAAGAATGGACTGAACTGAAAACCTGAGAAATACAATAACTAAAAAGAATAAATAAAAGACAAAATCATGAACAGTGAACTTGAACATAAACATGAACATAAACATGAACCAAAACCATAACCATGACAATACCCTCTTAAGCCACAATATCACTGTGAAAATCTACTTGCCATGAAGAATAAAAGATCCTTGAATGTAATGTGATTTTTTTCCATATTGCAAGCAATGTAAGGTAAAACCATTTTTAAACTTATCAGAATAGATGTGGAAAATATCAGTAAGCTTCATATTAGGTTGCTGAACACAGGTGTCAAGAGTTCTTTCAAATTAATTAGCCTGAAGTTAAAAGCACAAACATGATACCAAACAGGAATATCATTTGCTTGCCTACACTGTAAAACCAAATGTTTCCATATGGGACATATGCTAAACACCTTTTTTGTAACACTTTTTAAACATGTCCCAGTGTTGAGATTCCATTTTAAAGTGAATTCAACAAATCTGAAAAACCTTAATTGCAACATCTAATAAGCACCAGTGTTTTGAATGAGAACACATATTTACAAAAATAATCACTAGGCATTTAGCTTTTCCACACCGGTGTTTACATTATAAAAATGTCACATGTTCCACAGTTTTACTCTGTAGATTCAAGCAAATGTCGATTAAAAAGGTAAGTTATTGCTCTTAGCAGGAAATTACCCTAATTAAGAAAAATAAACGGCTTGTTAAAATCATATGTATGCAGTTTTACTTAGAAGAAATACCAGCTTGCTCAGCAGGCCACAAGACCAAGTTTGGAAATCGCTGTTCCAGTGCATTCTATTTTATTTTTTAATTAATAGTCTCAATTTCTAAGCAATAAATGAACACTGGCTGCATTCACCCTTGTGCTGCACTTTGTAATGTATAAACAAATGATTCATTCATTGATTTCTTTTTTCCGGCAAAATGTAATTACGGACAATATTATTACGCTGCATCTACTGGGAATCATCTTTAAAATGGAGGTTCTAATGAGATACACTGTAGTGCTCACATCTTGCTTGTGTTATTGATCATTACCTGTAGCTGTAAAACAAAAGTCTATTTAACAAAAAAAAAACGGCCAGAATGATGCGAGGAACAATCGATTCATTTCATACTAAATAAAATTGGTGAAAGTTTCACCGGTTGAAAACCGCACAAACAGCCCCTATTCTTATCTACTGTGAGCCCTGATCGCTGAAGGGCGCGTAAATAACGTTTAAGAACCGTTTCCGTCTGCCATATTTTACCTTACATGACTGCTTCCTCACACACAGTCCTGACACGCAGACGCTTAGAGCTTAAAATGCCCTCGCCGACCAAATCTTGCCATTCACCCCGAAAAATTAATGAAAGATTACAAAGAGTATTATTCCTGCAAAGGATCTGACGGTTGTTCAGAGACACTCAGGCTGCCTGACACACAGACACAAGAATCTAATTATAAAAACAGGAGGAAAAATCTGAGATTAAGAGGAATTAGAGGCGTCCAGAGTTTTTTTCCGCCAGAAACTATGCTTAACTCATACAAGAGCTATAATATCCAAACCCAATAAAACAACATTTCCTCTCTCCTAACTTTACCTCAAACCAGCATCTCAACTCCTGCTTTTCGCTCAAAAGGTAGAAGGTGAATCTGTAAAGGGGGCATGCAATTACAGGAAATGGTGCCTCGGCCATGTGACTGGGGCTCAGCGGGATAGATGCTTTGCAGTACACATCCAGGAGATAACCTCCCTGCTCAGTCTAATCAACTGTAAGTCCTTACCTCACTGCACCTCATTCACTTAGCTGCTCAGTAAGTAAATAAGTAAATAAATAATGTTAGATAAACTTAAAATGTCATGTCGACTGGTTTCCACTTACTTCACTGCATCTCATGAGCTTAGTGAAAAAAAAAAAATGAAGCATCAGATTTAGTTGACTGTGTTATATTGTCTGGTTCCACACAACAGTTTTAAATAACCTCTTATGAAATCCCAAGATTTTAGGTCAGATTAATCTGTAAAATCAATTGGAGGGTTCTGAACTCAGGCATGTTGAAATCGTTGACACAACATTGCTTGAGTTAAACCTAAAATAAATTTGTTTGAATGTGAATGACTTGGACTCGGTTGCACAGACTCTGTCTCCGGCTGATATATTTTCATTCAGTTTATAAATGCCACAGTAAGGACGAAGTTGACTGGTGAATGAATGTGATTGTCGACAGCATTTTCATTTTTGTCCTCAGTCATAAGCAAATGTGATTTTAAACCCGACCCATGCCTGCACATTTGTGTGGTTGTTTTAGATGAGGAACCAGCAATCACTTGTATTGTATTTCTTGGCCAATGAATCATCTTTGGTTTTCTTGCCAAGAAACACATTTGAATGGTGCTGAGAGAGTGGGAGGGAGGGTGAATAAGCACGTCGTGGCGAGACAGGCGACGAGAAGAGCCGACCGATAAGCGAGGCTGTCGTGGATGAATTCTTGAGAACATCTCAGCCATAAGACTTATTTCCCTCACTATTTCCGAGGAGGATGCTGCTTTTATACCTTGACAATTACCACAGAAGAAGAACTAAAATCACCAGGGACCACTGGCACCACGACAGGCTTACATTGGGGTATGGGTCATTTGAACCCCATAATTGTTGAACCCATACAAGTTGGACCCTGACCGGTCGGACCCTGTCCAGCTGGACCCCTGACCCTAAGCGTTTGGAGCCCATATGATTTGGAACCCAAGCAAGTTGCACCCTAGACCAGTTAGACCCCAGACCAGTTAGGTTAGATTTAGAGTTAGGGTTAGGTTCTACACACCAAAATCTGTGTGCGCTTCGCCATTCTTCCAACAGGTATCGGTCGTTTGGACCCATACCATTTGGACCTTAACAGACCCTACCCAGTTGGACCCCATGCTGTTTGGACCCCAGGCCCTAAACCTAACCTCGCCCTAACCCTAACCCGTGGGTCAGGGGTCCAAATGGTCTGGGGTCTGACTAGTCTAGGGTTCAACTTACCTGTGGTCCAAATGGTATGGGGTCCAACAGGTACTGGGTTCAACAACCTGTTCCCTTTCTCAACTATCCAGCCTGTTCCATAAGCCATGCCATTCCGTATAAAACAACATTTTTGCTCAGTAAATATGTGAAATGGACAGAACGGTATTGAATAAATGAAAAATTCATAATGAATGAAGATGTGTATAATAATGAGTCTGATGAACAGGAAATGGGAATTTAGCAGGAAACAAAAAAAAAGATTTGGGTTCTGTTTGGGGGGGGGGCGGGGTGTTGAATGTTCTGACAATCAGAAACCGCAGCCAACGCAGAAACGGCAGCTGACACGGCAAAGTCTTTACGTGATGGCAGCAGGGATCAAAGTAGGCTCTGATATATATTTAAAGAAACGCCTCTAACTCAGCAATCGTTTGTCTTCCAGTGTCTTTTTATTTAACAGATTCGCTTTGGATGAATTCCGTGCCCACGCATTACAAATGGGGCTCCGGTGACCCCTAAAAAATTCGCTTCAGGGCGGAGGTAGAAATTTTGGCTTCTGTTAAAAAACCGCTGGAGGATTTGCTCACCGTTTCTACATCTCCTTAATTGCACGGCTGGGATTTTACATCCTGTTATTGGAAAGTCGGCGCAATGTGCCGGGGGATGGCGGGAGAAGATAAATATGACAAGCCGGAGATTGCCTCTCGCAGAATTCCACTTTCAGTTGCAAATTTCTGAACTATCGTGCCGAGACGTTTAAAAATATAATAATGAAACTAATCAGCTCCCAACATGCCATCAACCCCAAGTGCATCCAATTTATTCTTCTACTGTCGCACTACGGAGAATATGGGGAAAATTCATTCGGAAGATTGCGCCACTTTCGGCGAGGTACAGAGTCATAACAGACCCCTGACACTCATCTCACCATTGATACTTATCTATTACCCACGTTTTCTTTTTTTGTTTGTTTGTTTGTTTCTAGTTACCATGAGGGGTAATTTGACACCAGTTGAACACAGTTTTATCATTACTTAACAATTCCAGTCACAGTTCCCAGAGGTCAGTTCAGGGAGACAGGAAGTAACAGAAATAGGCGCGATAAACATCCGCTATTTGTTTCCGTGACACCCAAGCAGGTGGGCAGGCATATTATCGTCTCAGTCAGCGAAGGCACAATGTCGATAGTTGGTTTTAAAAAAATCCCACCACGTCATTACTTATAGGGTGTAAATAAGAAATAAAAAAGAGAGAGAGAGAGTGGCCCTGATGAAAAATTACCACAAAATACTACAGTATAAAAACTAGAGTTTCTATTGTAACTGCGGAATTACTATAGATATGCTACAGATATACTAAATTAACTCGGTCGTTTACTGTAGTGATGCTAAAGTAAATAACAGAAGTCAAACTCTACTATAGTAAACTATAGCAGTGATACTCAATTACTATAATGTATTTGCAACAAACTATAGTTTACTGTAGTAAGGTGTAGTTTACTATAGTTTACATCAATTTTACTGTTGTAAACCATCGTTAACTATAGTAAATTTTTATGAGGGGAGAGAAGAAGAGAGGGAGAGAGACAGAGAGCACAAGAAAGAATGTAGCTGTAGTCATATTGGATTGAATCCACAAACACAACATGGTAAGCGGTGTGATCTGTACTTAAGCTTATCCAACATCTGCAGAGGGATGTGATCACGCTGATCATTTCTTAAACTGTTTCAACTATATTTCCCAGGAAGTTTTTTAGCATTTGTGCTTTTTAATCTAACCGTGCCTGAATTTATATTAGCTAAATGCTTCATTCTAATAACTTTAGCTTTTATTTTTTAATCTGTGTAATCAAAGGACTTCCAAGGCAGGGGGCGGGGGATTTGCGCAACTTATCTTTTTTTAAATCTCCGACTGTGGCTTATCACTGCACTACGGAATATGCCCTAAAGAACCACTCTCTCCGATAGGGCTGTTATTCATAAGGGGTTATCCGGGGTATGTAGGGAAAGCACGTGTCTCTTTAAATACATTACTTTGCTCCATTTCCATTTGCTACAAAGTGCCGCGGTGCATTACATTAGCTGTGATTAGCAGATGCTGTTATCTAGAGCAACAAGCAAAGTGAAGTGAAACAACAGGTACAAAAGTGCTGAAAGCCTCACAGGGAGGTAACACATAAACAGCCAGAAATGACCACATAAAGTGCGTATCATGAATAATTGGACAGGGACGTGTTTTTTTTCACTTGTTTTGGGCTGGTTAGCCGAGTCAGTCACGAGATAACAGCTTTTTTTTCATGCTGAAGAGGAGACTGAAGGCAGAAGTCCTAGAAACAAGCAGGAAGTGAAGATAGCTGCAGTACGGGCCTGGCAGAGCATTACGAGGACAGGTACCCAGCATGTGGCGATGTCTTTGCATCGCAGACTTCAGGCAGTCATTGTTTGCAAAGGATATGCAATGAAATATAAAAAAAGATGACTTAATTCTACAGTGTGTAAAACTGGCAGGAAGTGCAAGTATGGAGAGCAGAAAGTAGCAGCTGTGTAGGGTATGCTGATCTCGCTCCTGTTAGCGTGAACAGCTAGCACCAGTGCAGGATATGCAATACTCTCTCTTTTCATGAGAATCTTTTTTTTCTTTAAATAAGAATCCTGAAGCTCAAAGATGCACAAAAATGAAGAACATCTTCAGTACTTTCTAAAGTTGAGATAGAGTATTGAAGTAAGGAATTTGTATCTACATAATAGAATGGAAAGACTCGTCACTGAACTTTTCGTGACATTGCTTTATCAGTGTCTAAAAAAGCTAATTAAGCAATAAATAAAAAAATAAATAATACAATTTCTTCAGTCATTTCTAATGAAAAACAATACTTTTAAAGAGTTCTAAACTAATAAAATGAGAACATTTTATGAATATTTGAACACTCAAGAACATTCACGCTTGGCCCGTAAAATAGGCGTCCTTATAAAAATGAAAATAAGAGCATACGCGTGTTGACTTAAGACACACTAATACCAACAGCTGTGAATCCAAATTAGCACACTGGTCAATTATGCACTCTCTCCAATTAAAGTCCTCTGAAGCGCGTGAAAAAGCATTTCAGCTTTCAGAGAGCAGAGCACTTACGCGACAAAGGAGTCAACGAAATCAACTCCCCTCTTTTTGACAATTCCGCTGAAATTTTTATGTGTCGTATTGCGGAAACTTGTTTTACTCCAGTGTCTGCTTGAGGGTTTCTTGAAAACCTATTCACTTTAGTTGTGCAAAAAGGACAAAATTATGCATAATTTGAGCTGGTGATTCATAGCATCTGTTGTGAAGGGGGAAGAGAAGCGATGAATGCAAACAGATTGAAGCACTTTCGGCAACTTGGTTATTTAAAGTCGCGTATTTTGGTCTCCGCGGCCAGGCCATTCCCGAAGAGACAGGACGCAGAACTTCAGTCACGAAACATCTTCAATTTGCATTCCCTGAAAAAACTGGCCAAGATGCGCAGTGCGCTGGTGAGTCGGGTAAAGGAATGACGGCTCAGATAATAATAAACAATTAAACCATCGTTGCTTAAATCGGTTTAAAAGGCTTAACATTTCAGTCACATTTAAAGACTTAAGGGAACGTTTAAAAATATTTTGATGCCAAGCAAAATCCATTACGGTGATGTCAGAGACAGAACTGGAAGCATTAAGGCATCTCCTTAACAGCTGAAGAATTCTGAAAATCTAAGTGCTAAAATGACAGCTTTGCAGGATACTGCCAAATGTCTAAATAAAAACTCAATTTGATGCGGAACCTGAATCCAAACTTTGTTTAATGGGACTCAATGTAAATATTATAAACAATGTAGAAGAAATGTTAGAAGAAAAGCAAGCATAACACAACAAGAAAACACACACATATAAACACACACGCACGCACACATGCAAACAAGCAAACACACACGCAAAACTGCACAACTGCCTCATGTGGAAGTAATGGTAAATTAATACAAACACATGAACGCGCACACACAAATACGCACAATTACCTCATGTGAAAGTAATGGTAAATTAACACACATGCACACACGCGCACACACACACAAACACACACATATGCAGGACCACACAAGTACTTAATGTGAAAGTAATGGCAAATTAACACACACACGCACACACCAACGGCTGCACAACTACCCTGTATGAAAGTAATGATACATGAACTCAGGTCTGGCTGCTTCATCATGACTCCGTCTCAGTAGGATTGGTACCGTTTCATCAAACTCCTCTCCCAAAATGGACCAGCCTGAGGCATCAGAAACAGAAAACTTGACTGAGCATGCTCTAAGAGAGGCGCCTCGCCGTGTCCAGGGAGCTTCTGTCCTCAGAAATTAATGGAGACGAGGAGACAAGGATTTGTACAGGCCCCATGTACAAATTGTTTTAGTTGTTGCAGTTAAATGTCCTAGTTACAAAAGACAAAGAAACTAAACTGCAATGTAAATTCACCTTGTAAGCAAAAAAAGTCAGAGAGAGAGAGAGAGAGAGAGAGAGAGAGAGAGGAAACCCAAATAATTCAAATAATTCTTTGGGGCTGGCACGATCAGATTCAGACAAAATATAGCTGCTCCAATTCTGATCTTGGAGTGGCCAGTAACAAACATGTTGCAAAAATGAGACGAAATCTGATAGTATTTGTGCCCCATTGGTGCCTCTGGTCCTTTATATTTGTTAGTTGTCGCTACTGCTCACAAACCAGCCTTCATTTTTCACTGACACTACAGCCATTAACACTGGGCCTTTGTCTAAACCTTCGTGGAGTTTGCCGGCTGTTGATAAGCAGAGGTCACAGTACAATATGACAAGGACACGTAACTGAACTAAATTCGGTGGCTTTTTTTGATTGATTGTAACATCGTTTTTTTATGGCAATATAAACATAGCATGGAGCAGTGAGCTGATTTTGTTCCATTGTTCTGCCTTATTTTCACACGCTGTTCAATCAGACCGTCTAAAGGGAAGACAAAGACATTGAAATGCGGCCCATCTGTACACGTCAGTTCATTGTCAAAAGTGACACGCAGCTGATCAATTCTAATCAGGAAGAAGGAAGTAGGCGCGAGAATCCCAGGAGGGGAGGTCGGGGAGAGAAGAGGACGTCGAGCAGCACGCGCCCTGAAAACAAAAAGCAGCCTCCGTGATTTGCGGCGGGAACGGCGCTTAACCCCATTACATGATTAATGCGAGGCTATAATTACCATTATAGCGCAATTACGCACTTTATGTGTATGCAGCGGCGCGGGCACGATTTAAATCACACCGCGGTTCTCCTCGTTTAAACGCGGCGAGAGAGACGCGCTGATCGCTCGGAGCCGAGGCTGCGCATAAATGACGGTTTTAGATAAGTCAACATTTACCGAAATAAGTGAGTGTGTTGGGGATGGGTGTTGGGGTTTGGATGGGTGTGTGTGTGGGGCAAGCTGTTTCCTTATATTTTTATACACCCCCCAGCCCCGCCCCCTCAGTAGAGCCCTGTTCTTTACTACTGGGATCCAGCTGCTGTGCAAATGTGCTTTCATCTTTCTCCTTCTCGAGCTGTCTCTATATTTTTCTCTCCAACTCCCTCCCCATCCCTTTAACTCTCTGTCTATATTTTTCTCCAACTCACCCTCCCTCCCTCGATTTCTCACTCTGTCTTGCTTTTCATCTCTAAATCACTGCCTCACTTTCTCTCTCTGTTTCTCTCTCGCACTCACTTTCTCCCTATCTGTCTCTCTAACTCTCTTACTCTCGCTCCTTCCCTCTTTCTCTCTCACTCCATCTCTTTCTCTCTCTGTTCATCCATGACTCTCACTTCCTCACTATCTCCTCCTGCCTCTCTAATTATGTGTTTCAGTCTGAATATTAATTTTGGGGATTTATGAATCTGCATTTTTATTAATAAAGAGAACTTTAAAAGTCAAGTGCTTCTCCCTTCCAAGGTCTGTCCTCACACCAGCACTCAGTCACTCTCTCTCTCTCTCTCTCTCTCTCTCTCTCTCACTCACTCTCTCTCGCTCTCATCTGCAGGCTGTAGAGCAGATCTGGGAGAACTCAAAGTGCCGAATGCTAATGAATCCCTCCCTCGTTCCCTGCTTACCATCATTATCACGAGCAACACGCACATCTGTTTGTAAAGTGCAAAAGCCTTGACTCAGTAAAATCACAACAATTCTCAATACTGCTGATCAGACAACTAACCGAGCCTAAGAGTTGGTACAATCCCGAAACATGTTCATTGGCTGGGATGAAAAGTAAGTATTTGGGCGGGTAGTCTTTTTCCGAACCACTGCTCAAAGTTAGCTCAATGACAATCATTGTTATTCCATCCAAAACAATGGGAGACTGACAATAATAATGAGAGACAAAATTAATCATGTTTTGAATATAATTCACTTATTATTCAGGCTCTTTATGATTTATTTTGTTTATCAATTTTTTTGCGCTTGGCATTGAGCGAGGAGGCAGGCAAGGAAGTTTCTGATAACCTTGAGGTTTGCAGGTTTAAATCCCAGAAGGTTTTGCTGTTTGCAGTTAAAGACGATGCCCAATTGGTCATATAAATGTTTAACTGCTTTTGTAGGAGCATCAAGTCAAGGTTCCTGCATCCACAGAGGTTAATAATGACTTAAGTATGATGATAAAACTTTTCAATAAGATCACAATCATGAACTGGTTAATCATATACACATGCTTCAATTAATCCTGAAAACAGCATAATAGTACTCACTAGTTATTTAATCCTTTAACAACCACATTACATATGGTTGTTTACACATTTTGATGCACAGTTGGTAATCCATAAAAAAATGCATTGTTTCCTCCCTTTTTTTTCCCAACATTTTATTCCCAATATCAAGTGTTATTAGCATATGTAGCTGTGAACATGAATAAATGCTGGCCACGGGAAAACTTTTCAGAGGTAAATAACTTTTCGGTGCGTAAACAGCAACATTATTTAATGCCAAGTGCAGAAGTTATCGCGTAGTGTTACCGTTATATTTCATGTACAAACCGCTTGCCGACAAATTCAGGCCTAGTCCACAATGTTTACTAGCAGGGTAGGACCATGAATGATCCCCGCCAAATAGAGCAGCCAATATAGTGAATAATAAGCCCACGTTTCTCCATGTCTACGCGCGTGTCCGCAAGAAAATTAAAGAGGGGAAGAAATGCTGAGTGAATGAAGCACACGGCTGCCGCGCGGGGAGATGACGGCTGAATTATTCATCACCTGCAGATTAGCCGTATAGCTCGTGAGTGAGGACAAAGCGGAGTGAATAGTTCATTCCGACGCCGACAAAGCCGCGTCTCTCGAGAGCCCTAAGCTTATTAGGAGGGAGGTAGACAGTAATAAAAACAGGGTTTCGACGGCTCTCATCGTGTCCAATTGAGGTATGAGGGCTTTCCGAATTAAAGGCCGCGCAAGTGATCCGAACAGACAAAGTAGAAGCTCCGTTAGCGCTCTCAGTGCCAAGAATGCAGACTGTCTGCGGAGTGACGTCATCGCGTCACTCGAACCAAACCTCGGCGTCCCGAGCCGAGCTCGAGGAAACGGAATTTTGCTAATAATCGATCAGCATAGCGACTTCTCCTTTTTTTTTGGAAATAAATGAATAAATTACTGACCAATGTGAGTTTGGCATGAATAGGAACTGGAAAGGCGAGAACAGGAGCCTGGAAGCTCAGAGTAATTAACTCAACCCCTGTGGTTTTTGAGCCACGATCTTTATTGTTTTCCTATCTTTGTTTTACTGAGGTCTGTTCATAAGTGATAACAACACTGAGGCGCTCCTCATCTCTTGCATTTCCGCTGTGCAATTTCGACTGCCTTCCGGTGATTAATTACTATTAAACCTCGAGGTATTTCCCCTTTCTTTCATTGCAATTAGCGAACAGTTGAACATCAGCTTTTATAATAACAGTAAAAATTGCATTTGTTTAGCGCCGTCCTCAAGCCCTGTTAAGAATGAAAAATAAACAAATTAAATAATGACACTCAATTAAAACAATACAATCAAATTTACGAAATTAACTTTTTGCAATGCCAAATATCCATTCTTTCCTTGAGATTGCGTTTGTACCGCGCGATAAGTGGCTTCGTTGATGCAGAGTACATGTAAATGTTCGGCAAAATTGAAGTGGGATCCATTTTGAGTGGATAAGTGTTTCTCCGATTGTGCGTCACTCACGCTTGGACAGAAGTGCCAGCGCTGGCTAAAAAAAATTCATACATACTGAGCCGGTGAAATTGCCTATTGAGAATGCAAAAAGCCTTAAAATGTGTAAATGGAGTGCGATTGCGGGATAAAGAATGGAAGTGGGGTAGAGCGAATGAGAGAGAGGGCGAAAGAGCACATGCTATTTTTAACCCTCTTTCGCGTCGCTCTTGCCTCCAGTGCCTCCCCTCGTGTGACGGCGGCTCTCCGTAATAATCCAAAAAAGTAATCAGTGCGCTGGCAGGAGTCTCGTTCGCCTCCCGAGGGCCCCGCGGCCGCCCAAATGCGCGTGATTGTGGAGCGGGCGGCTTGCGCTTTTTCTGCGAACCTTTTGGGCAAATTACGGGACAATCTCAAAACGAGAGCTTGCAAAATAATGCAAGTTTTGGTTACTCCCACTGTGCCTTGAGTGCACAATCAACAATGCCACAGAAAATAGTCCACTACAAGTGCATATTTTCACCCCCCAAAAAAAAGGTTGATAAAGGCTCCACGTTGTTAAAATTGTTTGCACGGAATGTAAGTCTTTTAAATTTACCTTCTTAAGACATATGTTATATATATACATATATACGTGTTCAAGCTCGGGGGCTTCAAGTGTAACCTTACATTCAATCAAAATCAAAATAATTTGATAGAGCTGTTCAGAACTTAAACTTCATATGGCTTAATTGTTGGCAGAATGCCAATGCCAATCACAAAGTGCTGACATACCCGCGAAGAGAAGAGACGGCTAGTAATCCAGTAGGGGTTGCAGCTGAATCAAGTCAAAGAAATATTCATCATTTGGAGAGGTACTTCACGACATGCAAATTCACTCATGCACAAAAATATGCTGATAAGAGTACGGGGATATGCTCTCTGCAGAAATACGGTGCCAACACGGATTTACGTATTGTACGCACATGGTGCTGTAGTTGCCTAGCATTTTAAACGCCAGGTTCATTTATAGCTGGCTAGCTATATCCGACAAATCATCAACAGCATTCACGGAAATATGAAATGCAATGTAAATTCGGTGGCTCCTCGGAATTCAGTATAGGCCTAATTTTCTACTGGTCATCGGCAAAGTCACTAGTTCGGTCTATGGCAGCGTCTTTACAGTGAGTGAGTGATGTCCGAGTTTTTACTTCAGCATATTTCCTCAGGGTTTTAACCTGCCAGAGACCGAACTAGTGACATTGCCAATGACAGGTAGAAAGCACTGAATTCCGAGGAATTTGAAGTTTAAGTTCTGGACAGCTCTAATTATTTTGATTTTGAAAGAATATAACGTTACACTTGAAGCACAGGAGCTTTAACATGTAGGCTCGCCATCGAAATACGTTTACACATACCGACGGAGAAAAGACACTCATTCGTAACTAACGTTAGCATTATTTACTTAGCCCAGCGATGGGCAACTCCAGTCCTGGAGGGCCGGTAGGATGCAGGTTTTTATTTCTATCAATTACCCTGACTAAGTTAGTTAATTGGCTGCATACACAAATATAGATTTTTGCAAAGATTTGATAAGAGAAAAATGTTCATTCAATTTCAAAACCAAAAAATTCAATTCAAAGCAGGTTAAATTCAATTCAAAACTAATTAAATTCAATTCAAAACCAAAATTCAATTCATATTCTGTTGGAACAACATATAGGTCATGAAAAAAAAATTTGTGTCTAATGACAATAAAACACAATGGAAAAAGGATACTATTCACTTCCACGTCTGGGCCATGGTGCCATGGTATTTTGGTGTTACAAACCACACCCTATACAGCGGCATGAGTAAGAGTTTGTTAAACTGTGGGTCAAAACCCAAAACAGGTCCCGGGAGTTCCTGAATAAGTCTACTGTTCACTAGACTATGCTAGCATTTGTTTTTGATTGATTTCCTCATGGACAATAAATTTGTGTGTGGGTAGTGGAAAGTTTGGCTACAATGTAATTTGGGATCTCAATATTAAAACACTAAAGAGTTAGTGCTGTAGTCAATGTAATCATATAGGATATAGGCATGTGTCATTGAGCGCATTTACATGACGTTAGAAAAAAATTTAATTTTTATGTTAGTCCGACTAAAACTGGACTTTAAAAATGCTTGTAAACATGTTAGTACGACTGGAATCGACTAAATCAAATATATCTTCATCGGACTAATATACCCAGATAATGCGGATACTAGTCAGATTACTCATCCATGTATACGCTTGAATTGAACTGAACCATTTCATCGTTCAGGGCTTTGACCGGGAAGTCTTGTGGACTTGTAAACACCAAACTGATTAGCAAGAACTGTACAGAACTTTCGCAATCTTCGTCGGCAAGGTATTGGTGCTTGAACAGTCACACCTTGGGGCCTCATAACTTCTTCCATTAATCTGCATAATTTATCAAATTACTTGCCCGTCATCCAAAAATGTTCCTTCCACTCGCCACACATCAGAAAGCTCTTTCAAAACAACTCTCGCCCGCTAGTCTTTACTCCTGACCCGAAAAGCTAGGATGCTAACTTACATAGTTGGAAACACGGACTGTGAATTCATGAACTATGGTAATTGTTAACTTAGATAGCAACTAAGCTTTCGGGGAAACACACTCTAGGGTCGTAGAGAGGGCATAAAATAGAGCATAGCGGCATTGCCACCTAGCTTCGGCTAATGCTATAGCCACCAGGGATAGCGTGCATCGCAACCGTACGAAAAGCATAGCGTAGCCCATATGAAATGTACGGAGCCGTATAGTTGACCATGTTCTCGCCACTTGACATGCTACCAACTTCCCACGAGATAACTTGTCTCAATTGTTTGATCTGTGTTACAAAATGTCAACCAGAAAAAGGTCCAACACAAAAAAGCTGAAAGGGGGCATATCGCCACTTATCATAGCGAAGATGGACATGCTTCGGTCAATAAATCAAACTTCCTCCCGTACATATATACTGGGACAAGGACAGTGGTCTGATTAAATTGCCTAATCAAGCTATTACCGTAGCTCGACTTAACTGTGCATGTAAACATATTGAATGAGATGCAATGATGATCTGGGGACAGACATTTGGTTGCATACATTCCGACACAAGCTGCCAGTTGTCACAAGAAGCTAATTGATGGAGGCTTCCATGTTTGACTGTGGGCCCTTTGGCCCCAGCGCACTCCCATTGACGGATTTTTGACACACAGATTAATTTGGCCGCCCTAGGCCAGTTTTGAATGTACTTCGATGGCAATATTAGTGTCTAGGGACTAGAGGCGAAGTAAGTTACAGCATTTCTGTAAACAGCACGAGTTTGCCTGCTACTGGGGAAATGGTGATCTCTGGTGCCCTGGCCTGGATAGGGTCTTGGGGATCTGAAGTGCTTCAGTACTATGACAAATGGAAAGATTCAAAGCTAAAAGTACAAATATGAAGCGCAAAGTAATTGCATAATATAACTTATGTCTGGTATGAGAATGCCACTGATCTGGATATTCAAGGACCTAATTGGTGGAACCCAGCCTAGCAGAATGAGAAGAGCGTTAAGTGATCCCCTAAACTGACTATACATAAAGCTTTGCCATTAAATATTGACCAAGTATCCTCCGCACAGGTTTGGCATGCATTTGACCCCATGTAATGCTCACTTCCATGTTGATAATTCCTGGTAGATCACATGGAAGAACAGGAGACTTAACTCGTGCTGCCAGCATAGTGCCCCAGGCTTTCAGTCTTGCATAGATACAGAGGACAACTGCAGAGATCCAGCCAGCTCATGAAACCCAAAGGCTTAGCGTGTCTCATTAAGTGTGTGCCATCCATACGCGTCATTAGCAAAGTCTATTAACATCCAAATGCCCATCGATCTTATCCTACCTCCTGCCCTGCACCAACCCATTCTATCCACACACTGGGTTTAAAGTGCTTGAAAGTCTGAAAAAACGATACTGAAACAAACAAAACCTATGTCATTTTGTCAGTCTTAGTGAGCAGAGAAAGAAAATTCAAAAATTTTAAAAATCTGTTGGGAATTTTTGGAGAAAATCCACTTTTTCATCGGCAACCAAATTGAAATTTTCAAATTGACGTTAAAGGGTTAAAAAACTTCTGCGCTTTGGTGATTTATTTCTGAAAGTCTCCTCTGCAGAGTTGTCGATCAAAAGAATGTGAAAAATAGTAATAGTGGTCCATCTCCTTTCTTTAACCCTCACGTGTCAAAAATGATTTATCTAGCTAAATGTAATGCTTAGACGTGCGCTATTGTACTCTTTGACGGCTTGCTTTAAGGGCAAACCTATCCTTTATCTGATGCCTCTCCTAGAATGTTGAGAAGTAAGCGTGAACTGCTTTGAAAGCTTGCTCAGAATATCTTGCCAATCCACAGCCATGGCGCTTACCGAACTCACGCAAATGGTCTCTGATGATGCGGAATTTGGGTGTGATCGAGATGCCAAGTTTCGCATAGGCCTCGCAGAAGTCGGCAACATGGTCTTCCCATCCACTGTTTAGGCTTTGTCCGAAGCAGGAAGTGACCATCTTTCCCATTGCTGCAAATGCATTTGCGAAGTGTGTGGCTGGATGGCTCTTTTGAGGCTACCTTGTATCTGCTTGGCCTTGAATCCATTGGCTTTCGCCACTTGGCAAATCAAACAGTCACAAGACTGAACACTGGGGCTGATCCAATGCTGGACTTCAATTACCTTTCCCAATTGGTAAAGACAGTTGAATTTTTGGTCAAGATTACCTTGCCTCCTCTTATAAACCTTTGTTTTACAAGTGTCACAAAGTGATGTTGGTAAACGGCGATCATGTATGTCATACTGAGATATTATGTTATCCTGAATTGTTTTGATGAGGTGAACTTCACCCACAATGGAGAAATTCCCTTTACGAAAGCAAAGCAAACAAACTCTTGAGCGAGCCTCGCTGTGATCCATAATGGTTGGATGTCAGTCATGGAAAGGCCTATCTTCCACATGCTATGGCTTTTATGAATATAAGGTTATGCAACCTTTAAGCTGCATTAACTCCCAAGTAGGAATGATGATGAAAACGACATGGGCATTACTTCCACTCCGGCTGAGGTAATGAATGAAAAGGCCTATTCTACATGATGTAATCAGCTTCCAATTGTTCCTACCACAAAAAAGGAGAGTTTTGGACTATTGGACTAAAGCTGACCAACGTTTTGAGCAACATGATGGGTTATATTCACGGATTTAATATTTTCATATTTTTGACAATAAATTTGGTTACCATAGTTACCATTTTGTATTTTTACCAATCTGACCCTGTGATATCATTATCTAATGAGCCAAACTATCAAAAAAAACATGATGGCTTGCAATTATTAACCCCTTTCGTAGGATTTTGCAATTCAAGATGACTGACACATAAAAAAACAGATTTTCTCCAAAAATTCTCAAGATTTTTTTTTTTTCCATTTTCTTAATCTGCTCACTAAGAACTACAAAATAACACAGATCTTGTTTCAGTATATTTTTTTCAGACTTTCAAGCACTTTAAACCCAGTGTGTTCACTATCCAGTCTCCATAATCTATGGTCAGGGCCAGGGTGAGCTGTAGCCTATCCCAGTTTGCACCTAGGACAGTTTGCAAATCCATTAAGAAGGTACTGATTATAATATTTGAGGTAAATTAATTTTCAAACACCTCCTCTTCATCACAGAGGCATGGAATCTTGGTGAGTCAATTGAAAAGTGTATATTGTCCATATTAAGCCCAATATTGAAAATACTGCTTTTGGGATGCCTGAATATCTTAACATGGATAGGACAATCTCTCTGCAAAAGAAGAGTGAGAAAGCTCCTGGAATCATACAGGACCTGTTGGGTTGAGAAGCATTCAGTACTTCTGGGTTAAAGTGCTGTTACTACGATCCTCCCACAGCTACACATTCTCTTCCTGACTCATCATATAGTGATATATATGACGCAAAAAGAGGCCTTTGGTGTCCTAATTTGACTTTTAGGGTTAGGGTTCGGGTGAAGGGTTAGGGGTTAGGGTTTGTTTTAATCTGACATCAAATAAGGACCCCAAAAGCCTCCTTTTGTGTCGTACTGTATATCAACACTTGGTCCGGTAGGGTGTTTAAAAAAAAGTATACCCAGCTTTAATCGTTGATTATACTGTACAAAAACTATTGAATTTTATTTTAAGTGTGATATGTCATTAGTAAGAGCTGGTTTTACTCTTTTAAATGATACCTTAACCATGCATTTATTTTCACAAGTTTTTGGACAGTGTAATCGAAGATTAAAGTTGAGTATACTTTTTTTTTAAACACCCTATATAGTGTAACGAGTCGAGATGAGACTGGGCTCTTTAAAGAAGTTTTCAACCTGATTGAACGGAGCCAGGTGATTGATATAGCAATAGCTCACCGTGGCTTTACAAGTTGTCAACTATAATGCTTTAATGCCCAGTATGTTCTATGGGATTAGCAACCACACATTGTAGCAGCTGAGGGATTGGAGATTGTAGCTGGGTGAGATGTTGGAAAGGCCATCTCTCCGCCTACAGAAAGCCATTCCTCACCGTCGTGACAGATCACGGCTGCTCGGTGCCGGCAGTAATTCCCTCGGCGCGCCGTATGTACCCCGCTGTTGTGATTTATAACCCTCGTCTTAAGCCCTGGGGTTCCTCAGGAGCCTCGGGGGGGCACGATCACCCCCTCGCTGGGGCAACTACACTTCTGCCCTGCCTGTCGCCGCAAGGCCGACCCTCCCTCGGTTCTCTCGTTCGCCTCTCCTCCTTTCATCATCCATCTCTCCTCTCATCATCCATCTCTCTCAGTTCAGGCATCGCGATCTCCCCCTCTCTCTTGAATAGCTTCCATTACCGTTACATTACAGGCATTTACCCAAAGCAGCTTATGGCAGGGGGCGGCTCGGTGGCGCAGTGGGTGGTGCCGTTGCCTCACAGCGACAGGATTATGGGCTAGAATCCAGCCTGGGGTCTTTGTGGGTGGAGTTTGCATGTTCTTCCCGTGTTTGCGTGGGTTTCCTCCTAGTGCTCGGAGTTCATCCCACAGTCTAAAGACAAGCATGTCAGGCTAATTGGAGACTCTAAAGTGCCCATAGGTATTAGTGGATGTGTGTGTGTGTGTGTGTGTGTGTGTGTGTGTGTGTGTGTGTGTGTGTGTGTGTGAATGGCGTGTGTGAGCCCTGTGATGGATTGGCAAGCTGTCTTGGTGTGTTCCTGCATTTTGACCTTTGTCACCTGGGATAGGCTCCTGCTCCCCCGTGACCCCAGTGAGGAAGAAGTGATTTCCATAATGGATAAATAGATGGACATAGCAGGGACTGATCCCTCCTGGAGCAATGTGAGGTTATGGGTCTTGCTTAGGCACCCAACAGCTGCTCTGATCTTACTGAGGCTGCAGAGGGCCTTGAACTACCATCCCTCTCAGTCCCTGTTAAACCCCTAAATCACTGGGCTATAGGCAGCCCCTTATGTCTTGAGTTTAGCCCACTCCCTGCCCCCTCGCTCACTCTAAATTCTTTCTCTTCTCTTTTCAGAAATATTTCCTTGTTCTTTGTCCTTGGGCTTCCTCCTCCTGCTGAGAACGATAGAGCCTTTCCCTCTGAGTCATTCAGCCTCTCTGATCATCCAGTAGCAGCCATGTTGGGTGGGGGAAGGAGAGGTGGTCTTTCGCCCGCAGCTGTGATATTCTACACCACACTTCTGCGAGTTCTCCTCCCTTCTCTCTCTGTCTCTATTAGAGAGGTTCGGTGCAAGAGATGATCAAAGTGCGCACAGGAAGTTCTCCTTTCCTGACTTGCGCATGAGAAACAGTTGGAAAAAAGTGAGCTTTGTAGGAGTCGGGAGAGACAGACTGGGTTTCCTCTCTCTCTCTCTCTCTCTCTCTCTCAAGCTGCGGGGGAAGACTTGGATAAGCTGGGCAGCTGTGGGATGCATCATGCACAGAGTGGTATCCTCTCTCTCTCTCTCTCTCTCTCTCTCTCTCTCTCTCTCTCTTTCTCTCCCTCACTCTCTCTTTCTCTTTCTCTCTCGCTCTCTCTCTCTCTGTGCTACTCCCTCATTTGATGGTAGAAATGTGGAGTTGGTTGTTGTCATGGGTAGAATGCCCCATGGAAACACTCGTGACATTCACACAAACACACACACACACACACACACACACACACACACACACACACACACACACACACACACGCCTTTATGCACTTACTGTATGTGCCCTCACATGCGCAATAAGCCAATAGACGTATGCACACAGACAAATGCACACTCAGATGCGAATATGAATGCACTGTCTTGTGCAAAAAAAAATAGACATGTATAAACACACGCGCAAACACGCTCTCGCAGAGGTACGCATACACGCACAAAAAAACACACACGCGCTCACGGTATACACACGCGCGCACATGGTCACAAACACATGCAGTATGTAAACGCTCACATACTCGTACACGTATACAGCTCACACACACACAAATACACGCACACACTTCCATGCACACACTCTCACTTGCTCAAACATATATATAACAGACAGGCACACAAACACACACACACACAAACACACATAGCACAGATTGACTTGCCCTTTCCCCAGAAGGGCAGCGTATTCCCCAAAGCACAAGATGAAGAAAAAAGGATTGGGCAGAAAAAGAAATTGGTTATTATCTGCAACGCTTGTCGTTTGTCCTCCAGGTTCCTGTATCTCTCTCTCCATCCCTCTCTCCACCCTCTTTTGTGCTTTCCTTTCTTCTCTTTCACTCTCTCTCTCTCTCACTGTCCCCTTCATTCAGTCTCTTTCTCTCCTTCTTTCAGTCTTTCTTTTTGTCCTCCCCCCACCCTTTCTTCCCAGCACTGCCTTTTCTTTCCCTGGTAAATGTTGCAAAACCTCAATTTTCCCCGTTTCCTTGGCAATATGTGGGTTTCCGTGGTGCCTCATTGTGATGCCATAGGAATACAAAAATAAATAAAGAAAAGCCCTGAAACGTTATTAGAATGTGACGTCACATTTGTTATTTTTTCCTTCAACATTTGCAAAACCTTTCCGTGCTCCGTTTGGACATGCACAACGTTAGAAACCTTCCGAGAACCCCGAATGCTCTCGAGAGTCTGGCCAAAATCGTGATTCTCCGGTCTGAATCTGAAGAATCCTATTACGTGCTAATATTTACACTGCCTTCACTACATACGTATATACATCCACACAACATTTAATAATAATAACAACATAAGCTGTATGTATGAAAAAATACTTGCTACAGTATGCTTGGCCATTCAGAGCACATTTATCGCACAATTGTTTTTCGTTTATTCGTTTTTTTAAAGAGTGAATCATACTCTTTTGGAACACATTCGCTTGGATTGACATTATTGAATTATGGCTGTTACCAAAGAGGCGTAAAATGTAGCAGGAGAGGGAGCATGATAAATGCATAACAAGAGCGCTGCAAAAAACTTTGTATCGTGCGAACTCCTCCATTATGGTTTTTTTGGCACAAAGATTAATTTTTCCTTTGTGAATCAGTTTTGAATGGACTTCAATGGGGGAAAAAAGCACTAAAACCTCCTCTTAACCCATCTTCAAAATGATATAGCACGGCAAGCACCTTCGGTGCGAAATAGCAACGATTTCCGCCATTTCTTCGCCGTCTACCGCTGAAATGATTGCGCATTCATGCACGCTTGAATGTGGACTTACGACAGCTTTAGAAGAAAGAGCCTTGAGTTCCACAACACCTTAGACAAGAGCATATCGGTATTGTTAAAGGAAGAATGGCAATGGCCATCGTCCACACGCAACGCGACGTGTCCCACTTGAGAATACAAATACCAACACTGATGATCAATCATATCAAAAGCGGAAAGACTTTCCCAGGGGCTCCGGCACTTTGAAGCAAGTCATGTTGCCCACTGAGGAATCTCCTCATTCACGAGCTCCCGAATCTTTCACTGCGTCTGGATGCGGGTGGAAAATTCCGGAAGGACAACGGACTCAAACGTCAACCCGATTCCCATTTTCCGCCCGCATCCAGATGCAATCTGCAGGGTGCCCCAGAAATGACGTCACCACATTTCATTCATGTGGCATATTCTGGTATCTAAAGCATCGTATCAGAACTGGTGACGGAGGCTCAATGGAATGGCTACGCTAGATCAGATTGTGGGGTCAAGTAAGGTGCGAGTCACATTACGCATCAGCTGACTGAGCGATGAACAGCAAATTGCTGGCTAAAAGGTTGGAGCAAGCCAAGTCAACAAACCGTGTGATACAATTAACAGCTGCAGAACAAACTAAGGAGAGAAGCCAATGAACATTCACCCCGTAAACTGACACGTTTCTCTTACGTTTTCCCTTCAGTGGGTTCAAAGTCATATAAGGCTCTTTTATTCATATTGTTAGACACATATTGTTTGGTCACATACATATTCTGTATCTGCAGGTTGTCGCGCTTCAGTTAAGCTCCATTGCACTTATATTGAGGAAAATATTCAAACCCAGGACCATGTTTACATGACCACAGCATTTCATTGTCAGGAAAAAGTTAAGATATTTTACACCATTTTATACACATCCTCCTGTAATTCAGCAGGACATATTTGGGATCATTGAAACCTTAAGATCTCCAATAAAATTTAATATAGTCCAAAAGCTTCACAGGTTTGAATGTAGCAACTGCTTTTTACTGACCCTGACATGGGTCTCCAGGTTTTATAGGGTGAATCAAAATGAGATACAGACTAATGATGCCAAGATATCATCACAACATACGGAAAATCATGACGCGGGAACAGGGTTTAGATGAGTACCTTGGTGAGGTAGTGTATGAAAGAATCACTCAGTATTTGAGATGAAATCGTCCTCTGCTTCCTTTGAATCATTTATCTGACAATTAATTTAAGCCTTCAAGGCCTAATTAAAAAATCCTGGGAGAGCTTCATACTGCAATGTTTACCATAGTAACCTGTATTTGGGCTGAAGAGCAGCTTGTCAGCTTTCAGGAACAGCTGGAAATTTTTCTTTAGCGCAAATACAGTATTGAGGTAGGCTAATTACGGTACTTACACCATGAAGTGCTCATTTGTGTCGGCGACGACACATTTGGATTAAAAGGGTTAATTTTAAAGCTGGGTGGTTGTTACACAACACATTGTCTGAAGCCACAAAGCAGTCATGATACAGTTGAACAACATTACATGCATGAGATATATTCATGTTTTGTTCCATTTGCTTATTTCTGTACCCCCATGCCTCAAAAAAAAAAAATTGCCCCTGTTCTTTTTGAAAAGCCCCCTGATTTTAGCCGGGGGGGGGGGGACTTCCTCTATGGAAAATATACATTTAAATTCCCCGATTACCTCCATGGCTGATTCGGCTTCCGTGTAATGACATAGAGGCTCAAGAACAAGGTTCGCTCGCTGTGGTTTCCAAAACCAGCCGCCCAATTTGCATAATTGCACGGCCCATTTAGCGATTAATAAAGGTCTTTCACCGCCCCGTCATCTGGTGACACTGAACGCGACTCCGCTGGAGTAATTTTTGTTTTCGGACTGACAGGAGAATAAATGGACTTTATCAGTTTGCAAATTGGACCTCCCACCTATGCAAATTTGGCAGTTAGAGAGAACCTCGGTAACAAAGTCATTACATCCCAATGACACTGAAGCTGGGGCCCGAGGATCGACATTCCCTCAGAAAAACCCCAAACCCCGGTGGTTTCCGGAGGTACTGCAGATTAATAATCCTTTGTTACCAAAAAGCAGATTTCCTCTCTGTTGCCCAATCAAAAACGATTACTTGACTCCTGAAGAATTCTGGGATGTCATTCGGTCTATTTTATGAAGGCCAGAGCCCCTGAAAAAATGTTCTTGAGTACCCCAAAGAATCATAAGTTATGAAATTAAATCATCAATATTTGGAGGAGAGAATATCAGACCTGACTCTCAAGTGGTAGCCACGCCCCTGAGGACATTTACACCATTTTAGACAATTTTCCAATTTTAAGCACACCAGTATCTCTGGGGTGATGCTACAAAAAAAAAAAAAAAAAAAAATCCCCAAAAACCCCAAAAGCTAAAATGGAAAATCATCCATGAATTGGCATCTTAAACCTACTATCATAAGAGTTTACGGAGCCGGTAAACAGAAGTTGTCTTCATGTTAATCTCCTGTCCTGAAAACTGTAATTGTGGTCACTGCCTTGCTAATTGTGGTCTCTCACTCACTCACGGACATTTGGTAGTAGGAACGCTTAATGGGTTTTTATGCAAGTTAAACAGTGAAAACTCAGAAAATTTTCCCATCTTGAAAAATGGGGAACTGACCTCAGTAAGTGCTGAAAGACTACAGACCCTCCTCTCTTTTAGGCCATGTTCCTCAGCCATACTTTAACAAAAACACATAATTGAAAGTCTAAACGGGTCACGAGACCTTGGACTTTATACGGTAAGGGCGGCATATTAAACGCAATTACAGATTTTATGAGCCTGACAAGCCAGACTATAACATGTAAATGTATAGTCTGGCCACGACCGATGGACTGGACTCAATCCTAGGGACGGAATCAGCGGTTGTCTTTCAGACAGCCTCTGCACGCAATAGGATAGCGCCACGACCAATCAGAGCAATGAACAAGGTGACGTACTCAGAGCGACAGAAAGGGGTCAACGGGAAGTAAATTAAGAAGGGAAACGGCTAGTTTTGGAAAAAGATATTGATGAAAACAGTGTAGTGGTCATGGAGACCGACAACTGTTGTCGTTTTGTAACAAAAACATGATAATAGCCGGTATACTGGCACAGAGTACAAGCATTATTGATCATCTGGAGAAACGGCAGAGTATGCAATACTTTCAACATCACAAAGCTAATAGGTCTGATCAGACTATCCGTCGGCACTAACAGAGATGCCAAGTCTCACGCATTATGGGTGAGTCTCTCGCTCTTAGTGGCATTCACGTTCCTGTGCCGTAGTCAGCAATTATTCCATCAAAGGGCACTGAAGAAATTCATTCACGGAATTTAAGTCATTGTGCATTAAGTTAATCAGTTTCACATGCATTATGTTGGATTTCCCCACTAGTGACATGGAAATCAATTATGACTCTGGAATTCTCACGCTTGATTTTACTGAAGGATTCAAAGCAATGGAATTGCATAAAGACATTTCAAATGGTCTTGTTTCATTAAAACAACTTAAACGATCATGAAACACATGCATTGTTTCCAATCCCAGAGTAGAGAAAAGCACGATAAGTCCGGAGTCATAATTGCTTTCCATGTTACTTGTGATAGGTGCACTTTTACGCAAGTGAAACTGAAACTTCAATGCACAAGGATTTTAATTCCGCGTGAGAATCTCATTAATAAGCGTTCATTGAATAATTGCGGACTACGGTGAATAAGCCTAAAAAACGTGTGAGACCTACGCCGAATGCGTGAGACCTGGCATCTCTGCAAGAGTGATCAACGGCGAGATTACAACCACCAGTGGGTTTTCTCTGACTCCCATTTGTTTCGCTACCAGCAGAGCCAGATGGTAACTTAAACTTTTGCCGTGTCGCGTCGCAAAAAACAGAAACGAATGACTTGAGTGCCTTTTTCTGCTCATCTTTCAAATAAAAGCCCAAGTCTAACTCTTCCAAATTCAATGCTAAAGCCAATTCAAACAACCGGTGTTCCTTTGCCACAGCCATGTAATTTGTTTTGCACCATCGCAGCTTTGTCATCATCGTGCTAAGCCCGCCCAACGACTCTACAAACAGGGTGTTGTGATTGGTCCGACCATCACTTGGTCCGACTATCACTTGGTAGTACTTGGGCCCTATGGCTCGTGGCTAGACGTACCGGCTGAGAAAAACTATTTGCCACCGATAGGGTAAATCTAGATTTCTAGCCAAAAATTTTACATGATTGCAGTTTACATTTTTGGTAATGTTTGGCCCCTGTCAGAGTTTACATTGGATGTCTATGGTATGGAATGTTTAACAGCTACTAGAGTGTAGGGGAGCTTGATAATCATTTAAAACTTTTGCCCATGATTTGCGATTTCTCCCTCAAATTTTAGTCAACAAACAGATTTTTAAAAATGGCTCTCAAGCTAAATACATCGCCCTCCATGATAATTGGCACCCCTGGTTAAGATGTGTTAAAAGCCTTAAAATAAATTCAATTTTTATTGCAGAAACATACTCTCACACTGAAAATTGTGGAAAAATATAACCTTCAACTCAATTGAATTTTCAGGAAAAAAATAATCCCTGACCAAGAAATAGTTATTTTTCATAAAATCAGCTGTTCCACAATTATTGGCACCCCTAACATTTTCTCGGAAATAAATGTAATTGAAGTATTTCTGTCATTTCTACAGTAGTTTACAAAGTTGATCAGAGTATCAATGAACATTTATTTAGTAATTCATCTCTTCCTGTTTCCCTGGGATATAAATATGACGTGACACAGAGGCCATTTCTCTTATCCACTCTTCAATATGGGAAAGACAAAGGAACACACCATTCAAGTAAGGCAGATGTGTGTCAGGCAATGGCTACAAGAAAATAGCCACTCGCCTGCTCCTGCCCATATCTACTGTCAGAGGAATCATTAAGAAGTTTAAAACTACTGGAACAGTGGTAAACAAGCCTGGGCAAGGACGCAAGGTTATTTTGCCACCATGCACAGTGAGGAGGATGGTAAGAGAAATAAACAGTTCTCCCAAGCTCACTGTTGAAGAATTGCAACACATGGTAGCATCTTGGGGTCACAAAGTCTCCAAAACGACCATCAAGCGCTATGTACATGCCAACAAGCTGTTTAGGAGGGATGCACGGAAAAAACCTTTTCTGACTCACAATCATACACACAAACGTCTGGAGTTCGCTAAGCGGTACTGGGACTTCAACTGGGACCATTTGCTTTGGTCAGATGAGACCAAGATAGAGCTTTTTGGCAACAAACACTCTAAGTGGGTCTGGTGGAACACAAAAGATGAGTATGTAGAAAAGCACCTCATGGCCACTGTGAAGTATGGGGGAGGATCTGTGATGCTGTGGGCCTGTTTCTCTTCCAGAGGCCCTGGGAACCTTGTTAGGGTGCATGGCATCATGAATGCTTTGAAATACCAGGACATTTTAAATCAATATCTGGTGGCCTCTGCCCGAAAGCTGAAGATGGGATGTTACTGGGTCTTTCAGCAAGATAATGTGGCCAAATCTACACAGAAATGGTTCACCAGACACAGAATCAAGCTCCTCCCATGGCCATCTCAGTCCCCAGACCTCAACCCATTGAAAACCTGTGGAGTGAGCTGAAGAGGAGAGTGCAGAGGAGAGGACCCAGGTCGCTGGATGATTTAGAGAGATTCTGCAAAGAGGAATGGTAGAAGATTCCTCTTTCTGTATTCTCCCATCTTGTGAAACATTATAGGAGAAGATTAGGTTCTGTTTCGTTGGCAAAAGGGGGTTGTACAAAGTATTAACAACAGAGGTGCTAATAATTGTGGCACGCATGATCTGATGTAAAAGAATTATTTCTTTTTTTTAAATTTGGTATCTCCAATCCCACCCGAATCTGGAATACCCAATTGGCGAACTATGTACAAGGGTTGCTCGTATGCGACCCCTTGCTGCCAACTCAGGAGAGTGAAGACAGTTCACGACTCTCCTCCAAAGCACGTGCCCGTCAGCCACTGCTTCTTATACACTCATTGGTTGAATCTTCGCAAGTTCAGAACAAGGGCGGAGGATACCCGGACATCAACAGACTTTGAATTTTCCTGACAAGCGCCCGTCTAGCCAACAGGAGGCGCTTGAGCAACGAACAAAGCTGTTTATTTATTTTCCCTTAGCCGGCAGTCCCTTCCCAATTTGAAACCCTGTAGTGCAATGGCTAATTGTGCGCTACGCTGAAAAAGCTGCCGACCACTGCCGGTTGGTATGACCGGGGCTCTAACCCACGACGTGATAGTCACTTCTGCACTGCAACGCAGTGCCTTAACTAGAGATGCACCGATCCGATACGCGGATCTGATATTGGCTCAGATATGGACTAATTAGCTGGATTGGATATCGGGTGAATGAGGCCGATCCAGCATTCCGATCCAGTCATTTCTTTTCTATTAATATCATACCCAGCAATACAGTTACAGCCATCTCGTCACTTCAATTCTATGTTTGCAACACCGGTTACGTCATCACGCAGAGCACGCACAGCAGCTAGTGATGAGCAAACACAGAGCAACATGGAAGAAGCGCCGGAGCGAGCCGAGTCTGCTATTTGGAAACATTTCAAAGTTGATATGCTAACAAGTCCGACCGCAACATGCAATATCTGCAACGCGACAGTTGCGAGGGGTGGTGATAAAGTTGATAAATTCAATACCACAAGCTTAAATAAGCACCTCCCAAAGCATAATGCTAAAAAGCACGCGGAGCTCCGAGCTAAGCTGGTGTTCAGTGCCGAAAAGCCTCGTCCAAATATGAGACGTCTGGGCAAACGAGGCTTTTTGGCACGCGAAGCTTTTGGGCATGGGACATTGTCCGTGCCGATATACCTTGAGGTTTTCCAGCACGAGATTTTTCGGCACGGAACACCGGCAGCGTGAAAGCAACCAACATAACAGAGAAGGTTATAGAGTTTGTTGTTTTGGATTCACAGCCCCTCTGTCGTTGATGACGAAGCAGGTCAGGTGAGCAAAAAATGCTTACATTTTATTTAAGTTAGTTCCCTGTTTTTATTTTCCAAATGTTTTGGAAGTGTTAGGCTACTTTGTTTATTTTGTTATTTTAAACAAGTTGATTTAAACCACTTCTGTTTGTTGGGTTCAGCTACTATATTTTATATTAGATTAGATTTTGAATATCTGTTTGCACAAAATGTTTTACAAGTTACTTCTGTTTATTTTGTATTTTTGAACGAGTTAATTGAGCCATTGTTTGTTGGGTTTCAGGCAGCTGCTATATTTCATATTACATTTTTAAATATTTGTTTGCAGTGCACTTTACATGGAAGTGTTATTTATTTCTTTTAGCTGCTAATGTACACTTTGTTATTTGTTAATAAATAATCTAAAGTACATTTATATCTGTGTTAATTTGTTACCTTTTTTTAACAAGGCTAAATGTTTATGTCAAGTCTGATGCCCTCGCTCACATGGCAAGGTATACGGTTCATTCTTTCAACAGTAGTACCGGATCGGTATCGGACATCGGCCGATATGCTCAGCCCAGGTATCGGTATCGGATTGGATGGGGAAAAAACTGGATCGGTGCATCTCTAGTCTTAACCGAGTGAGCTATCTGGCAGCTCGCAAAAGAATCATCTCTTAATGTGGGATTTTTCCCACTGAATAAATGCACTTGAATTAAATGTTGGATTTTCCTCTTTTTTCATTGTGGTCATATATTATTTAGAAAACAACTGAATTTATTAGAAGCTAAAGAACACATCTTAACCAGGGATGCCAATAATTATGGAGGGCAGTGTACTTTCAATTTCGATAACACAAATTTTATAGTAAAATGCAAAGCCTCAATGTGCCTGCTGTGAAGTTAGTTTAAGAAACTACGTACAATTTCCATGAAAGTTTGTATTTTTGAGTGGGTGGTTCTTGGGGGGGAAAAGCACTTAAAAAACGACCAATGTGACTATGTTTTGCCGATTCCCTGTACTGTTGCCGCATTCTTGTTTTTTGACCTGACCCTTTTGTCTGACTTGGATTTTGTGATTGGTGCCCTGTGTATGACTCTGGATTTCGCCCATTGGATTCTGATTTTGGATTGTGGACTCTGTGCTGTTGCCAGCTCTGTTGGGGGGTTTCCCCCTTCAGAAATAAAGCCCCCTTTTTGTATTCTACTGGTTTTCGCTATTGGTTCATTTCGTAAAACCCCAAAGCACTTAAAAAACGACCAATGTGACAATGCGTTCATCCATCAAAATGGTAACTGTGGCAACTTTAACTGACAGTGTAACGCACTGTGAGCAATGAACACACACACCAGAGCAGTAGACAGCTATCGGCAGCACCTGGGGAGCAGTTCGGGGGGCACTGTAGCTTGCTAAAGGCCCCCAAGAGTAAGAGTTATTATTACAGAGCATCAGGCACACTCAAAATTCTTTTAAAATGTTATTATTATTATTATCGTATGCTGAAATATGGAATTATATGAAGAGTTTGTTTCCAAAACACAATATATCCATTTTACTCATTTTGAGTAAATCAGCTGTTTCTATGTTGGCGCCTATGGCATCTTACACAAAAACACAAACTTTGACCATGAAAAAATTCACCTTATTGCATGAATTTCTAAAAACAGATTTTTATGCCATATGTTTGTAGCACAGAGCTATCGCTCTATGGTATTATCTCAATTTTTGTCATTCAGGCACTTACTGCGTTTTGGAAAAAAACTCTTCTTCTGGAATTGAATTAATCAGACAGGGCAGCACGGTGATGCAGTTTGTTTACTCTTTGTTTTCCAGTTTTATGCAATTGACTAAAGCCTGTCCTTTAAGGCTAATTGTAGATGGGAGTAAATGTGGCGTCATCCGTGTGGGGGACGGCAATCTGTCCACTGTTCGCTTGGACAGACTCCAGTCACCCTGCAACCCTAAAGAGGATTAAGCCAGATAGATAATAATTATTTTTAGACATACAGATGGGTGACAAATTAAAGGATAAAAAACCTGAATGAATGTTTCACCTAACATTTCATTTTCCTGGCATGTTTTGGGTCCACGCGTCCCCTTAAGGGCGGAAGTGCCTCAGCAAATTAATGCAGCGTTATTCTGCGTGATCACTTTTATATCCAATGATGAAGCATTCCTGCTATGATGGGAGAGGTCTTTTCCAGAATGACAATGACCCAAACCCCTCAGTGCTCAAGGGGTCACTGAATCAATAGGTTTGTCTTGTTATCCCTGTCTGCGTTTTGGCCACGGCCAAATTCATGTGATTAGTTTATTCCTAATGTATCACTCCTTGATAACACAAGGAAGTGAATCAAACAGACTCTAATATACACATCCGGGAGAACACATGATCAGGGAGAATAGGTGCAATCCATGGAACAATAGTTCCATGGATTGCACCTGTTCTCCCTGATCATGTGTTCTCCCGGATGTGTATATAAGTGTCTGTTTGATTCACTTCCTTGTGTTATGGCCCCAATTTGTTATTACATTCACAACATAACAGCAACAGCAAGGGATGACAGACACAGTTTAAAAAACTTAAACACATTTAATTAACAAAGACAACAACTAACAATAACCTAAAACTAATGACCAAGATTGAATATATAAAAAAAAAACAGAAATATTTACAGTCCCTTGTTTTGGTGGGGTGGCTTGGTGGTCCTGGGTGAGGAAAATGCTCAAACGCAGGCAAAAATCCACAAAAGAAACTTCACAGGTCCCAAACAGAAATGACAGGTCTGGTCACATGTATCCTTCTCCCTGCAATTTCTCCTACCACTTTACTGTCTCAATTCTTTTCCTTATATACTCTTTTGCAGACCCCCCCCCACATTTAGACCTCTTTTTTTTATTTTCGGGGACTTGCCCCAGACATGTCCAGGACATGTCTAAACCTAGCTCTAGTCTGAGCTCAATAAAAGAAAGGTAAATGCTGCCATCTAGTGGCCTCTATTCACATCACACACATCAGATTGTTCTTCCTTGTTTCCTGTGCTACGCCTCTCTCACCTTGATTCATAGTGATTTATCTGGACTGCCCTAGACGGCAAAACAAAAGAGTTTTGCCGATTCCCTGTTATGTTGCCGCATTCTTGTTTTTTGACCTCTTTTTGTCTGACTTCGATTTTGTGATTGGTGCCCTGTGTATGACTCTGGATTTCGCCCATTCGATTCTGATTTTGGATTGTGGACTCTCTGCTGTTGCTAGCTCTGTTGGGGGGTTTCCCCCTTCAGAAATAAAGCCTCCTTTTTGTATTCTACTGGTTTTCGCGATTGGTTCATTTCGTAAAACCCAACAATATGTGAGACAGCGTTCTCCATTGCCATCATCCAAACACCAATAAGGAAATATCTCTCTGAAAAAAGGTGCCCTGTCCCTTCTGTAAAGTTAGTTACACTCGTAGACTCTGTGCCAAGGCATGTGGAAGCTCATCTGGCAGCTTGTGGAGGCTAACAACCTCACCAAGACTGTTTGTGTTGATTTTTCTAATTAATTGTCACCCATTTGTACATCAGATCATCCGTGTAAAGTGTGACTGCAGCTTTGCCTTAGCATTATCTGCAGTTTTACTGTGGGAAATGGCAAAGAACACAGCATTAATGTACAGCAAGAGATTTTTTTTACATCCTTTATCAGTCTGACACAAACCAACCCGTGCTCATTGATTTTGCATGATACCGTGCTGGTTCGTACTGAAGGTAATGGGTATCTGTGTAATGGGACCACATCTGCTGAATTCAGCCCCTCCGTTCCCACCGCAGTAACAGCCTGGTGAGGGAGATCAGTGCCATTATCTAATAACACATCCATTACCAGCAGCTCTGTAAACACCCTGATGGGGACGTCTGGCTGTGACTCTCTCTGGGGCTTCAATGGGAGATACCGGTTATCTTTCTGAGTTAAAGACCAGCTGCACATGTGCAGGAACTAACTGCAGTCTGCCGTTGTTTCTATGGGACACATATCTGCGCCAGACACAGTCATGGCTCAAGCTGTGGCATGAGCATATCTCCAAAAAGCACAAATACACACACACATGAAACACTCATCTACATGCACATTTAAACAGGCACTCACAAACACACATACTTATGCACATATACAGGATTACGCGGACACACTTACGCACATGCACACAGACACACATACACATACGCACTCGCACACATACGCACAATCTGTCACGTGAATACACGGACATTTATTCACACGTGCACGCACATGCCCTGGAACACGCCCTGGCACACGTACATAAAATATGCGCACACGGACACTATACACACACACACACACACACACACAAACAGAGGGGAGTGTACACTCAAACACAAACATACACACATACACATGAACACCGACACACACACAGACAAATGCACACACACGGACATTGACCTATCACTGTCTGAAATTTGATTTATGATGCCACAGCAAAGAAATGCACTCACTTATCAATTGGCATTGTGCCAACTGGAATTGACAACAGTGAGAAAAAAGTTTGTGTGTGCGTGTTTTTTTTTTGTCTTTCAAAAAAGTGCACAAGGTATGACACTATTTAAAAAAAAGAAAAAACCACCACCACCCTGCTTTGGTGAGCTTGTGTGGTGCCTAATGGATGGATGCAGGCTGTGTAGTGCTTAATATCAATAACACTGATCAAACAGTTGAGCCAATATTGTTGCGGTATGACTTTATTACCTCAGGAGTTCAACCAAAACTGGCCAAAGCCTTCAAAGCCACTCTTAAGCAGTTTGAATTGTCATCTTAAGTATTAAAAGTAAGGCGTGAACAGTCATCATGAAATTGAAATTTGCATGTGGGAACTTTGTTCTTCTTCCACTCATGGTTATTTTGACCATTTATGTTATTCAATCTTTCAGTCTGTGATGGAAATAATTCCCCTGCAGAAGCACCATAATGCAGAATTAAACCAAAGAAGAAGAAAGCCCGGAGGCTTCCTGTAGTGCTTTTCAGAAATGAAGAGTTCGTTCTTTCTCCATCTCTCTCTCTCTCTCTCGCTCTCTCCATTTCACAACCTCCTTACCTGCTCCTTCCATTTCTGTAACTTCAACGAGCCCATTTCATTCAATTCCGGTCAGATTGGAAAAGTTACCTCTCAACAATATCCCACAATTATGAGCCATTTCCACAACTAAATGCATTCGATGATGCCTCTTCAGTCAAATCGTCAGATTCCTGCACCTGCTGAGATTAATAACTGAGGGGCTAGATCTTAATGGTTCTGACAGACATTTTTCAGCACGCCAGACCCCATGAATATTGCATTACCGCATATTACACTGTCAAAGAGAAAGCAGTTTGAGGACAGAGCTAACAAAATGCTGGCGTTTGAATTCGCTGTGCGGTTGAACAGATGGTGCGGGTCAAAAAACTGTAAAAGGCACAAAACTGAGCGTCATTTTTCACTGTTTCTTTCCTTCTAACTTTTTTCTGCCTTCGGGTTGACTTTTCAGACTAAAAACGAGCTGCTGGTTTGTGCTGGAGGAACTTTCTCACCCACCGCAAGAATTTGCGAGAAGTTTTAATGTCATTTAAACTCTGTTGTTTTTTTTTTTTCTGTCGGGATGCACTCTTCTCTGGTAAATTTCCTGTGTTTTTTCCCTGGGTGAAATATGAACTGTCAAAATAAATAAATAAATACATAAATAAATGTAACCAGTGGAGGACCACACAAGGACTAGCTCATTTAAAAAAAAAATCATTCAGAGCACAGTTAAATTAATAAATAATACCTTTACAGCTATAATTCTGCAGGAGGCAAGTCGCTCGATGCCTACAGAAGTACCCAGAGAGAACAGAGCTTCTGTTAGACAGCGGCAGACATTGGACTCCGGATTATCATCGTCTGATCGAACATCAGCAGTTGCTGGAATACTGAGCGCTGACTGGAAATACTGAACAGTTAACACGAAACTGAAGCAAGTTGCTCGTGCTTTTGGCGCTAACGTGGCGTAAAGACTCCCAAGATCGCATCGCCCGCCACCGTTAAAACTTTGAATGCTGAGCTGAAGTTGAAATTAGCTGCACAAGACTGAACTCCATTTTCAAATTGAGATTAACTGCCATGCAGAGCGGGTGATATCCTGTCACGTCTAAAATTATAACATCTTGTTTAATTTCTGTGCAATGACATGTAGCCTCCTTATGGAATTGCACAGTCAAAAGCACGTCTTCTGCTTCCTCGCTTAAATCGTCCTGATCTACAAGCCAGTAAATAAAAGTGACTTCTCGTGACTCCTCCGAGAGTAAATACAGAACTGAACTCCCAAAAGAGATTCGAGGGCAAGAAGTAAAGCGTCGCGGACGGCATTAAATATCCCGGCGAATAAACATGCGGCTGGTAAGATTTGAACCGTGTAAGCGCATTCTGCCTCAAACCGACTCACGGCCGTCCCCGTTTCATGCTGCGAAATTTAGTTTCAGTGTTCCGTGAATGTTTCCAGGAAGAAAAACGCTCCAACCAAGCCTCCGTGAAGCTTTCAAGAGTCAAGGGAACGTTATAACCCTCGATACTCTTGGTCAATCAGCAGAGACATTGCATTGTTTGAATTAAACCCTTTCTCTCTACTCCAAGGGAAAGCCATTGACGTAGTTGTTAGTCGCCCTGACGGCCATTCCATGACAAAGCAGAATCATAACATGCTGCCTTCATCACATTTGCCAGAAACAGAAAATATACACATGTCCTGACCGTACAAGCACACAATACCAGATCCTCAATCTGAAAATATGATAACACAGTCATGCCCAGTCATCACTATGGTGAGCTAAGCCTCTCTTCACGTGTAACCACTACCAAGCCTGCATTTGTTCTTCTCAGAGAGAGGGGTTTTTTTTTAGGTTTATTTATTTATTTATTTATTTTTGGTTAGCTGTGTCCGAAGAGCATGTAGCCAGCAGGAGGCGTAAGAGAGGGGATGTGTGTATTTGGGGCACTGCATTTGCTGTCGGGGTAACCTAGCATTAGCGAGGTAAAATATCCCGTGCAGTGCGCCTTTAAATAGTGGGAAACCAATGGCAAAAAGGGCCTGGCCCCATTTGAGGGGCCATTTTGGCTCAGCGAGTCACTGATATCAATCTGTGGAGTTTCTCCAGAGAGCATATCAGGAGATATGGAGCTCGCTTCAAGAGAACTGCAGCAGTGGAGTTTCATTTAGGGTCTGATATTTGAAATAAACTTTTTTCCTTCCGCCTTTCAGCAGTGCAAATTATTTGACAATTTTGGTAGCCTCTTAGCCTGAAGCTGCATAAGCAATTTAAAACTGATATTGAAATTTCTGGCAGAAACATGATGTCTGACTGCAGGATGCTTTGGAATATGAATTCGATGGACACTCTGCCCTCGCTCAGTACAAACGACCTAAAGAGGTTGTGTTTCATAAACAACAAGGCTAGTATTTTTTACGGCCAAAATTTTGCATCATACAAACCCATATAAAACGGAAGGCAACTCCTGTATGGTTTCCAGGATCCCCTAGTTCCTGATTATACAAGCTGTCCTCAACCGCTTTCCCAAGGAGTCCATGAGTTGAATATCAAAATCTTTCATGAGAATATGAAAATTGGAGGTATTTCCTGTCATCCTATTCCACACAAATTTATATTCCAGGAAGGGGGGGTTGATTTCTCTCTCGTCAGTTTTATACTTAACATCCTGCTCCCCCCTGTCCTTCGGCAATAGCTCTGAGATCAAATAAAGTTTTGTAATCAAAGTCAGTATATTCATATTTCATCTGCTGGAAAGAGAAACTGAAGCAATTACTGCGATGAAGAAATCAGCCTCCCTGAGTTGATGAAAGGCAATTTAAACTGAGCGGTGGGATTACAAGCACCCCTGCGAATCTCGAGGTCCCGAACGCTTTCCCAGCTCCGGCTGCACATCAGCCTTCCAAGCTAAACACAAAGAAAGGCAATAGTGTATTGCGCGTGTTGTAAAATCAGGTTTTACGAGCGGCGGGGCGTTGTTATGAGCAAACTCTGTGTTTAATCAGGCTCAGTTTAAATGGATTTCCATCCTCGGCGCTGTATGTAATCGAAGGGGGAAAAACAAATGAATTCATAAATAAGAATATAATCTGGGCTTTCGCAGGCAATAGTCTGGAATTTCAATGACAACAAACAAACAGGAAATGATGAGCCGCATTTTGAATCTTCCTTCTGCCCTCTTTGTCTGATGATAAACAGCGAAAATGGAATTACCGAAAACAGAATTTGTGAGGATTAGCACTTGTTTAACGGAGAGCAGCGCGTGGGTCTGATGGCGTGTTGTCAGGGGGAACGCCGCGTAGTTGGACGCAGGTTATACACTCGAGAAGCGGCGGAGAATTTCGTGATGCACTCTGACATTCTGCTCGTTCATCTTGAGCGTATTCGCAGACGTTTGGTTAATTGCAGCGTCCTGCGTTTTCATTGCTCTCCTTGCTGCTGGCCGCGAACTTAAAAAAAGTAATTTGGCATTATTTGCCTGCCAAACCTGCCTCTTACCATGTTTTATTATTATTATTATTTTAATATATTTTTTGTATTAAGACAGAAGAGCTCAGTGCAATGAGGCTTTAGCGTGATGCGTGTTACCATATGATTAATAATCACACTCTTGTACTCCCAAACCCCGAGGTACACGGAAACATCTTCAAATGCCGCTGTTTGACCGTCCGTGCATCCATTATCTCATGCCTTTATCCGTGGGCAGGGTCACAGGGGACTGAAGTCTATCCCAGAATGCAATGGGTGAAAGGCAGGAACACACTTTGGGTAGTGTGCCTATCCATCACAGAACACACAAAGACAACATTCACTCACACACCCACACCTATGGGCACTTTAGAGTCTCCAGTTAGTAGAAAATGCACATCTTTACAATTCAGGAGGCCAGCTGATTACCCGGAGGAAAACCATCCTAGATAACAAAATTCTTCTGGCCCATATCCGGCCCACACCTGACACTTTCATCCGGCCCACATACCGCATGGAATGATGGCACTTGGGCGTTCTGCTCCCATTTGCCAGAAATTGGCCACAACCAAGCCATCATGATGCCAGATGTTAGCCAATAACTTAAAATGCAGCAAATGTGGGCCAGTTTTGGTTCACTTACAGTCTGACCACTGTCACTCAGATACAAAGCTCATAACCTAACATACTGGCCAAGATCTGAAATAAGCTTGAGTCTCAGGATGTGTTAGTTAATAAAAACAGTGGTCCATTACTTGTTCTGACCAGACATTAGTTAAATGGGTCAGGAGTGGGCAATTCCAACCCCAGAGAGCCATATCCATTCCTCGCTGTCATACCAACTTTTGGTCTTAACCCCTTGTGTACCATTTTGTATTGGACTGAATGCACGAGTGACCAATGTATATGCAATATATAAGAGCCAGGTGGGACCCGCACGTGTGCATGCAGGCAATCTGTTCCTGTGGCCAGGAACCACGTATTCGCGAATGGGTATGCTGGATTCTGTGCGGTATTAATATGCAACTCCTGAGAAGTGACTGCCGTGAATGATTTTGTACCAATATTGGGTCAGACTCATGAAGTACCTGATCAGTCATTGGGTGTGTATCCTGAGCTGAAGACGTGACTTTAGCGAAGAGAATGGGGGAGTCGCCAGCTCCGAAAAGACTCATTGGACTACACTCATCCACCCACGGCAAAGACACAAAAACCGCGCAAACAGTGCATCATCTGTTCCAAGAACTAAGTTTGCCATCAGTCCCAGTGCAGATGTGACACTTGCAAAGTTAGTTTGTGCGTCGAACCGTGTAACAAACTGCACCACATGAAACGGGCCGAGTGATTTTGTATATTTTTTGATTTTTCTGTGTTCATTTATAGTGAATAATGAAGCATAAAAATTCAGTTTCTTTTATCATGTTGTGCCATCATCCAAAAACAGTGGATGAAATACAGCCCCAATTCCAAAATACTTGGGACAAAGTGTAAATTGTGAATAAAATCAAAATGCAGTGACTTTCAAATCACACCAGCCTGTATTTTATTCACAATAGAACAGAGCAAATGATGAAACTGAGAAATTTTACAATTTTTTCCAAAAAATTAGCTCATTTCAAATTTGATGGCTGCTACAGGTCTCAAAAGAGTTGGAACAGGGGCCTGTTTACCATAGTAGCATCCCCTTCTTCTTTTTAACACAGAGTGGAGGTGTCTGGGGATTGAGGAGACAAGCTTCTTGAGTTCAGCCATTGAAATTTGATCCCACTCTTGTTTAATAGGCTTCCCGCTGCTGGGAGAGTTTTGGGTCTCCTTGACAGACTTTTTGTTTAATTATGCGCCAAATGTTCTCAATCAGTGAAAGATCAGGACTGCAAGCAGGCCAGTTCCGCACGCAGACTCTTCTACTATGAAGCCATGCTGTTGTAATAGCTGCAGTATGTGGTTTTGCATTGTCCTGCTGAAATACATAAGGCCTTCCCTGGAATAGATGTCGTCTGGATGGGAGCATATGTTGCTCTAAAACAGAGCTGGGCACCGAGGGCCGTATCTGTCCCTGGTTTTCACACCAACGTCTGGCCTTTAATTAGTTGATTGTCTCAATTAGCCAAACCAGTAATGAAATCTGATGTTTCATGTGCATTTCTTTAAATTATCATGAAACTAGGGCTGGGCGATATGGACAAAATCTAATATCTCGATATCGGTGACCGAATACCTCGATATCGATATTTTGCCGATATCATCAGGACAAATGTTGGTGCTTTTGCAAAATATGTACACAATAATATTTTCTATAACCATTTATTAGTAATGTTGACATAACGATGAAAAAGGTGCAGGCAACAGCTTCAACAGTCTTGCAAATGCAGAAAAATGCAACCCATTTCTGTAATTCAGCTTTTAAAACCAGAAAAGCCGACACTTATTTAATATCACGATATTACGATAGTCAAAATCCCTGACGATATTTTACTTTGATTCACGATATCGATATAATATCGATATATCGCCCAGCCCTACATGAAACTACAAAGACTAGTCTTGTCTCCCTTCATTAAACATTTTCCTTTGATCGTATCATTGCGAAAATCTATATTTGTGCATGCAATCAATTAACTCAATTAGTCAGGGTAATTGATAGGAATAAAAACCTGCATACACACCGGCCCTCCAGGACCGTGATTGCCCACCCCTGCTCTAAAACCTTTATATACCTTTCAGCATTCATGGTGCTTTTTAAAACATGCAAGTGTCCTACACCAGATGCATGAATGCATCCCCACACCATCAGAGATGCTGGCTTTTGAAATGAACGCTGATAACAGGAGGGGTGGTCTTTCTCCTCTTTAGCCCGGAGGACACAACGCCCATGATTTACAAAAAGAATGTCAAATTTGCACTCGTCTGACCACAGGACAGTTTGCCACTTCGCTACAGTCCATTTTTAATGAGCCTTGGCCCACAGAACACAGCGGCGCTTCTGGATCACGCTCAACAATGGCTTCCTTTTTGCATCATAGAGTTTTAGATGGCATCTGTGGATGGCACAGCAAACTGCGTTTACAGCCAATCATGTTACACACCTGATGCCAGTTAACTTAATTACTTGCGAAATGTTCTTTCAGCTGATTCTCTTATATATTCATAGCTTTTTCATCCCTTTTTTCCTGTGTCCTAACTTTTTTGAGACCTGTTGCAGCCAGAAAATTTGAAATAAGCTCATTTTGTAGATAAGAATGTAAAATGTCTCAGTTTCAACATCTGAAATGTTATCTATGTTCTATTGTAAATAACGTTGGTTCATGTGATCTGAAAGTCATTGCATTTTGATTTTATTCACAATGTACACTTTGTCCCAACTATATCGGAATTGGGGTTTTAATTTTCCTGGTAATCATCACAGCAAACAGGCAAAGAAACAGGAGAAGAATGAACATGATACTACCTAGGCAATCATCACAAGAATTAGCCAACTATCCCGGCCACGGCAGCGCACCCGCATACTTATATCAGGCCAGAGTGGTCAATAGAGCACTCCGCTCATTTGCGGTTCCCGGTATGCGGGTCAGCGAGCCAGCCCCCGTATGAGCGTTTCCCGTACACAAGTGGTTAATTAATTTTATTAGCTTACTTAGCAAAACCATTTATGAAATCTTACATTTTAGCCTCATTTTGTGAAAAACACACAAACGTCTGCCAAAGGCTATTCTTGGGTCCCTAAATGAGATGTTTTACTAGGTTCTAATCCGTGACGAAACTCTAAATTGTTTTTCGGGCCAATTAGCTAATTTTTTCTGGGCAATTAGTGGAGACAAAAACTTGCGTACTCACTGGCCCTCCAAGGCTGAAATTGCCCTGATACAGGTTATGCAACTATTAATAGTGATGATAATGGGAAAGAATCCTTATGCACTGCTTCAAGTAAATTAATCGCCCCTTTCAACCCCATAAAGAAACTTGCAAAACACCAGCCGTGTTTTCAGAGGATACCACACAAAGAACAGTAAATTTTTACTTTTCCTGGTTGTTTTAAAGATGGACACTACACCTCCAAGCCGCATCGTGATACGAAAACACTTATTTAACCCATTTTGCTCGAGAAAATGGAGGAAAAGGCTTTCACTGTGGGTTAGAAATACAATGGTGCCGTCTGCACATGCACATACTTTTCTTCTTTCTTTGGCATGCCGTACTTGTCTGACTGAAAAGGGAAGAGCCAAAATGGCTGTAATCATCCACTACTCAGCCTCCGCTTAGTTACTGGATGAAGGATTCTGGGAGGAAGGACTGAAGGGGGTGGGCTGAGGACTGAAGACAGCAGGAGATAAATTGGAAGTTGAAAAGGAGTTCTTTAAAATGCAATTTCCCTCCGCCTGGTGTGGGGAAAGGAGGGTGGTGTGCGGGGAGAGCGGGGTGGTGTGTGCGTGTGTGTGTGTGTGAGTGCGTGTGCGCGTGTGTGTGTGTGTGTAAATGGTGGGGGGGTATTATACGTAAACCAGCTGAGAGACGCTGCAGAACGGACAGTTGGGGTCATGGTCTACACGCCCGGCCAAGCGCAAAGCACATGCATGACCCCACATGTACTTGTAACATACATACAAATTATACTCACACACACACACACACACACACGCACACACACACACACACATACTTATACAAACTACATACACAACTAAATATACTCACACTTTCACACAAACACATACTTGTACATACGCACATAAAGACACACAGATATATTATTGAACATACATACTTAACACACAAACACATACTTTTACCTACACACATATACACAAACACATTCTTGTACATACACACATACACACAAACACATTCTTGTACATACTGTACATACTTAGCACAGAAACACATACTTGTACATGTACACACACACACACACACACACACACAGACATTATTGGACATACATACTTAATACAAAAACACATACTTGCACATACACATATACTGTATACTTGCACATACACTCAAACATATACTTGTACATTCGCCCGTATATACACAAACAAATTCTCATACATACACAAATATGATCACACATACCCCCTAAAAAAATACAAACACACACACACGCACATATGCACAAACACATAACTGCACATGCACTCATATACTCACACACAGGGATCCTCACACTTGCGCACACAAACATACACATGGACGCACATACACTGAAGGATACACAAAAAAGTCACGCACAAATGCCACCCATGAACACAGGAGGCAGAAAACAGAAAACGATGAATATCCCTCACTTACGTCACACGCTGATACTCTTTTTAATCCCATGAAAAAGGGCTGACAAGAAGATTTTACGCGGACAGTAGCAGCACACAGCACCATTGCTGGATAGCCGCCTCTAGGCATCCATTTTGAAGGGGAATTGATAGTCTCGTTTTCTAAAGGTGCAGCTTCGTTTTATGAGGAGTTGATTTGGTTTCAAAAAACAAAAAATGCATTCGCTTATGCTTTTACATAAGTGCAGCTCTCAACAGAACCGTAAATTGACAGTGTTCTCAGCCAGGGTTTCGATCAGTCAGTCCTATGAGGCAGGAGTGCAGATATAGCTATAGCATAGGTAGTATGTCAGATCAGATAAGTAGCAGCTGGCGGGAAAGTGTTAGCTACATTAGCAAACTCCTCTGTTAGAGTACTCTGCACATCCTGCGTTAAAGGTTATATTTTTGTCTGCCAAACAGCAGCTGGCACTCAGTTCAAGCTGCTATTTCTGCTATATCTAACAGTGTAAGACAGTTTACATTGCATTACTTGGAGGAAATTTGTGAGTCATGGAAACTCGTGCAGAAGCTGAGAGAGTGAGTTGGTAGTCTCAAACATGTGGCCATTAACACATTAACACCTCTGATGTGTGCCTTTCTACATGAAATGAAGACTTTTCCTGGGCAGACTGATCAAGACAAGAAGTGCGGGGTGGAAAAGTCCATCATTAGTCATGAGGATTTTTGACTTTGCTCTCATTTGAACATAATAAACTGAGTCAATTTTTTTTTTTTAATTTGCTTTCAATGCAAATAAAACTAAAGTAATACAACAATTAAAACACTGCATAATGCTTTAGTATGCAGTTGCTGCTTTTTAAAGCATGCTGGCTCTACTTATAAGTTTCACATTTTCTTTATTTTATTTTGTTTTATTTTTTTATTTTTGGTAGTGTGGGTGGGGGATGGGGTCAAACCCTTAAATTATGACACAATCTATGAGAAAAAAAAGGAGACACTGTTTCCTGCTGACTATTATACCTTCGTATGGCTGCGAAGAAAGCATTGTTGTGTGTTTATATGCATTTCTGTCAGCCAGCTTGCATGTAAATTGTTAATTTCTGCATGAACAAATACTGTAGCTACACTGATAGTTTGGGGTCTGGCTGACACAGGCTGCGGCCTAATGAGCTTGAGCAGAAGAGAGCAGGGATAGTCAGGATACCCCCAGCAGGCAGATTAGGACCCATAGGGTGCAGGGCAGAGGTGGGATGTTAACTAGCAGCAGGAGAGAGTGATGCAGCGGCAGAGAATGCAGTACAGCAGCAGTCAGAGGCCTGTCTTGCTGCATTGAGCAGAACAACAGCGTAAATAACCGACCTACCAGAGGGGAGAAGCACTGTCTAATATTCACGAGAAAGTCTAAAGGAACCTGATGTGTCGAGTTGTCTGCCAGAACTAGCTTGATAGCCTATACCCCATGAATGCTGTGACAGGAATAACAGAAGATTAGCATCTTTTAGAGTTAGCCATTATGCTACTGGAAACCAAAGCTATGCATGTACATTGTACACTCCTTCTGAGCAATTTGTTCTACAACTTGTAAATGAAAACAGCAAGAGAATATCCTGTTGTGATGTTCGTGTAGTATATCAGGCAGCAACATTAGGGCGAACTCCATAAGCAGGGATCAACATTAATGTTTTCTTTTTTTCTTTCCCCCCCAGTTCAGGTCAAATGAGTTGCGACGAGATGTTTTAGCCCAAATAGGCATTTTTTAGCTCCAGGCAATACAGATTATCCTTACTGCCTAACCCTATGTGAGGTCAGGCCTCGATCAAGAGTATTAATTTTGCTTTCTCAAGGCCAAACTGAAGCATATTCAGGGTTTGCCAAAGTATATCACAGCTTGTTTTGTACAGTGAGCACACTATTATTTCAGAAATCCATTACTCACTACAGGTGATATCAAGCGTGGCAGGCATTTTCTTTCAAAGTCTGACAGTAATGTCTTTTGATTAAATGACAGTTATTTTCCTGGTGCTTTTACTGAAAGTGACTTACAGTTCATTTTTTCCCTCTAAAGCAATGTTGGGTTAAAAGCATAGCTCAAGGACCCAGCAGCTACATTGATCATACTGTGGACGAAAAAATAATGTTTGCAATGCATTCATTACATTAAATACAGTCTTGATAGTTATTATTTCACAGATCCGGCATTTAATACCTCAAATTTGTGACATTTAAAATATTCTCACTCTGGCCTCTTCGTGGGGAGAAAGGGGTATGTCATAACGGTGGATAAAATGAATCAACTCCTGTGACTAGGCGAGCACACACAAAATGAATCATGGGATTACAAATTAAAGGAGAATATTTCATCTCAGATTAATTGATGAAAGTGACCACATGCAAAGAATGGTAAGGAATTTTGTTCCAAAAATGTGATTCTTGCGATGAATTGTAAACTCTTAGTAGTTTAAATGTTATTTGTTTTTTGTATTAACTGGAGAGGATTATATGGTGACACTGTTGCATATTCTTATAGGGCAGTATTAGCTGCAGCATGACATAATAAACTTATGCTAACTGTGGAGGTTGAGATACCCCGTGGGGCATCTTTTTTTTTTAACAATGGTGTTTGTGAGATACAAAGTGCCACCAGCCCTAGGATGAAATGGCTCAACTTGAAAACAGGTCAAATCATTTTAGTGTATGCAATTTGATACTCTAATATTGCAGAAATAAATATCTCATGCCAAGATCCTAGAACCTCAACTCCAAAAAACTGGAACAGGAGCATGTTTACCACTGTGGTACATCACCTTCCTTTTAACAACAGTCATTTGAGGACAGAGGACAATAACTGCAACAGTTTTGAAAGTAGATCCCGCCCCCTCTATTTTGGTGAATTACTGAAGCTGGTCAACTGTCCAGGATATTCGCTGTTGTATCTTGTGCTCCATAAAGACCACAAGTTTTAAATGGGAGGTAGGTCTGGACATCAGGCTGTTCAGTCTAGCACCCAGACCTTTTGACTACAAAACCATGATGTTGTTACACACGCTGAATGTGGCTAAGCATTGTCTTGCTAAAATAAGCGCAGATGCTTGGAGATGACGTAAACGAGATGGCAACCTATTTGTTACTCTAAAATACATGTTTCAGCTTCAGCATGAGGGGTGCCTTCACAGATGTGGAAGTTATCTATTCAATAGGCATGAACACAGTATTCATGATAGCATCATCTGTTACCCGTTCACTGGTTTACCTGTGAAATGCTCCAAGCAGGTTTTTTTTTATTTTTTTTTCTTACATTTCTCGACCTTCCCATTGTTACATTGCTGCTTTCACAACACTTTTGGAATTTGTTACAGGCATCATAATCGCAATTAGATGGAATTCACGACTGCACCACGCAACAGCAATACATCACAAGAACTGGTCAAGGAGTGGGTCCGACAACACGATATACTGAACTTGTGAAAGCACATTGGGTTTTTTATGACCCCTTGGAGGCTTAACTTGCCAGACAGATCATGAGACTAGGTGCCCAGTTCCGTGGACCGTTTCAGGTTCATCTTCTCCCGTGATTTCAACTCGCCCCATAACCATGCTCAACTTACTCTCTACCTGCGGGGAAAGTTGTGCCATGGGATCAACTTTTTTTGTTTTTTGAAAGCTCATACCTAAGGCAGTATTAGTTAAATAGAATTTTTTTACTTCAAGTGGAGGCACAAAAGGCTCAAGTCTGGTTATTTTTCTTAAATGAATGCAAGTTTTTTTTTTTTTTTTTTGCTGTGAAAGTATGAGGTCTAAAAAGTGACTCATTTTACCCCGTTCTGCCGTTTGTGGAGTGACCCCTCCTGTTTATTCTAAATGCATATCTCTGCAACCTCTGCAATTTCAGCTCCAGCTCTCTCGCTGTGTCTGCGGCAGTCTATTCAAAATTCAAGCATTCTTACAGTGACCTGCACCTGAAACCCATCCCGGAACATTCTCCGAGTTCCCCAGCACATCATGTTACAAAGTAATGACAACTCCTTTGCATTTGTCAACTTTACCATTCCATTGCGCGGGTAAGATTATATTTGACTCTTTGGGGGGGTGTTTTGACTTTTAAAAAAGCTGCAGTAAGCAGCATTGCCAAGTTTGTTCTTATTTTGCAATTTTTTGCAACGTTGTTCAGCCAAGAGTCAAGGACATGCTTCAGAGGGAAAATGGGAGGGACACAGTCAGTTTGGGTTAGCATTGGTTGTTGCTCAGGCGCCTCCTACTGGCGATCTGTGTGCTCATCAGGAAAATCTCAAACAGGCACGAGTTTTAGTTTCCTTGCCCCGTTCTGAGCTTGCGAGGTTTGTAGCTGCGAGCGTAAAGTAACAGGGGCTGACAGACACGTGTTTTGCGGGAGAACTGTCCGCACGCTCTCGAAATGGCACCTTGAGTCGCGTCTGAGCATGCTCATACACTGTTCTGTGATTGGACAGTCCCGATTCAGGTGGGATTGGACATGCAAAATAAAAAATAAAGCATAATGTAAAAAAAGACCCGTTCCTCAGATAAAGTGAAAAAAGGCCATCCTTCTCCACAGGATTATGATGTTTTTTCATGTCTATGAAAAAAAAAGTTTAACATAAATAGTCAAAAGTACATAAACCCCCCCCCCCCGATTGTCATTAATTAAATCTCTAGTGCATTGTTTTTTTTTTTATACGTAGATATTCATACATAGCTATATGTGTATATGTAACATCAAAGAGTGAGAGAGAGGGAGGTAAGAAATGGAGACAGGGATAGACACGCACATGCACACACACACACACACACACACACACGCATACACGCGTGCACACATACACACACACACGCAAAAATATACAGACTGACTTTTCCAGGAGTGGCTCTTCTGTCTGGAAATGATTTTTGAAAAGTGCCCTGATGGTGCGAATATCCAGTCTGCAGGGCGCCACATACAGCGTACTGCCTTGATTTTGTTTAGTCATTGGTTATTTTTCACCTGCCTTTCTACTTTCACTCGGAAAATCAAATTCAACCCCTCAATTAAAACCCTGACTTTGTGCAGCAACTGAAGCCGTAAAGCCGTTTCGCACATCCCCTTCTCCCCCTGCCGCGAACTTGAGTCGGCATCTCTCCCAACGTCTCTCCAGGATTACTGGGATATACCCTGGCTCAGCCACACTAAAAATGTCTGCTCCCAGAGTCCAGGTAAAACAGCTCATTAATGCCGTGGCAGCCACTGCAGCACAAGTGAGGTCAAGAGCGAACAGCTCCGTCAGCTCGCATCGCAGCCCACTCCGAGACGCAACCAGCCGGGCCCTGTGGGGGCTGCGTTTGAAACTTTCGACTGAACTTGACGGGATCATCAAACATGGCGGACCGCGGAATGATCGTCCCCCAGTGGGAACAGGGAGGGACTGAGCTGAGTTATTTTTGCAGCTTCTCTCTTCCTCTTCTTCGCAATGTGGCTCAGCGCAGTGGCCGATATTTTTGAGTCTGGTATGGAAAAAACAAACCAAAAAAACTTTCTAATAATTTACGCGCGTCTCCCAGAACGACCCTACATGGCTAGTTTTCTGACTGATATTAGAGTCCGCACTGTGGGATTCGGAGAGAGATTCTCAGGTCAGATGCCAAAACTGCGGTACCTTTTTCATCATTTTAGAGTCCCCAGTAGGGCACTCCACCCCAAGGTAATAACTTCCATGTCCTTTTAAAAGACTGCATTTTCAGTATTTTTCTTCTCTTTTTCAGAACAGTAGTTGCATTCTACATAATCTTGCCTCTATTTTTAATTATCTTTTTAACTTGGCTTTAAACACGTTGCCCTTCTGAAACAACACGGCTCTGTCACATTCAGTAAATCCAGAAGCGATTGAATTCCCGCACATTAAAACTAGCTCTGTGAATATGCTGATTTATACAGCGCGTTAGAGCTAATAAAGTGGGGGATCAGAGACATATGTAATTATTAAGCCTAGCAGTATCAGTAAAGCCAGTAAGGAATCATTACGCTACTGTCATTCGGCAGAGGGGGCAATGCTAATTATAACTCAGTGCTACTTAAGAATCCTGTGCAAAACAAACCTTTGGTGCAGATATATGCCCACCCATGCGAGTCATTGCATTTGAGCTCATTGATGCAAATAAATGGGGTGCAGCTTTCAAAGCTAGTTCTGGCAGACAACGTGCACATTCTCAGAGACATTCCCAGACATATCGGGCACTGCTTGGCCTCTCCGGTACTCGGGGCTATTCAAGCCGCTGTCCTGCTCCTCCTCGGCAGCCAAACACGCCTCCACCTGCTGCTGCGCTGCATCACTTTCTGCTGCCGCATCATTGTTGCCTGCTGCTAGTGAACACATCACCTCCAAACTAGCTCTGGGGTAGAGTAGGGGATATACGAACACTTCTCGCTCTTGTTTCCCAAAGCTTAACAGGCTTCAGAGTGTGTCAGGGTTGGAGCTAAGATGCCAAACTATCATTGCATCTATATCTAAATACTGCTATTTAAGCTATACACACGATTTTATTGACATGCTGATGACCTGTAATTGCAGCATCACCATAATCATTAGCACCATCACTATCACCAGCTACATCATTATAATCATCAAAATCGTCATCATCACCGCCATCATCATCATCATCATCATCATCATCATCGTCGTGGCTATTGTCACCATCATCGTCGTCACCCTCATTGCCATCATCATCGTCACCATCATCATGATGATTTTCTTCATCGATATTGTCACCATTACCGTCATCATTATTATTATCATCACTGTAATCATCATCACTATCGTCGTCACCGTCATTGTGATCATCATCATCAATATCGTCACCATTGCATCATTGTCAGACCACATCTGGAGTATTGTGTACAGTTCTGGGGTCCAAATTCTAAGAAAGATGTAGAGGCTCTCGAGAAAGTTCAGAGAAGATCCACTAAGCTAATTCCGGGTATAAAAGATGAAGGCTACAAGAAGAGGCTGAAGATCCTTAATCTCTTTACTCTTAGGAAGAGGAGTCTAAGGGGTGATTTGATTGAGGTCTTTAAATATGTTAAAGGGATTAACAAAGTGAATCATGTAGGATTCCTTCAACCAAGTGTTGTGAGTAGAACTCGGGGTCATTACCAAGGGTAATGAATTTGACCTAGGGTAAATTTTAGTAGTGTTATTAGTAAATATTTTTTCACCCAAAGAGTAATTTTGATGTGGAATAGCTTGCCTGACTATATTGTTTGGGGGAGAATTCTTGGGAATTTTCAAGAGCAGGCTTGACTTAAAGCTAGATACCATTGAGTCAGTAGTATCTGAAGTGATTAATTAACAATAGTAAAAAGAAACTGGCGAGTCTAGTTGGGCTGAAAGGCCTGTTCTTGCCATTCATGTTATTACCCCGCCCCAACCGAAAGGTAAGGGCAAGGGGTATTGTTTTTGGTTCAGTTTGTTTCTGTGTTTGTGCGTTTGTTTCTGTGTTTGTTTGTTTGCTAACACTCCAGCGGCAAAACTAATGGCCAGACTCACCCCTAATTCCGTTTATGGATTGCCACTGACCCAGAATAGATCCCAATTGAATTTCGTACAAGTAGGTGAAAGTATGTGCGAGGGGCAGGGTTTGTCGTGCCTGGCACCACTTGTGCTATATTACGTTTTGTTATCATGATCATCATCATGATTATAGTCATCAGTGTAAACATCGTCATCATTGTGATCATCATCATCATGAATATCATCGTCTTCATCAATATCATCAATATTGCCATCATCACCATTATCATTAACTTGCCCTTCATCATCATTTCAGAAATCGATACTGATTTGTTTTCGGTGGGGCTTGAGATTCTGACTTCATCTGGAGGGATGAAGTTAGGAAGAACTCTGCTGTTGGGCCCTTCAGCGAGGCCCTTGACCCCTAAACTCTGCTAGGGGTTGTAACCCTGTTTCTCGCTATCTCTCTTCATTCATAACCATTCTATTTGGGAGTGCTCTCAGGTTACCCTTAAAAACATAGAAATGTAGTCAACGGAACTTCTCTGGTTTAATAAAGGTTGAACAAATGTAGTAATCACTGAGGTTCACATATTTCAGCGTGTAGGTTCAGCTGAGCAGGACAATTTGATGGCAACAATTTAAAAAAGCATTTGAGATAGCTCTACACGTCTGATGGCTTTAGAGGGTAAAAGCCTTACATAGTGTGAGCAAATACATCCCTAAGCTGTATTTTAACTGTAAATGTAATGTTACGTTTAAATAACTCCCGCAAGGGTTGTCTGCAGAAAGCCAACATAAAATTATCATGTCAGAATACAAGTAATGATTGCAGTTCTATTATCATTTTTTTATTTATTTTCAAGCTCAAATCTATTAATACACAGTCATTGAAAGCCAGTAATGGAAGGTTTTTTATCATTTTAAGTCACTGCCATTTGCATACTGATTCTGTCAACCTTTTTGTGCACTAGCAAGCAGTAAAATATTAAAAATGGAACATTATTTCTGCCTGAAAAATGATCATTGATCGAATAATGCTTTTAGAATCTAAATTGTGAAATTTTGCTTTGGAGTTAGTTCAAAAAGCTGCTCTTTTTTTTCAGTTTATTACTGTAAGGTTGTCCTCATCTACCACCTGTTTGTTCGACAGCACGCCGATAATGATTTCTTACTGGCACCTCTTTATGAACAAACTGTGGGGACGGGGTAAAGGAATGTGCACTTCGAGACATTCGAGGCATTGGACCCTCCTCTTTAGAAACACAGGGACAGGTAAGTGTGAAATCTGCTCTGTCTCTCTCTCTCTTTTCCCCTCTCTCCCTCCCTTCTTCTTTCACTCACTCTATATCTCTGTCACACCCTCCCTGACTCAGCAGCTCTGTTGACAGTGTCTGAATTGGAATAAATCGCTAGAATGTTCCAGAGTCATTGGGTGGAGCCAGACTCCCAGCCAGAGAGTTTGATTGATGGAATTACTGACAGACTGCTAAATATCCAGAGATTTACGCTCGCCCTGATGAGCGGATCATCCAGCCGCGCGGCTGGACACTGTAAATCTAACGCAAATACAACATAAATACAACATACAGCCTCTCTCTGATTCCAGGCAAGAGGTGAGCGGGCACAACCCAGGTTCTGATCTACTGTAAACAGAACTGCACCACTGTGGCTGTGCTGGCTGACTCCTTCAGGTCCTCGCTCCACACATACATGCGAAAATACCGAACCAGTTAAAATTTTTAGACATACTTCACTTCTGTTTATGTTCACTAAAGACAGATGGAATAACAAGTGTTTACCTTCTGTACTTAACTTCAAAGTTCACAATTCAGGAAGGAAATCATCGTGGGCTGTACTCAAACAAATTCGCTCTTAAGGACTCAAGAGTCCATTTCATTACTCTTAGCTACTCTCAGACTTAGGAGTTACTTTTAGCTAAAAGTGTCTTCGTGAAACTATGAAAAAAGAAAAAACCGGAATCCTGAAGTTGACAGTGACATTCCCAGGAGACCCTGAATTGCTAACTGGTATGTGTTGGTGAGTGTGTGCGTGCGTGCGTGTGTGTGTGACTGTTTGTGTGTGTGTGAGTGTTTATGTGTGTGTGTGTATGTGCATTTGTAGCAGACAAGTGACCTCCTTAGGTGTGTTCCTTCTCCTGTCCCATTGCATGCTGGGATATGCTCTTCCTGACTCTCCTAAAACAACTCTGACCAGGAATACATACACAATGGATATTCAGAACATCAGGGAAGACTTTCAGAGGGCAGTACCAGGACAGGTGAGACATGGCTATTGTCACTGCTCCGCTCGCTCAGCTCTGTTACTGTGTGTATGTAGCAGGCCGAAGGAGGTCCCGGGCGGGGGATTGAACTCCAGACTCCCTGGGAAGAGTCACACGCGCTGACCACATCGCTAAAGAGCCAGGCTCGTTAGCAAGGTAGCCAGGGCGCGTACTTATTAGGAGGCATTACTAATGACAGGACCCTTCGACTGTTACATCTCTCCCCGTCTTTCGGGAGCGCGTCCTTACGCTCCATGCTGACATCCATTAGGATCCCTCAGATCATGCCGATTACGCCAGAGTGTGGCAGGCCAAAGGAGGGCCCGGGTGGGGAATTAAACCCCAGACTCCCGGGTGAGAGTAAAATGCGCTAACCACATCGCCAAAGAGCCAGGCTCGTTAGCAAGGTAGCCAGGGCGCGTACTTATTAGGAGGCATTACTAATGACAGGACCCTACAACTGTCACACATAGCTGTGTAGCCATTTCTGTATGACACACAGAGGTGGAAACCAAACAGGGTAATTCTTCAGAGCCATGTTAGCTCGCTCTATGCAGCTCTTGGATTCTCTCAAATAGGGTTTTGGAACATGTGCAAAGGAATGAAATCCTAGGCCCAGCTAGTCCTGCTACAGTTTTCTTCTGCCAAAAAAAACTCAGCTTGATTATGTCTCTCATTAATTCTACCGCCTGACTGAAGAATTACGAAACTTTTACAAGAAAATTAGGATAAATTTTGCAGCAGACTTGCACTCTTCGAACCTGGATTTTCTATCACTGCGCATAATGGGTACTGGCAATTCTGTTACTCATTACTTTTCTCAAGAGCTTTCTAAAAATGTTTGCAGTTTTTCATTGTATTTGTCATTTCCCACTCTTGCTTCATGTGTCAAAACCAAACGCAACAAATTCACTTTCCCAAACGCGCATTCGTCATGCAGGGATCTGCAGAGGCTTTCAGGTTACAAGCAAGATCAACTGGTCATTTATTTGGATTGATCTCATTCCTATGGACCTTGCTTCCATGAAAAGTGAAGTCAGTAACAGCTGGTTGCATCGTAATAAATTGCTTTGCTGTTTTCTATTTTTTTTTTTTTATTATTAATTTGGCATCTCCAATCCCACCCAAATCTGGAATGCCCAATTGGTGAACTATGTACAAAGCTTGCTCGTATGCGACCCCTTGCTGCCAACACAGGATAGTGAGACAGTTCACGGCTCTCCTCCGAAGCACGTGATTCTTATACACTCATTGGTTGAATCTCCGCAAGTTCAGAACTAGGGCGGAGGATACCCAGACATGAACCAACCCGGAGTCTTCCTGACGAGCGCCCGTCTGGCCAACAGGAGGCGCTGGAGCAACGAACAAAGCTGTTGTTATATACCCGAATCCGGCAGTCCCTTCCCAATTTGAAACCCTGCAGCGCGATAGCCAATTGTGCGCTACTCTGAGGAAGCTGCCGGGTACGCCGGGGCTCGTAGTGATCACCTCTGCACTGCAGAGCAGTGCCTTAACCGTGTGAGCCACCCGGAAGCTCCGTTTTTTATTTTTTTAATATGATTCCATGCATACACTCTTAAATTGTATTTTGTATGTGTCCTAACTGTATCCAAGATATAGAACTGAACAAAACAAATGCAGGATATTCATTGATCTTTAAAATACATGTATAAACCCTCCACCCATCTTTAACGAGAAATGTTTTTTTTTTTTTGACAGTAAAACACTGATAATATCCTAAATTTGGCTAAATGTATGTGCCTGAGTTTATTTATGTCAGGTAGACAGTCTTTGTAGCCGCATATCTTGTTTATTGCACAAAATAACAAGCAAAGACTCCTTCTGTGTCCTGCTGTGACATGTTTATCTGTATAATTCCAGAAGGAACCAGACTTATGACTGGTGTGTACAGGAAAACAAGGTCATTTAGCTGGGTAATCAGCGGAGACAGAAAGACGGCTAATTCAGTGGCTATGGGAAACACGACAGCGGATTTCAGACGAAGGTATGAACAAAGAGCAGTTGTGCCCCGAAACGACCATTCTCCTTAATTTGCTACATGTAAGCAGCTGGCAACATCAAGGCTAATTGCTGGTCATGTGTCAGCCTTGGGTGAGCATAAGGATGTCCCTGTCTCTTAGACTGTCCCATCTATTAGCATTCCTGAATCCCAAACATATTGCAAGATACACATTTAAAACTTCATGGGTTGAAAAAAAATAATAAATAAATAAACTTAATGGGTTGTCACCATTTTGAAGTAGTAGCCATCACAAAGATATATGTTTCAATGACATAAGATCACACTGGAATCTGTTCACAAAATCTGCTTACCCTGCCCGTACATTCGAGACTGGAGGATCCAGTCCTGTTCCAAAAGCGACCGTGTAGATGCAGGTCTCCATTTAAGCCCGACATTTGATTCAAAACATCAGCTAATTACCGCTGTCACTCAAGAGCTGCGCACGCAGAGTCATGCATCAGAGTACTGGCCTGATATTAAAGCTGACGTCACGCACACCGGCCATTTCAGGACAAGACTGGTCAGCCCTGAGCGGAGTGGAGAGATTTCACCTGCATAGCGTGTTAGTTGGCCTCATCGGGGTTAATTGAAGGCAGTGGAAAAAAATCAGCAAGAAAAATGATGCAAGGTGGAGCAGAGTGTTTTGGTCCTCATCGGTTGGCGATTTATTGCATGTGTTTTATTGTGGCTGTCCAAGCTAGCCGCATAATCCCCTCTAAAATATTAGCGGCTACTTCTCTGAAGGAATTTTTTCACAGCGAATGTGCGGTTTCCCGCATCCTAAAATATTCCGCGCGCACAGACTGGGATGATCTAACTTAAGGGGCAGATGCTGCACTGTATCGCTTTGTGTGAGCCAAGCTGGAGCATTCCACGTAGAAAATGTGTGTTTACATGTAATCAATGTGCTTTCCTGGGCAAAGTTGTGTATGAGTACGTGTGTGCATGTGGAGTTGGGTGCCGGTGCATGTCTAGGTATGTCTGGGTACAGTGTGTGTGTGTTTGTCTGGATGCATGTCCTGCATAGTTGTACGTGCTTGAGTGTGTGTGTGTGTGTTGTCAGTGAGACTGTATGTGTTCTGGTGGTTGTGCATGTTTATGGGGTACATGTGTGTGTGTGTTTCTGTGCGACCGTGAATGTAGGCGTGTGTGTGTGTGTGTGTGTGTGTGTGTGTGTGTGTGTGTGCACACGTGTGCGAGTTATAGCGCGCGTGTGTGTATGTGTGTGCGCATGTGCACGTGCCTGTGTGAGTGAGAATCTGCATGTGCGTGGCGAGAGAATCTGTGTGTCTATGTGGAGTGTGTAATGTGAGTGTGTGTGTGTGTGTGTGTTTTTCTGTGTTTTGAGCATGGGTGTTTGTGAATGTGTATATTTTTTGTACCACTGTGTGTCGGTGGGTGTGAGTGTGGGTGTATACATGTGTATGAGCGTGAGAGAAAGTGTGTGCCTGCCTGTGTGTGTTTGAATGTGTAAGAGCACATGCCTGTGTGCATGTGCTTACGTGTGTGTGTGTGTGTGTGTTGATGTGCAGGCGTGTGTGTATACACATTTGAGGACACGCCTATTTTTGTACTGGTGACACTGCGACTGCTGGTCTCAGTGGCCAGCAGCACCTGTCGACCCCTCTACAGCCGCAGTACGGGAGAATTAGCTGCCCTCTCTGCAGTGGCATCAGTGCTGGCATTTAGCGCTGCTTCATCAGAGCGTTTCGCTGGTCCAGCAGCTCTGAATACCCACACCAAACTCCCCACACCTCCCGCTGGCACAGACACAGCCATGCGGGGAACTGACCATTTCAGCTCCTGTCACAGGTCCAGCTGAGGAGGAGGAGGAGCTGATCTCAGGTCAGCCAGACAGCAGCACACCATGAGGAGAGCTAGGCTTGCAAGGTCAGCAGATAGAAAAGTAAACAGAGGACAAAAGACAGCGCCTCATAGTGGTGAGAGGAGTAAACTGCGAGGTGAGGCGCGACCCAGGTTTTCAGTTTCATTTGAATGAATGTTACAGTTATGTAGAGCCATCGACGAAGCGCTGGCCCTGGGTTTTAGACCTCACAAATCTCAACAGAGAATTGGACAGAATTCAGGTGGTGTCGAATTCCAGTTCTTTAGCAAAGGCTTTTAGGGAAAAGGATTTACAGTTGAATAGTTAGTTGTGGCACAATGTGGGTTTTAAGGGTCTTTCTAAAGAGGGTTTAAACCACAGACCCCCTGATTCACAGTCAAAGTCCTCCGCCAGTAGGTCTCTCGCAATCTATAGAGAAACAGCATCCCTCTCTCCCCTGAAATGGAGTCACAGTGTGCCACACGTCAAATCTGATTACAGGCCGCGCATATTTGTCGGGGGGGGGCTGTTTCTGTTTCGCTGGGAGAGGCAGAGCCCCCCCAGGAGTTTCTGGTGCATATGGGGGAACCCGGGAGTGCAGACGACCCAGGCAGAGACACAGCACTGAAAATGGGGCCAAATATGGGGAGGTTTGTGGTACAAGAGGGGTACTTATAATGCCTCCACAGAAACTGTATCTATCAGAGTGTTTTTTCAGTGTGACCCTTTCACAGTATGGAGATATAAACTATCAACATACAGCAATGTAGTAGCAGTGCTGATGTTTAGAATTAGCAGCAAGGGTATGAGATATGCAGTGTGCTTTGACAAGCAGAGCATGTTCACAACTGACCTATTCCCTATACCCACAAGTACATGAGCACACGTGCATGTATTCTTACTAAAACTAACATCAAATATGGTGTTACTGTACTACAATCGCTTAGAGAGGGCTTTCTCATGTATCCAACCATATTGACATGAAGCACTCATGACACATACGCTCGCATGTGCTAGAACAAGGACACACACATACACACACAGAAACGCACGCACACACAAGTCGAGGGAAGGAAGATGAGCTGAGCGGAGCAGAGTAGACATCCCTTTCCATTCTCCCAAGGTGTCAAAGCAAAGTGCATCGCATTCTTCGATGTCCTTTTCTCTGTCATGTCGACCTCCAGAGTCAAACCTCGGAATACGCTGCCAAAGCACTTTTCCGACCAAAGCCCAACCGCCGAGACCCGCATTTCACCCAGAGCGCAAATCCCCTCTCCTGTATGCGTCTGAAGAATTGCCCCATCTGTGCCAGAACACATGGTGTCATGCAGCCCATTTTCTAGATGTGAACCCACAATGCCTCTTCTTCCTTTAACATGGACTGGGTTGCTACTGATGTGCATTGAGTCACCAGTGTCTGAAATCTAATTGTTTTGACAAGGGTTTGAAATGGTTCTCGTAATATAATGAAACCATCAAACATAATACAGCTGCCATTCTTTATTACTACGGGCCATTAAAACACAACTATCCTCTTTATTTAATAGCAAATAAACTTAAGCACAGTTCTAATTCACAATATTTGGCGGATCAGGAAGGGCACTAATGAGGGCAGAATTCGTTTTTCACTTTTGTTAACCGTACTGAGGACATGGCTACAAGCCATAAACAATGGCCATTATTTATTCATGACAAATATGCTACGGTTTATTTATTTTTGTGGTTCAGACTCTCTGAAAAACAGAAAATGAAAAATAAGAGGGCAATCCTTCAGAGAGGAAGAGAGATTGCGATGAGAAAGGAAAGCGAATGTTTTCAAAATACCAGGGAGAAAATCTGTCAGGATTCACTGGGCAAGAGAGGCATCTGAAGCTCCAGTTTTGTTATGCGCAAATGATGCGAACATACTGTTCACATACAGACATCTTCTGTGCGTGTGTGTTTCTAACAAACATACTCACCCTCACAAACTCACCCTCACTCACGTACACACACAGATTAACCTCTCACACACACACACACACACAAATACAGATCACCCTCACACACACACGCACCCACACATACACACACACACGCACACACACACACACACACACATGTGCACAGTCACACACACAAAGACACACACACACACACAAATACAGATCACACACGCACCCACACACACACATGCTCGCACACACATGCTCGCACGCACACACACACATGTGCACAGTCACACACACAAAGACACACACACACACACAAATACAGATCACACACGCACCCACACACACACACACATGCTCGCACACACACACACACACACACACACACATGCTCGCACGCACACACACACACACACACACACACACACACGCTCGCTCGCACACACACACACACATGTGCACAGTCACACACACAAAGACACACACACACACGCACAGTTTCTGCTGGTCCAGCATGTACTCGGGCCTCTTCCTGCCCCAGAGTGAAGAATGTTCCAGGCCTCTGCAGCAGAGCCGACATGACAAATCTCCTGTCCCTGCTGTTCCTCACGACTCTTCCCAAAATATCCTCTCCCTATCCCTCTATCCTCCTCTCCACCTCTTCCCTATCTTGTCTCCACCACCTTCCTGCCCTGGTTGGATGGACTATAATATCTACACAGCTGTACTTGTGTCACAAAGGCTGTAGTTTCTAACCTCAGGTGCGAGGTAGTGCCCTATCTGAACAATAAAACTGCCCTGGGAGAAATATCCTGACAGCCTAGGGCCTGGGCCAAAGAGGTTGCAGGTTCCAATCCCAGGTAAAGTGTGGTGCACAAGTTTAACTTAAATATTATATTCTTATACTATTTTAAACATACTTACTGCCATCCTAGGGCCAAAGAGCCTGTGGTTTCTAGGGTTTGGTAATGCTATGTTCAGAGTAGTTGTTTATATCAATCGCATAGGAAAGCCTTGCAAAACCCAAAGCCATGTTTGTGTCTCAGTTTGTAGAAAACACCTGTAATCTCCTCAGAGTCGGTCACTCATTTTTGCCCCTGAAAGGAAGATCTGACTCTCAGCTGTAAATCTCATGAGCCATAAATTACTCTCCTATTCTGGAATCATCACTTATGGGAAATCAAAGAAAAATATGAACATTTGAAAAAATTTACTACAACATGTTTTCCCATTCAGGGTACTTGTGTTCAAACAAAAAACACCTGACACCCTTACAGCGCCAGTCTCAGGTGGCATCGCACTGATAAACTGTGAAAGTATTAATAAGGTGAGACAAGAGTGAGACGGCAATGTGTGATCCACAGCGCTTTCACCATCTCGCTGCCACTGTGATCCAACCGTTATCTATTTTCCTGGGTCCAGAGAGGGAGGGGGGCCTGGGGGGGGGGGGGGGGGCAAGCGCATCCGTGCGAAATCTCGCAGCCATTTTGGAGCTAACCATGTGAGCAACACTTTGGCACAATTACAAGAGAGTTTTAGCAAATAAATAACAAAAAACTCCCTTTACAATAGATATCGAGCCTCGGCGGACGCAAATCATGTAACCGTGCTCTGAGTGGTTAATTTTATTGTTCCTCTTCTTCTTCTCTCTCTGCTGCTCTCGTGTATCACATGTGACTTGGCTTGTGCGTTTATCCCATGGACTCACAGTAGAGTGGATTGAACAGGGGGCAGTGTGGTATTAAGGGCCTGGCTCAAGGGCCCAACAGCTGCAGTTGTGATTACACAGGGGGCTTAAACTAGCAACCCCCTTCATCCCAGTCAGACTTTCTGACCACTCTGCTACATTGCAAGCAAACGCACTCTCAAAACATACATGTCTACATTTGCACTGTAACTGCATTTGCATAGACCACCACACACACTGTCCGCCTTAACTCAAACCACTCTCAAACCACTGTGAGCCACTGCATTTCAATCTGCACCCATCTATAATGCCCCTCGAAATCGAAAATGATCCTAGACCTTGCGGACTAATTTGGATTTTTAAATTGGTCTAGGGATTGTATACAACAGCATTAAATTAGTTCTATCAGCACTAGCATTTTTAGAACATTTAGAACAGTTTAGAACATTCACCACATATTTGTGATGTCACATCTTACAAAATGTGGACAGGAATTCTCAGAGAGCAAATGTCTTGCTCAATCCCTTCGCTAAATGGGAATATACAGTAAATTAGCCTGCCAAATGCACATGCCCCAAAGCCCAGATGTGGGTAAATTATTCCAGATGATGTAGCAGTTCCCTCTCCTCATATCTTTGAGAAAAGGCCATTTCCAGTCTCCAATAGCTCACTCCGTCAAAAGCCAATCATAATTCCCAATACATCGCTCATTTGAGTCAGCGGCCAATCAGAATACTTAAAGGACCACCCCTTCTGCAGCAACAAACCAATCATCATTCTCATCAATCCATCCATTTATGACAGGAGCCAATCAGAATTCTCAAAAAAAAAAAAACCTCCCATTCGCATATGCAGCCAATCACCATTTTCAGCACTCCACCCACCTGTGTCAGGAGCCAATCATAATTCTCAAAAGACCAGCCATCTGCATCAGGAGCCAATTAGTACTTCAGGTTGCGTCCCAGCTGTATTTGATATTGAATCGTTTCCCTGTGTATGGTCTGGTATGTATCCACTCAGGCCTGTTTTCGACTGAATTTACAGAATATTGTCGGGGAAATCGGGCTCGTCATGCAGACCGAAAAGAAGCAGCTGGCAGGTGCCCACGCGCAGTGTTTGCGGGAGTCCTCCTCTTAAATCAGCCTCCATCAGAACCGTACCGTTTACTCTGAGCGTCCGAACTGCACTGCAGCTCACCACAACTTCCCCTGCCCTCAATTCCGCAGCATCCTGAAAATAAACTGTTATTACATCGCCGGTATTATTTCTCGTTGCTCTCCCGGGTTATGATTCTCGAGAAGCCGCGACAATTTGCGCGGCGTGATTGCAATGCGACGGCGGCTCTTGAAAATCAGGCGATCAGGTTAAACGGCGGAAGAATGATGTTTCGAGTGCCCAGTCCACGCGGGGCTCTTGTCCGTTGGCTGAGATTCTTTTGCAACTATGGACTTATCATCTTCCTTTTAATCATAGCAATCACTCTTACTTTCCAGTTAGTCACTGCTGCCGGGGGTCAGGGTAATGAATCTGAATTCCCTCATTACTACGACTGAGTCCAGTGCTGCATCTGAAAGACCTTATTGCTTACTCATGCTCATGAAAATTGAGTACAGTAGATGAGGAAGTTGTTAAATACTTGCACAATTAAAATATCTACAAACAACAATGAATGTATTTCAATGGTTTTACTTCAAGTTGTCATGCCTGAATCGGCTGAAATCACAGGACGGATGATGTAGACTACATTTTTTATCCCTGCTATTTTTCCAACAAGTTGTGCCTCTTGGAACGAAGCAGTAAAATGAGAAACACTCTCCTCCTCTTTCGTAATGTTCATTTCTGATTGGAAATACTGTACAATTCTGACAGACACGGTAACAAACAAATGAAATCACTCCAAGAGCAATAACTTATAACAATAACAAAATCCTGATAGTTGTTCTCAAACTAGCTGAATGCCATCGTTGGACAAAAACAGGGTGTAACCAAAAAATGAACACATTCTTATTATAAGCCTGGTTTATAGTTTGGCCCAGAGGCTGTGCAACAGGGAACGGTATAGGGTCCAAAACAATCAACAGAAACTATCCAGGAATGCAAATTTTGGTCATCTGGTCACCAATATCAACTAGAGCACCTGGCAACCGAGTACATGTATCCCCCAAAGGCCTCCCAGTTGGGCCCAGATGGTCCTAGAGTACCCAAAATCAATAGGTGTCGTGAACTTACCGTAATACATGTCTCTGCAAAATTTGAAAAGAATCGGTGCACTTATGTGGGCTGTAGAACGTTCACAAGAAAATCTCTGCGGACGCCAACACGTGACGAGGCCAAATCCATAGTATCATAATAACAATAACATCCCTTCTCTTGCACCAGAAGCAATTTCAAAAAACGAGTCACGTTATATCATTTGGTCAAGTTAAATTTGACTGAGTTGTGGGGCTACAGGAAGCACTAAAGAGCAGCCACCATGAATAACTTCCTCCCCTTTGCACCAGGAATCTTGAAAGCCAATTTGACATGATTACCAATAAAACTTTGAGTTTTTGCAATTTTCGAAATTAATAGGTTTGGAATCATTTTGGCGCAGCAGAAAAATACATAGGACCATATCAATAACAGGCCTTTGCTCTGCGCCGGACATGATCACAAGAAGTGCGACTGGATTCCCAGCAAAATTCTTTGAGCTATTGCACTTGGAAATAGAGGCAGGTCGATTAATTGGCAGGCCGATTAATCGAGGGCTCATTTTTTCTATTTTTAAATAATCGGCATCGGCCGACGCATGAGCATGTTAAGATGATTAACAGGCAGGCACGTCTGCAGGCAGCCTGGTGTTGTTGTGAGATCAGACGAAGTGTGGCATACACTTGCCAACAACATCACAGCTTCCAAGACAGTAAGGCGCAAATTCTTATCTTTCAAAGCCCTATATTTAATTGGTTAGATAAGAAATGTTACTTTTAGAGAGAAAACATGAATAATGCGAATGCGGAGTAAGGGATGGAATCGCGTGATTGGCATTCGCAAACGAAATCCCAGATTTTCTGTGAAATTCCGCTTATGGAGAAATTATGTTTCAAACAGACATATTTTTCCTCTGAAGAAGATGCCAAGCTACTTTAAAATGTGTCAGAGACAAGTTTCCAAACACTATTTTGAGATTAATGGCCCTGATTTAAGATTAAAGACTGCAACCCTGTTTGCACAGCTGGCCAGCAGGCAAACTTGCCATTCCTGGGAGACGTTTTGAGGACTCTGATTGGTGAATTGCGATCACACGCTCCTCCTTCAACCTTGATTAACTGGCATCCTATATCGGCCATGCGCTGCCCTGATTTCTAAAGATCGGCATCGGCCATAGGAAAACCAATATAGGTCGACCTCTACTTGGAAATATAAAGTTTGACCGGATGGTTGAGCTGCATGAAGTGAAGTATGCACCAAGAGTGAACACAAGCAGTTTCATGAGAAACTGTCAAAGTACTGTGATTTTTTTCTTTTAATTAAAAGTTAGGCCTGGTGTTGGCGCTATAGCAAAGATCATAGGTTGATCAACATCATTTACATGCCTTCGCTCTGCCCCAGGAAGAAACACAAGCAGAGTGACATCATTCCCATCTGGACTGTTAGAGTTATTGCATTTGGAGATACAAAGTTTGACCTGGTGGTGGCACTATTTGAAAGGTCGTAAGGTCACAGTAGATATCGGAGTTTGTTCAAGACGCAGCAGTAAAGAACACATAAAAATTTCCCAATCGGATACAACTGTGGCCATTATCGCGTGGATATAATGTCAAACAAACAAACAAACAAACAAACAAAACGAAGTTACATATACAGAGATTTCATGAATTTACAAACAAGCAAATGCCACAAAAAAACCCCACCCCCTTCAGGCAGGATGAAAAGCTTTGCTCATCGCTGCCATGTATTCTCACAATTATATTTCCTCCCTTGAATCCTGTCATGAAAAATTCAACAGATCTATAAATACGATGGGATTTCCTTCTCTGGCTGGGATAAGACAGTGGGCCGAGCAGCCCAAGGCACCACAGATATCAGTAATATCAGCCATGGAGAATGCTCCTGGAGTTAGACAGCGAAAAAAATCAATAGAAGTGTTAGCCATCTGTGCCGTCTGTGTTCTCTTACAGCAAGAACAAACAGCCCATTATGCGCTTGCCATGAGCTGAATATTGCATTTAAAACACCCATGGATTTTTCGCAGTTTTAATGTTCGAGTTGTCGGAGAATTAATGAAAGCAGAATTGCCCTAGCGGCCCAGAACAAGCGCGGAGCTCGGGCCAGAATGTTTACGAAAGACGACTGGTAAATGTCCAACGTTACGCCAGCGATTTCCGTTCCTTCTGAAGTCTAACCATGCAAGGACCCTGTGAGTCTTACAGCTGCCCACTGCTCAGTTTTTGAACATCAAACATAAGTTCACTTGAAAAATATATGAACTGCAAATCTATCCATTCTGCTCCACCTAAAATGTTGATGTATAAAATGATTTCAGCTCCCCATCCTGTCCACGCGGGTACATTACTACAGCTAGACTGCATCAAAATAAACCTCTTTGGGGGCGTAGAGGTTCTATCACCACAGAAGGCCTCTATGATTCCTCTTATCTTGTTTGTTCAAGCAGATCTCTATGGTGCCGAGTGTCAGCCTTCACTCTGAAGTGCAGTCCCGAGTCCCAAGTCCTCCTGCTCTCCTTTGGGGGGGGAATGAAAGTGCCCTTAATTAGCCGGTCAGGCCTGGTGGCGAGAGGGATTAGCGGTGGATTATGGGATGTCTCTCTGACATTGATGAGCCAGAATCTCGGGCCCAGCTTGCTTCCAACCGAAGCCAAAAGCATTTCTCCTTCAGGACCGCACAGCTTGAGGCAGGAGCTCCATAACGGTGAAGGCAGGTTCCTCCTGCTTTACTTATTATGCAGTGTTAGATCAGGAAACGAAAGGCATCTTACGGACTGTTAGACATAATCCAGCCCTCTGGATGCTGGCCAAATAATGGATGGATGGACAAATAACAGGGAGAAAAAGGCAGATGAACAGAAAGAAGAGTATAAAGAAAAATGTAGCATTTTTATGACAACCTGACACATCTCATAGTGAGAAAAATACCATATACAGTCAAGGAAGTGGGAAAAAAAAGCCTGTACACAGTAGCAGAACGGAGACTGAACAAATTAACTCATGAGTGACAACTGCTCGCAAACTGCCAAAGGCACGGTCCGGCCCACTGTAAGACCGCGATTAGAAAGGGCACAGTCGCGCCTCTGTCTGCTGCAGAGGAGCGCGACTCTGAACGAGTAAACATTGGCGATGACGGACTCCCCCGCCACAATGCTCAAAATGATCATAGCGTATCTGTGTCTTGGGTGGGACGTGATGAGGAGAACTGGGCCTTTGACCCCGACGACGATGAGGAAATGCAACCCGGCGTGATCGTTAAGAGTCCAAATTACAACCGAAGGCTTCAGGCACCCTGAGGCGCTTGCGATGATTCCCCTTAACCAGAGAAGCCGAGACAGCTTAAATTATCAGACACCAGCCACTTGCATTGGTCATATTTTTTTTCCTGAAAGCAGGCTTACTTGGCGTGGAATTGAAGCGACGAACCAAAGCTCCTGTGACAGGAAATAAGCCTCTGCGGTGAGTTTGTCGGTTTTGATGTGGAAAGTTCTCACCCGGCAGGTCGCTTATTGTGCCATAGAGTGCGTTTTGGAGACTGTCATGTACAATAAATCATTAACTAACATTCCGTGAGTTCGGGCAACTCTGCGGCGAGTTTTGCGTCCTTGTGCTTGGTGATTTATTCCATTTTCAAACGCGTTTCATTCATCCTGTGCACAAATGCTGCATAAACTTGCTCCTTTTCAGAGGCCTCTTCTCGCTCAACGGCCGAAGTGTTCGTCTGGGACACAGTTTAGTGGCCCTAGCCCCCATGTAAACACAGTCAGTGCAGCTCTTGGGCCCTTGAGCAAGGCTCTTAACCCTACACCGCTCCAGAGGGCACTGTCTCCAGCTTAGTCTAATCGACTGTAAGTCACTTTTGACAAAAGCATGGGCGAAATGACTGTAAGGATGTGGTGGCAGTCATTTTGCCTCCATTTTAAAAATAAGGTACGTCCAATTCATAGCACGCCCGAACACCTTTAAAATTCTCAGTGACGGTTTATTCCGTCCAAGAAACGATTTCAAATGTTCAGCTTTGGATATTTTCCGAAGTTTTGAGAGAAATGAATTTTGAATGTTTCTGTTTAAAAATTACAACAGCAAGCTTTGACCACTCAACACAATCTCTGACACAGACGCACTTAACCAGCAAACAGTTATTCTTGGATTTATTCCTTTTATAAGCTCTATGCGCTTAATTCCTTATGGCTGAAATACAGTCGAACGCATGCTGTCATTTTCACCATAAATCTCCGGAACAATACTCTGACGATCGTCTTTGCAAGACCACATGTGAATATGAAGAGCTGCTAATGCGCAGATGATTTTCGAGTGTGCCTTGGAGGACTAAAACTGAGCTGTGAAATTGCAAAAATCCTTCGGATTGCGGTGTCCACATATGTGAGCAGATTGCTTTCAGATTTGGCGCATCTAAAGAGTGGAGCCAACAGTCTGAATCCAATTTTGACACCATTTCCGCGGAGTAAACGGTGATTAAGATTGCCTCATTTGCATTGCGCGCTAGCTGCTGCAATTTTGATCACTTCAGGCAACTGTGTATTTTCACATGAATGTTTCTCTGAAATATATTTACAGCATCTCGCAATACATGCATAGAACAGCTGTGAAATGTTTCACTGAAATATGTTTACCGTATTTAAGAATATATAGAACAGCTGTAAGATGCATTGTGTGAATTTTGAAAAGCAGGCCTACAGAGTACTGGAAAGTCAAGTTACTGCAAATGATTTCAAGATGCGCTGTACGTTTCAGTAATTTCCAAAAGAGGCCTTGACAGTTGTGTGTCAGTCATATAGAAAGCTGCAGAAATGTCATTCTTTGCAGTTGTCTCGGTTATGGCCATTTCTTGCTATATGGTGAATAGGCAGATAGGTGAGGCTCCTGGCATCAGTAGGGGCCTTAATTGACATTCAGTATTTATGCCCTCTTATCGGCATGTCTATGTCTCGGTGACTCTGTCCATTTTTATCTGTTTTTCAATTTGGCATCTCCAATTCCACCCAAATCTGGAATGCCCGATTAGAGAACTATGTACAAGCCTTGCTCGTATGCAACACCATGTTGCTAACTCAGGAGAGAGAGACAGTTCACGGCTCTCCTCCAAAGCATGCACCTGTCAGCTACTGCTTCTTTACACTCATTGGTCGAAACTTTACCAGTTCTGAAGGAGGGCGGAGGATACCCGAACATGAGAAGACTTAGACTCTTACTGCCGAGCGCCCGTCTGGCCAACAGGAGGCACTGAAGCAAAGAACAAGGCAACTATTTAATATCCCAATCTGGCAGTCCCTCCCAATTTATTTCCCTGCAGTGCAAAGCCAATTGTGTGCTGCTCTGAAAAGGCCACCGTCCTGCCAATTACTAGATTTCAAATGAGACAAATATCTTCTCCAAACTGTCATATTTGTTAACTGAACACATTAGGCTGCTATAAACACATAATGTGGGAGTGTCCCCCTGTCCAGACCATTTGGGAGCGGGTATCTTGTCCGAATCGATAAGCAAGGTCATTGTATGTAGCCCAACCTCATTGCTTCTCGGTCATGAATCACAGTTAGGATTAACTGAAAGACAGTGCAAGCTACTGTTAAATGGTCTCACAGCTGCCAGAAAACCTTCAGTCCAAAGATGGTTGCCACCTCATCATCTGAGTATTGAGAAATGTTTGACATATTTTCATGAAATTGTGTTACTGGAGTTGTCTACAGTCTGATTTAACAATGCAAAGTCTTCCACTTTACAGATTTGGGCACATACAGCAGTGCAAATAAAGGACATGCTCCTCAGGTCGTGAACGCGGGGTCACTTTCTTTGATTTATTTTTATGATTTTTCTCATTTCCTTTTTCTCAATGATGTGTGGTAAGATGATGCATGGGAGATCCTCGGGTGGGATGTTGGGGATATTGGGTGCTGCTTTGAGGGGAGGGGAGAGGGGGGATTTGTGTTCATGTGGCTTTTGACCACTGCTGGCTGGTCCGACCGGGGATCAAACGCACGTCGTGGTGGTCACTACTGCTCCGCAATGCAGAGCCTTAACTGAGTGAAATAAATACTTTTATTAACTCTTAGAGCGCAAAATGCAGCTGTTATTGCTCAATGATGTAAGACATCAAAATCAAAGCTGTTCAAAACCTGTCATGCTCCCGTAGGGGAGCTCTTTTAAACAAGTTGCCGCACGATCTTCAGCGACACAAGATAAATTAAAAAATATATATATAAATTTGATTATCTCAGCACTCTAAGGGTTAAAATATATCCAAAATGTCCGTCCATTGATTTCCATGTGGAAGGTCCCACTAGTTCTCCACACAGTGTGCAAAATCAGTACAAGCACAAGATCCTGAAGCATTTGCATCATGAAAAAAAGTTAACAATATTTTACAATAACACAGAGAATCTCATAACGGGGTCAAAGAAATGACTTTTTAAATTCAGCACGTCTCTGCATGGCGGGGAAATCTTTCCAAGACGGTCTTTGAAAATAGACCTTATTTGCTTTTCGGATAACCTTGTCGAGAGAAATTTACACAGCTCTCGTTTTCAATATTATCTATTTCAGTATGTGTGGTATTTACTGAGCCCGAACCAGTCTGCAGCCTTGCAGAAGGGTACTACAGCAGTGGCCTGGATATGAACTTTAAACATTGTGCTTCAGCCTGCTAACCCGAGACTCTATCAACTGACCCCACAGCGCCCCCTTCCAGCACCCGTCAGTGCAGATATTGACTGACCTTTCCCTGCCGTCTAATGATCTCTACAGGAAGTGTAGCGCGGAATCTTCGTATAAATCGTCATGCAGGGATTTCACGTTCCTACATTTTGACTGCATGTGTGACAGAATGAGAGGCAACTTTGCGAAACAATCGCAAAATGATGTTGCTAATGTAGTGTCAGGCAGAGTCAGGATTCTAGAGCATCGCTAACATTTACCAGCAGTGATCCATGCGTCAACAGCCCTTAATCCAGTACAATGCCATATCGCTACAACTTCACATGCTTCATCTCCGGCCTTTGATGCATTTCACTGAGGCATCCCCCCCCCCATATTTTATTAACCATTTAATATCTTGCCCAACTGTTTGGTGTCTAGAGTGCATTTTGAGTCACAGCATGCAATTGAAAGATGCGATGAACTTAACTGATTGGATATTTTCACAGCAATGTACCTCAGCCCAGTATTACAGATGGCTTGATCAGGCTGAGTTCTCAGGTCAAGACATTGCTCAGTCGGACACAGTGACTCAAAATGTGCGCGACCAGAAGATTGAGGCAAATAAAGGGTTAATGGACAGTCCAGAGCACGATCTGTTTGTAAACAAATTTAACATTCATGACGCAGGAAAAGACTAATACAGTCTCTCATCAAATATTATAGCTACACAGAAAATTTGGGTTTTACACAAAATGTGATGTTGGTGGTCAAAAATAAGAGCTGCTTATCACATGACAGCAAGGAATTGCCCATCATGCCCTGATCCTTGCAGTCAGTGGAAAGCATCTGCAGCACTTCGCTCAAAAAAAACTGCAGCCGCCGCCTCAGTCTCGTGAGGTTATGGCTGCCAACGTCTGCATGACATCAGAGCAAGTTGGGGTGAAGTTGAACACAAATCTGAAGGCGCTTTCTCATACGTTGTGCGACAGGGGCGCAGCGGGTTTACGACAGAAATGTGGGGTAGTTTGTGAGACGCTCGTGAGTTGATCCTAGCATTTCATGTACTCTACAATGAAAAAGACTGTCGTAGACCCTCGTCGAAGAATTTTGAACATGCTGAAAAATTTTCCGGCATCGTAGGTGATTCTCTATGTCAGGCCCGTTTCGTAGGTCTGTCGTGCCGTGCCTTGTGAGTCTGTTTGACTGCGTTCCACCAGACTGACAATTTTGTTTGATTTTTGGGGTCATCTGAGGTCCTCATTATCTTTGAAATCTCCCACATTGAACTTATGGTCGTCCTTCGTTAAATCAACAACAGTCCAGTGAATGTTCCGCCATTTCAAGTCCTTTGTGCGACTGTCATGAGTGAGTTGAAAAATTAAAATTCTTTCCTACGTCTGTTGCACGGCTGTTTTGAAATATTTTACAACATATTTTCCTTTGACAGTAGTACAACGTCATGTAACATGTTAACATCCTCCTCTCCCAAATGTACGTCAGTCCCTTCTGTCGTGGACCCACTAAAATCGTACAATATTTAAAAAATCATACTTCATATGTGAAAGCCCCCTAACCTGTATGCATTTTGCAGTGATTGTAAGCGATGGATTCTGCACAGGCCTAGCTCATCTTGAACAAGCCTAATGCTTCCAAAACCTCTCCAATGGTACCACTTGTCCTGTATGTTTAGGTGTCTCCCGGCTTCTGTCCAGGTGATTCAAATCATCATTCAACGGCATCAGGGGTTGATGATGATGTGATGATTTTGAATCACCTGCGCTGGAGCAGTGAGAGATCGAAAACATGCAGGACAAGCGGTCATCCATGAGACGATTAGAAAACACTGGTCCAAAACATCCAGGTCTAGGGCTACCGATCCCTTTACAGATAAACCTTTTATTGCCATAAAGTTACAGTGAATGAGTGATTAATTCAGATCATCTCATTTAAAAAGGCAAGTATGAAAACTTTCAGCTGAGAACATTATCATCGCAGAATGGTTCGTTCCCCCTATTGCACCACTGCTAGCTGTGTCCGTTTCCCACGGCAGCCAGGGAGAATTTCAGGACCATGGACAGCACCATCCTCATTCACTGGCATATTCCTGAATTTAAAGCTGTAATCAGCCCATGAGCAGCCATTTCCTTCAATAGCCTGTACGGCCCAATAAGAGAGTCATGACATATTACGTACCACTTAATCTTGTAGATCCAGGTTAAAAATCTGAGCCGCTGTGAGGCAAACACTGACGGGCAGAACAGTAGAACTGACTCTGATTGGCTTCTCAGAATGCACCTGAAACAAAGGCTTCAATCTGTCTGTGTGCTCCAGTTATGCTTTTTTCCCTTAACTGATGTGCAACCTTGAGATTGTTGATAATTTCACTGAAGACTTTGATTATAACCCCCTATAATCTACCGCCCAATTTGGGTCTGTTAAATTCCGCTGCCTTTTCCAAACCTCTGGAACTTCAGGCCCAATTTAAATTCAAGAAGACCATCCCAAACATATCCTCCTGAAGTACAGGGAAATGATGAAATGATACAGGGAAATGTGCGTGAAATGATGTATAAAATCTAGATGTTTTCCAATGCTGAAATGCTGTGGCCATAAAAACATGGCATCTTGGTTTTGAATGTTTTCTCTCTGTATAAGAGTGAGGTAACCAGCAGATATAGGATATGGATCTGACATTGTTCCCTTTGAACCTACTTAAGGGAAAACCTAAGTCAATTGTTGGAGTGTAAGGGGTAAAGTATACAATGTAATAATTCTAAATGTATTTATCATGTCTTTTTTCTATTATGGGTGTGTCATGTTCAGTTATTGCATGCATGGTGATTCGATCCGATGCAATATCTCAAGATATAATCAAAAAATTAAACACCCTCCATTTGTAAATACTGTTTTAAATTCACTGAGCCATACAACTAGTCTCTGCACTCATTATTAGTTTAAGTGTGCATTCATTTTTGAAATTATGAATATGAGTTGATTATTTCTGCTAAGTGGATAATTAAGCAGTTACAAGTGTGGATATATAATTTAAAAAATAATTTAAAAAAAAAGAAGCCTCAAATGGCAGTCGTTTTATTTTCATCTTAACCCATTGTTACCGAATGCTGTTTCTCAAAGGTGGCGTCCTTTCTTAAGCTCAAACAAACATGCGCATGTGTTCACACACGTATGCTCATGCGTAACCAAAGGCACGTTGATGTCCAAACAAGAGTCAGTTCCTTAATCCTGAATAGGTTGTGTCAGCAGTCAATTAGCTCAGTAATTTGAGAGAGAGAGAGAGAGAGAGAGAGAGAGAGAGAGAGAGAGAGAGAGAGAGAGAGAGAGACGAACTTTAAGCATGTGAAACAAGAGCGAGAGTAGGACGGCATATGACAGCGGCTGTAACATGCATTTGTTTTTTTCTCAATTTCACTGCCTGCTGCAAGCGAAGCTTAACGAACAAACGTTTTTCTTCCACACCTTGGCATGAAATGTGAGCTGGCGCTCGACTTGCCCGTGTCATTGAACCCGACATACGGCGTATTGTTTGATGCGCAATACGACAATAATTTCATCATTTCATACCCGTAATTTTTGCGTAAGGTTCACAACAACTTAATGATATTTGTCTGAACCCACCGGATCCTTTTTCACGTGTAATCTGTCTTTCCCTTCAGCCATAACATTCAATGGAATACGCGCGGTCACAGTAAACCACACATCAACGAATTACAATCGTTGACAACTTCTACAGGTGAAATTAGTGTTTTCGAAAGAGTTTTCCTTCTAGGCTGTTGTTTATTTTTCTCCCAACCTTCCAATCAATTGTGGTCCTTGGCCAATCAACGCTAAGCATTACATATCATAAATACAGGCTACTGAATAACCCACTTCCACTTGGGCGCTGGGATGCACGCATACCCTACACAGACACCCACCAATGTTCGTAAGGACTAGCCCCATGCTTTTTAGTTAGGCGGGGGCGGTAGCCCGTCACGCTCCCCGATCAACTATTGTAACCTTTCTGAATATCCTTTTTAATAGCCTCGGGGGTCAGATTTGACTTCTTATAGCACGACGTCCACCGACACTGACGAGCAGCGAGCAACCAGAGGCTACTGGCTGCGCGGCTGTTGATCAAAGCAATTTTTACACCTTAGGTGCCCATGTTACTAAGCCCATAACAAGCAGACAGTGTGTAGCGACGGAGAACAAGAACAGCAGCCCTATAGCCTATAGACACTAAACAAACTGTATTTCAGAGTACCCCCAAAGACTTGGAAACGGCAGTGGTCACAGGCTGCATGTTGGTTGGGTGATGCGTAAATAAATGCGATTATTTGCGCTGTTTCTCCGCATATGAAGCTTTTTTTTTTTTTTGTCCCGCTGCATTTTTCCATTAATGCTGTTGACCTTACCACAGCAGGTGGAAGCGCGGACAAAGAGGGTGAAGGTTGTGATAGACAAACTGCAAGCATCCTATAGTTTGGCAACAATATTTGTTTTACCGGTATGAAGTGTGGGTACGCTATGATATGTGATTTTCGCAACAAACAGGATATTATATAAAACAATTCTACATAAGATCAACCAAAATGCGAATCAATCTCCGACATCCTCCCACTTCTCCAAATAAAACGCCATAAAATGCGACTTCAAGTGTGGCTTCTTTTCTCATGTTCTCCTGTGCCCCTTAACAACGGAGGGGCGCATACTTATGCCCTTTGAACGAATCGTACCCTGCCAAAGTATCATACGCTAAAATCTTTGCAATATTGCAAAACATATGTGTAAATATACATCATACAAAACATGTTGTGTTGTCCTCGAAAATAAGCGGAGTTACTGAAACGTGAAGCAAATATAAGAGAAAGCATGCGGCTTGGTAACGATGAAAAGCAACATCAAGCACTTCAGCTCTGTAATATTATCGTTTTAAATGGAAGTTTACCATCCTTATGCAGACAGAGGCCATCATTGTTTGTGCTCTTACTACGAACAGAGATGTATAACATGCCAAAATAAAATAAATGATCGTTTCGGCAAAAAAACTGTCATGCTCAGGTTTCTTACTTGAGTCTTTCCAAAAGGTCCAGCTTGGATACAGCAGATGTTATAATCCTCCTCGTTGGCAGTTATTGTTGTGGTTATTTTTATTATTATTATCACTATTATTATGATTATGATGATTATTATTATTATTATTATTATCCAGACCACGGTAAAAGTGGAATGCGGTTTTCCTCTCCCGCCAGCAGAAGCAGACGGTGTTAGTCTAGTCGTTCCACCTGCATCCTTGCAATAGCAGCCACAGCGTCAGCATCGCGCGCGAGCCCGCCTTCGCCACGCCCTCCTTGCACAGTATTGGCTATTCAACTAATAATCTTTTTTTAAAAGTGTTCCACAACTGTACGGCGGTCCAATCGCCACAGGCTTCAAGAAAGCCTTGCTATTGCACATCATAAACGCCGAGACGAAATGACCGATTAACTAAGAAGCCAATCATAACTTTCTACAATATGAACTTTGCATATAAATTGTGTTAAAATGGTAACTATACATTCCTCCATATTGGTGGGGGGGAGGGGGGGGGGGAGTCAGACTATGAACTGTGGCCACAACAGCCCTCATCTGGTTTAAACGGCTTTATTTGACAACATTGGTTGGATATGGCTGATCTGTGCTTAGTTTAAGCAGGTGTAAGTCGACTAGGCTGGTAAAGTAAGCTGGTTGAGCAGCTATATCTGTCATTAACGTATCCTAGACAAGCTTAAGCAGCTTTCTCTGATGGTAAAATTAAGAGAAAAGATAACGCACCCAAGAGAAGTTTTATAGAAATGAAAATCAGTACAACTCAACACCATAGACCAGGGGGTGGTAAACCTTACCTAGGCTGGGTTGGTGTTGGTGCAGGTATTCATTTAAACAAAATAGTTACACGTCTGCTTTACTGATCAAGGTCTTTTGCAAAGATTCAAGAAGTTGATTAGTATCTGGTGGCTGCTTGGTTGAACACAATTCATACAGTTCCTTGCATCGTTCTGAGTCCTGACCTATACGGCTGTGAAATGAAAAAAGGATGCAAGTCAGAAATTGTAAGTTTTGAGATAAGAGATGAGGACCATTTTTCATTATAGCCCAGCAATATGGTTCGAGGTAAAAGGTTTGCTCTAGGGCCGTCAAATTCTTCATGTTTACCCCTATCTTACACTGAAAAAAAAAAAGTTGTCTCAACTGAAAAAAGTTAGTGCCCAGGCTGCCTTAAAATTTTAAGCTTATTGAACTTGAGATGACAAGATGAGGTAATATTCAACTGATTTACTTAAATTCAGTTAACTTGAAATTTTAAGGCAGCCTGGACACTAACTTTTTTCAATTGAGGCAACTTTTTTTTTACAGCGTATAATTTCATGAGTTCAATTATGTAATCCTCGGTGTGGCTCAGGCGACTTGCTGTCAACATGGATACTTTGCAACCAATGTTCTGTTTGTGATGAGGAGGCAATTGCATTTTCTATGACAATATGCCCGTATTCGAAATGTAAACAGATTCAGTGTATTTGCCAATCATCATTGGGTAAAGATAGGAAATATTAAATGTCATGTTGTTTTACATCGGGCATGTAGGGCATTTTGGGATGTGGAGCTCTCTCGTGGGGTGGGGTTGACGTCTGATAGGAGAGGAATATGTACATTTTATAACTCAATGACAAAGAGAAAAAAACTGGATTGTGCAAAGCCCCCTCTCTGGTGATAAGTTGGCTTTAAGATGCACTCATGGCAAAACAAAGCATGTAGTTGTGCTGATATTTAAGGGAGTTCCCGATGACGTAGGTTAATGAACAGGGCCACTCCCAATGCACCTTACTATTCGTCCTTACGCCTATATTTACCTCCTGCATTCCCGCAATCCCCACTCGTCTCATTTCTACGTCCCTCCCACCTCCTCTCCAAGAAGGAGGCAAGAAACTCACCACCTGGGACCCCCGTGGGGTTAAGGAGCCACCTGGGGATGCTCAACGTTCACACAATCACAGACCATACAACATCACATTCGCACCGATCTCCGATCCGTAGTCCCATCTAACACTCTCCTCCACTTCAGAAGTGGTCCAAAATTCATTAATGGACAGATCTTTGAGTTTTTTTAATTATCAATTCAGCTGATTTTGATCAGATTGGTTATATTCTGAAAGATTTCACTTATAAATATAACCTTATTTGAAAAAATTCCCTATAACAACCTTCTTCTTCTTCTTCTTCTTTTTTTGATTATTTATTTCTGTACCAGGGAGTTTACTTTGTTAAACAGGCATTTTGCCCTGATCAGAAGCTGGCACCGTTAGTGGAATGCACGAAAAATAGAGCCCACAGTCTAGTTTTTCCATCTACATCACTCACAATGTCAGATAGAGTGGTGCAGATCTTTCAATATTCATCATCTTCAGCAAACAATAACATGTTAGCATCTGTTCAACTTTTTTATAATGTGCTTGACTTTGCGTTTTTGTGTCCGTAACTGCATATTTTTGCATCTTTGATTGAATCAAACTCTTTTCATAAGGGTACTGAACAGCCTCAGTTTTGTAAAAAAGAATTTCCTTGGCAGAAAGTTTTGTAAGGGCCCGTCTCGTTGTATTTGGGCGAACTTTATTCTGTCATGACAACTGCAACTTCAGTTCTTGACTTGCTTTCTTCTGACATGTAATTGATTGCTTAATCGGGATATTTTTTAAAGAAATTGACCTATTGGTACATAGGGCTTACTTCTCTGATTCCAAAGATGTATTTAACCCAATTTTCACAAAATCTGGACTTGCTTCCTTTTGTCATTTCACAACAATATAGCCTAAGGATCACTGACTTAAAAAAAAAAACAAAACAAAACAAAAACCAAATTCATGATGCAATTTTAGGAGATTTCGATTGTTCCCCTACTTGCAATTGTCAATTCTCATTATTAAAATTTCTATACTGGGGTTTACTTATCAGATGTAATTGAGGAAGCATTGTTTCTGACAGCTATCAGATGGCAGGTAGCCTAGTGTTCAGTTGTTTACCTGGAAACTGTAGAGCTGCTGGTTCAGTGGGGTTTGGGATTCTGACTTGATCTGGAGAGATGAAGTTCCGAAGAACGCTTCTAGTGCGGCCCTTGAGCGAGGCCCTTTACCCCAAAATTGCTCCAGGGGCTTTACCCCTGTCTCTATATCCCGGCCCACTAACAACAGTACTACCTGGCATTTCTCCCTGTTGGTCCTCGTGTATTTTGCAGTATACAATGTACGTTTTACCTTGTACTGGCATTGGAATAAAATTTGTAATGGGCTTCTCATCAGCAAATATTTCAATTCTTAATTAAGTTTTCTGTTTACACAGCAGTGAACATAACATGCCTTGCAAGCTCGCCGTAAGAGCATGGCAGAGAAAGCCTTGCATTTTATTCAGTGCTATAGTGGGCCCTGTGGGAGTTAAGTATACTCTATAAGGTGAATGGGTAGATCAGAAAGGGGAAACTGGGTATATTCCTCAATGTAGTTAGATGGCTTTTTGGCTGATGGATTGGTATATTGTAAATGGGCGGAAGAAGAGGTGGGTATATAATTTATGTACCTACTTATACCCTCCACGACATCACTGATTTTTTTGGTACTATCCTGACATGCTGTCCAGAAAAGCCGCAGGTGGAACCCTCAAACGTTTATATGAGCATAGATAATCAATTGGTAAGAATGACTGTAGTTTCTGTCATCATGTGGCATAGTTAGATCAAAATTTATTGCAATTACCAGTTATGGTCAGAACAATGAAAGCACACAGGATACTTTTTTTTGTAATTGAGAAAGGCAGGCAAACGCTTTTGTATTCATAAACTGGAAAGGAATACTGATATGTACTGTATATGGGGTGTTGTCAGTTCTGAGATCTGACTAATGAGAAAGTGTTTCCATGTCATTATGTTCCCCAGTTACACTGTGCTTTTCCCATTAACAAAGCTGCATGTCTGGTGCCATTAAACCCCAGCCGAGTGGATATGGAATAAGACACACTTCATTACAAATGAAAATCTCTCTTTCACTGCCCTGAAGATGAGTCACTGTCTTTTTACTTGGGGCGTATTTTGTAGCGCAGTGCAGCCATGTGATATTTTTGAAAGTTTTCTGAGAATTGAAAGTATAAAACTACATTGGCAAACTTTGCCACAAAAAGTTCATATATGTTGTAAGTAGCGTGTAATGCCCATACAATTCTAGAAGTCAGGGAATGTACAGTCGTTTGCATCGTCGTTCAGGCGACATGACGATATGCAACTGTAAATCAGATAAAGTTGGCATGGCAGGTTAAATTCAAATTGAAACTCAAAATAATAAGTTGTAAAGCATCTTTCATCTACATTAGGTTGAAAACAATACTCAAGTACATTATTTGATGTTTCGCCACATTAATTTTATTGTTTTTTCAAATTGAACGTGTTTTGAATTTGGACTCTTTCAATGTATTGAAAAATAAAATAGGGACAGTAACGCATTTACCACTTTGTAATGTTGCCATTCATTTTCACTACATTCAGAAAATGTTAGGGACTGGAGGCACCAAAATTTTGAGTATTTCAGGAGTAATTTTGTCCCTTTCTTTCTGCAAACAAGTTTGAACGTGTTCAATCATATGAGGTCGACTAGTTGGGACTGCAGGCAGACCAGTCCACCACATGGAGCCTCATCTTACACAGCTATGCCTTCATAATGTGCACAGAATGCGTTATTGTATTGTCTTTTTTCTAAATTTGCATGAGTGTCCTTGGAGAGGTCAATATCTTGTCAGCAGCACATGTTGCAGCATATGAGCCATGTTTCATGTTAGCTGCTGTAGATGGTAGCATTAAGTGTTTTGAAGTCTTGACCCTTTTAAATGAACTCATTTCTATTTTTTGTATGCGTTCTTTGACAGTGTTCACCCCAGTGGCCCTCCATTGGTTAGGACCTTTGATTATTTTGAAAGCTTCATCAACATTTTAGTCAGAGTACTAGTGCTCTTTTGCTAAAGAGTTACCATTAGTGATTAGTATATTAGCATCAGGCGGTTATCTTTGAAACATCACTATCATATATGTGTGATCATACTCCAGAAAGGGTTAATAGATGCAGAATAATAGTCTAGGTCGGGCAGTCCAGCTTGTGCTATGTCAATCTCTGTCACTGCCGAATCAGAATTGAACAGGAAGGAGAAATAAAAAGGGCCAGGAGTAAGACTTTGAAGAATGAGAGAATGGTAGGGCTGGCCATTGATTTGCCAAAAAGAAAAGCTTAAGTGTTTTCCTCGCCCCCCAGAAAGTTCATCAAAATGAACATGGAGACAATGTATTTGTATCAAAAGAATGAGGACCAAATTTATTTGTGAAGCCCATCTTGCGGCAAAACATTTATTTTTTTTCCAGGGCATCGATCGACCCTCTCGGAGTTTAAAACGAGTCTGCACTCATTTCCACTGATGACAGAGAAACAATCACCATCTGATTTTGCTTTCACTTCATCCAATTAGACTGCCTGCGCTGCTCCACAAAGCGAGATGGGAATTGTGATGGCGGTATTGTAATGCCAAGTAAATTACACCCAATTACAGTGTTTCAATGACGAGAGCTTAGGACGTCATTGGAAAATGTTTTGAAGGAAAGAGTTTGAAGAAATAGTTTCTCTCATTGTGCTAACATGACAAGAGTCTGATTTCAATGAGAGCTCCGAGAGGTGAAACATCAAATTCACAAACTCAGAAATAACCCCACACTGCTGAGAAATGGATGTGAGACTGGCTGGCAGAGCGAGTCCACAGAACAGAAATCACCAAATGCCAATCAACTCCAGTCATAGGGAAGCGCTTTTGAGTACTTTGAGAAAATTGTGTTTTAACCCCCATTATTTCACTTGGGGTCCAATCAGACCCTAGACATAATCCTTTGTGTGCAACTCAAGTACCATACCCCGTGCCACACTGCAAAAACTGGAGAATAAGTTCAACTTACCAAGCGCTTTAATCCTGTATCGCAGGGGTGTCAAACTGACCCGTAAATGGGCCAAGAGGCTGCAGGTCTTCAATCCTACCAAGCGGAAGCTCACCTGAAAGCACTGATTTAATCAACTGATCTAGGCCTGCACAACTGATTAGTTGTATCAGGTGCGCTTCTGCTTTGTTAGAGTGAAAACCTGCAGCCTCTTGGCCTGTTTACGGGTCAGTTTGACACCCCTGCTGTATTGAGACTTAAACCATGTATTTTTATAAATTTTTCTCAGTAAGACAAAAGATTTGCCAATGGGGCGAGGTAATTTTCACTACTTCTAGATTTTACAATGGGATAAGACGATTTCACTCGTCAAGTACATATATTCTACAACCCAATTCCGAAATAGTTGGGACGAAGTGTAAATTGTGAATACAATCAAAATGCAATGACTTTCAGATCACATGAGCCAATAGGTTATTTGCAATTGAGTATAGATAACATTCCAAATGTTGAAACTGAGACATTTTACATTTTTATACACAAAATGAGCTTATTTCAAGTATCCTGGCTGCAACAGTTCTCAAAAAAGTTGGTGCACAGGCAAAAAAGGCTGAAAAGCAGTTTTTAATATATAAGAGAATCAGCTGAAAGAACATTTGGCAAGTAATTATGTTAACTGGCATCAGGTGTGTGACATGATTGGCTATAAAAGGGATGTCTTAGAGAGGCTGAGTCTCTCAGTAGTAAAGATGGCCAGAAGCTCTCCAATCTGTGAAGGCTTGCATAAAAAAAATGTGGAATACTTTAAAAACAATGTTCCTTAACGTCAAATTGCAAAAGTTTTGAAGGTCTCATCATCGACAGTGCATGACATCATCAAGAGATTCAGAGAAACTGGAAAAATCTCTGTGTGAGGGACGAGGCCGAAGACCTTTACTGGATGCCCGTGATCTTCGGGCCCTCAGATGCCACTGCATCACTCACTGGCCTGATTCTGTCATTGACATTACTAAATGGGTCCAGTAATACTTCAAGAAACCACTGTCTGTAAACACAGACCGCCGTGTCATCCACTGATGCCACCTAAAACTCTATCATGCCAAAAGGAAGCCGTTGTTGGGCATGATCCAGAAGCGCCGCCATGTTCTGTGGGCCAAGGCTCATTTGAAATGGACTGTATGGTCACACGAGTCCAAATTTGACATTCTTTTTGGAAATCATGGGTGTCGTGTCCTCCAGGCTAAAGAGAAGAAATACCACCCCTCCTGTTATCAGCATTCAGTTCAAAAGCCAGCATCTCTGATGGTATGGGGTTGCATTAGTGCATATGAAGTGGGACACTTGCATGTTTCAAAAAGCACAATGAATGCTGAAAGGTTTATAAAGGTTTTAGAGCATATGCTCCCCTCCAGACGACATCTTTTCCAGGGAAGGCCTTGTGTATTTCAGCAGGACAATGCAAAACCGCATACTGCAGCGATTACAACAGCATGGCTTCATAGTAGAAGAGTCCGTGTGCTGAACTGGCCTTCCTGCAGTCCTGATCTTTCACCGATTGAGAACATTTGGCACGTAATTAAGCGAAAAGTCTGTCAAAGGAGACCCAAACTCTCCAGCAGCTGAAAGCCTGTATTAAACAAGAGTTGGATCAAATTCCAATGGCTAAATTTGTCTCCTCAATGCCCAGATGCCTCCACTCTGTTAAAAAGAAGAGAAGATGCTGCACCATGGTAAACAGGCCCCTGTCCCAACTTTTTTTTAGATCTGTAACAGCCATCAAATTTGAAATGAGCTCATTTTGTGAATAAAATTGTAAAATTGCTGTTTCAACATTTGCTATGTTATCTCTGTTCTATTGTGAATAAAATACTGGCTGGTGTGATTTGGAAGTCATTGCGTTCTGATTTTTTTCACAATTTACACTTTGTCCCAACTATTTCGGAATTGGGGTTGTACTTGAGAGAGAAAAAACAAAGAGGTTAGGTCTTATATTAAGACTAAATGACTTGTTAAGACAGACACTTTTTGCAGTGCTGACCAATATTTTATTATTTTGTTAGTCAATCCTTCTTCCGCATGTAATACACGAAAGAAGTTTTATCTGTGAAGTCAATTGAAAGTTATTGAATCTTTTCTTGACAAACCTCTTGACTACTTTTTATTACTCTCAGCTACTTTTATAAATATGTATTGGCGTAAAGGAATGACGTGTACTTCGTTTCGGTAAACACGGCTTGAAGAGGTCCAGCTGCAGGACACGCGCCAGGAGATGCACTGAGAATTATTTTAGTAGACATTTCCAATTCAAAGTTAGAGGACTCAGACATTTCCGAAGATGAAGTGGATCTTGTCAGTACAGTGTGATCACAGTGACACTGAGGTTGTACCACTTCAGCCTGATGAAAACCGAGAGCAGAATCTGTCCTGAAATGATGAGGAGAGAGTCAGACAGGAATGTGCCACCTGTTAGAAGCCAGTGTGCCCTACTCACAGGAAGCTGCAGGGTGTTTATGACAAATGTTCTTAGATGTATAGTTATAAATATTTGCTGGAACAAAAAAAGAATTAAGCATGCTCAGTGAGTGAAAATATTTTACCAATTTACAAGAAAAAAGTAAAATCCTGCTATTTGTGTTTCGTTTGTGTGATTTGGAAGATGTGTAGAAGCATTTTTAAAAGATTAAATGTAATTGTTTTTTTCTAATATTTGCGGAGGTGGTGAATAAATGTTTGCAATGTTCCGACTACAAAATATTGCATTATTTGTGCTGTGCTCAAGACCCAAAAAAAGGACTGTCCACACTATTACAGGGAACAAGTTCACAAGTCATAATCTGTCATGGTGAGGGGTTGTTTCAGTGCCCTTGGTAAGATTAACTTGCTCTTCTGTCATAGCTCCATTAATGCTGAAAAGTATACTGAGATTTTAGAGGAAAATAAAGCTGCCTTCAAGACAATATCTTTTCCAAGGACATCCATACATATTTTAACAAGACAGTGCAAAACAGCAGTCTGCATGCATTACAAAGACATGACTCCATGAGAAGAGGGCGCAGGTGCTAGACTGGCCTGCCTGTAATCCTGACTTGTACCCAATAAAGGGAATATGTCTCATTTTGAAACACAATGCGCAAAAACATAGATCCTATACTGTTATATACCTTAAGTCCCTGAACGTTTATTTATTGTTCTGAGAAGGAATGCAAGCATTCATAAAACATCAAAAATGCGCTTTTGTATAGTTGTCAAAGTAACACAAGTCAAAGACAATTCAAAAATAATTAGTTTCAGTTGAATTTTAATGTATTTATTGTGTTTCGGGAATATGTAGATCTCATACACAATGTAATTCCAAAACGCTGCATGTAGTTCGCCATGTGAGATATTGGAGAAATTAAAAATGTCACTATCATCACTCATACCCCTCATTTATTGAAAATTCTTTGATTAATTATGGATCAAAGTAAATTATGATTTGACATGAAAATTATTGGAGATGCATTACTAGCCTTCTGGTGGTGGAGAATTGAAATGTTGACAAGAAAATAACCTTTTTAGTAGCACTTTACAATGAGGTAAACCAAAATTAGAGCAATTATCAGGGAAGAAATGAGGAACTAACTGCCAGTAAACCCCTTGCTGAAGGACAGTTCTTGAGTAATCCCTAATCACACATAATTAAAGTAGCTAATGATTAGTTAATTGAGGAACAGATGCAGAAGAAATAAAGAACTGACTGTGAGTAAACCATTTTGTGTTTCTTATTGTGAAGTATTACTGCTAGTTCTTCATTTGTTCCAAATTTATTCTTCAATTGACTCGTCATTGTCTAATCTATAAAATTAGATCAGGACTAACTCAAGAACCGCCATGTACGAGCAGTTAATGCTCCACTTATGCCTTGTTTATTTAATACTTAAATAATCAGTCACAGCTTCATAAAATTTGCATCGGGTCATGCAAGAGCTCCCCATAAACCTACGGTTTACTAGGAATGAATTCTTCATTCGTTCCTAATTTGTTGCCTGATAACTTCTTAAATTTTAAGCACTTACGTGTAAAGTGTTTACACATGTATTTTTATTTATTTATTAATTATTTTTTTTGTGTGTGTGTGTTCCACTGACATACCATCCAGGGCCTCTTTTTGGGGTCACCCACATCGTGCATTTTAAACATCAACAAATCGTTAAGCTTCATTAAGATACTATTCCTAAAGAAAATGATTAAAATTCACTTTCCAAAAACCTCTGCGGGACTGCGCCCAGTTCAGCCGAATTTTCCCCCTCCCTTCATCTGTGATTGCAGATATATTCAGCACTTTAATTAAGTAATCACACGAATCAAACCTAATTAAATAAAACTGAGCTGCTCACCTGGAGACTTTTCCACATCCCCTTCCGAATAATTTTCCTCCGCGGTTTTCAATCTTATGCAAACAGGTTCGATCTGTGTGCAGTTTGAGGCGCTGTAAACACGTACACAGGTATTTTCAAATTCTCTTTAGTCCACATGCAAACTGCGTATTTGATCACTGAAAAAAAACCATTTGGCAAATGCCGTCCAGGATGATGATTTCTAGGGCAGTTTTCACTGTTTACGTTTAATTGTGTTTTTGCATCTTCCTGAGAACACAGTTTTTTTTTTAAAACGACAGAGGAAAAGCTCAATTTTTAAAAGCAGACGCGCGCATGTGGACAAGGCGGCCTAAATCCCAAACCGGTGCCCATCCACTCGCCCTATCCACTGCCCCTATCCACTCCCCCTTCGTTTGCGCGTTCCCGCGGGGGGTCCGCCACATTAAGGGGTTTAATTTCTTGGAGCAGGACAGGGTGGCGCAGCGTGGCGTAGCGCGGCACAGCCCACGCAGTGGTAATTTTGTGCAGTGCAACACTGTGCGCAGCCACTTTGGCAATTTGGTACAGGGACGTGCGCCGAGTTGGGTGTGGCGGCGTAGTAGGGGGAGACGTCACATATTCATCAAGACGCAGTGACAATTTCATAGCAAAAGTCTCCGCTGAAGTTGCGCAGAAAGCTCGCCAGCTCCAACCTGGTTTACTTCTGTGCAGTGGTAAATTGGCAGACCGGCGCACAGTACGAACACGCCACCAAAGCCTCACAGGCAGGTTTCCAGAATGTCATGCATATTTCAATGCAATGACTGTTTAATGTACCTATCTGAATCACATAAATTATAGTATTTATATCGACTGTCCTGAAGTCAGATCAAAGGCGGTTGGCACTCGTAATGGAAACTCGACCTGGCTTAATCTATGCAGCTGAATCTGTGATGCAAATTAACAAATTTCACATCTTTCTCAGCCATGCGTTCTATGCTCAGTAAAGCCGCTTGCACACTGGACGCGAAACAGATTTTTTGCACGACTGATTACAGTCAAAGTAAATGCAAAGACCCAATAGTCGGACAGGGTTTTAATATATCTCCATCTCCGAAAGTCATAAAAGTTCTAATTTTTCGAGTATTCCAGGAATTATTCAGACGTGCAAACTTGGCCATATTTGTGTTCAATCTTTACAAAATGCAAATTGATAGAAATCGACTTTTCTTGGTCTTTTTATTTGTCTGTTTTCTTGCGTTGAAGATAGACAACAGTCTTAATTCGGCCTCTCTTTTGAAAATTAGTCAGATGGATCGAACAGATTCACACTTTATTTCAACACCAGAGATAAAATAGTGCTCCCAGTCAGAGAGCAAATCAATTCCATGACCATTGACAGTGTGAATAAATTATTTCATGCACGATCAAGACTGTCACATGCGAAATGCAAAATACTCCATGTCCGGCAGCCAGCAAAAAGTACAAGTATTGATATGAGAACAGATTTATAAGGAAATAAAGAATAAAAATATATCACCAACAAGCAAAACATCCAAAAAAGATGGCCCGCAAATAAATAAATTGCAGTGTTCATTGGATATTCTGTTTGTTGTTAAAATGTTTCTTTTTATTCTTTGTTTCATTATCAATCTGATCTAATCGTCCTGACGATACTCGGTACTCATCTTGAAGAACTGAGCCCTTTCATCAAAACAGTCATATCTAAAACATTCAGTAGATTTGAAGAAATTGAAAACAATAATCGACTCTCGGACACCGAGATATATTAAAACCCAATCAGACTTTCGGACACGTAGACACTGCATTCAACGCAATCTGTCATGCGAAAAATTCGTTTAGCGTCCAGTGTGCAAGCGGCTTAAAACTAGGCTACTAGATTGTAGTCACTTAAATTTTATCGTTGTTTGTGGGGGAAAGGAATACAGCCTGATTGCTATGATCTTGAACTGAGTTAAGATCATATTATATTGAACATAAATGTGTAACGTATCTTGGATTGTTGTCCATGCAAGTTAATCCCAAAATTTTAAGCAGCAACAGGGTGTAATAATAGGAATACGCCATTCATTGTTTCTCTTCCCAATGAAGCAGACAGAACAAATAAAAGAGCAACAGTTTTATTTAATTTCAACTTCATAAGTTTGAATGATCTGACGTAGTTTCATTTTAAAAGTCCATTCAAGTTCGCTAATGGTAATAATTTGCAAATGCCCTAGCTAGCCAGCTAACTCATATTCGTAATGCTTGATATAGACATAAGCGGTGCAGAAAACATGCCTGAAGTAGCTAAGTAAAATGCAATATTAACGCATCATGCAGAAATAGGACAGAGGCTTCTATATTCCAACACATTAAAGGTGAGGAGAGGAGCTCATTTGATTGGTGAAGATTTGACTCGGCTGTGTTATACCCAAACACGCCTTCTCTCCTCCTTTTTTGTCACTTGTGCCGGCAGGAGGGACCGAGGTGGGACAGAGAAGTACTTGCGCCAGGCACCGGGTACGAAATTGAAACATAATCCTAGACACACCCCGTTGGCGCGGTGCATCCCCCATTCGCCATGCCTGCGCCTGGTCAATGAATTTAGAGCCCCGAGTGTCATCCCAAACCAATCCTCATGGAGTGTAAGTGGCTGATTTAACCCTCCGGAGCGAGTCTACACCGATGGAAGCTTTCAAACAACAACTCTTTTCAAGTGCAGCGCTTATTTTGCGTCCGGGATGGAAGAAATGCTGCTTATCTACAAATTTCAGTTCCACGCGGCTATTTCAGAAAGATAAGTGAAACATCACCTCACCAAAAATGGACATTTGATTGACTATTTTATGCGCATATCACAGAACTAAAGGTTACATTGTGTTTTGAAATGTACATGCAGATATGCACATGAGAAAACACAGATTGAGTAGTTTTATTTATTGAATCAATGATTGCTCTTTTTCTCATTGTGCTATTTCATGCACAAACACTTTCATCTTTGTCAATGCTGCATATTCAGTATTTTAATATAAATTTTATTTATTTACATTACCCTCTCAAAAATATTCTGAGTAAGAAATGTATAATTTGGGAACTGGAGTGTCGTATACAATGCAACGCACCTATCGGTAGACATGGTGATGATTACCTCCGCTTCCCGTTGGATGAAGGGCAAGGGTATCCCTAAGTTTATACACGTTTTTAAACCCTCCCCATTAATGAAGCTCCCTCCATAGCAGTGAGGGAGACCTCATATGGAGACACTCGGTATTGAAGTGCTAGTGGACAGGGGCTGGTTTGGGATTGGGCCAGCCTCATACTTCAGGCAAGCACCAACGCACCTGACCAACCACGATCTTCAGTGAAGTACTTGAACATTAGATTAAGGTCTCTTAGCTGTCTACCCAGATAGCAAGCACCTCCGCTCCGGATCTGCCCCGGCTCTGTGCCAACTCCTGCTGATCCGGCTCAGAGCCGGGGCAGATCCGGAGCAGAGGAGCTTGCTATCTGGGTATGGAGACTGCAGTGTCATCCACGCGGGCATTACCCTCACACCCTGGCGAGCTTAGTTGAGCTGAACGGCCTGTTCTCGCCATTCATGTTATGTTATGTTATATTAAAATATAAAGGTTCAGGTTTGAAGCCCTTGTATACAAATGACATCAGACATAAGCTCAAATGTGATTAATGTGATTTCTCATGTCCACATTTTATTCCTTATCTCAGTTTATTGGCACTTATCTGATACTCTTATCCAGAACGATGTTCAACCTGAGGTGAATTAGCTGAAGTAAGAGTCTTGGAAACCTCGATGCGCTCTCTTGGTGATATTTCATTCAGCAGCTAGCTTACCTTAGGCATTTCTTTATAAAAAAACGAGCCAGTGTTAGATTTTTGCAGTAGTGTTCCTAAATTACGCCAGCTAAAATCATTGAGGGCACAAGTAGCAATGAGGCAGGATAATGTTAGAAAAGAGTTATGATTCTGGATGCTTGCACTGGGGGAACAGATGGATTTTTATGAATAAATCTCCATGAACTTGTCTGCATTGTGATCCTGCAAGTTACTGAAAAGGGTATTCATCACAGACATAAAAATACAAGTCTGTACATTTGGATATTGACAAGACTATTGTTAATTAAGCTCTTGACCACAGGATATTGGAGTTGAAATTAAATAATGAATGAGATTTTCAGTTTCAGTTTGAGGGTTGACACTTTTAAATTGGAGGGTGGGTGTAGGAACTACAGCGCTTTTTATAGAGGTTCCACACCCCTTTTGAGGGCTCAATAATTATTGGACAGCTGGCTGCTCAGCATTTATACTGTCAGGTGTGTTTTATTCCCAAATAATTTCACTAAAAAAGGACATGAAACAACAGAATAGACAACAACATAGGATATGTGTATATATTTAAAACATACTACCGAATAAAACATTTTTTTAAATTAGCCGTTTTAAAGAAATTCAACTTTTGAATGCATTTATGATATGTTTTGGATCGTTCTCTCCACCATCTTTATTTTACGTCACTGCTTACATCATCGGAGTGATTTGTTGGTGGTTCGGTCGGTTTGAGTATAGAGTTTTCACAAGTTGTATAGGGAGAAAAAATGTAATAGGACGCGGCAGAAAGGGTTATTTTTTTGTCATCTAACCCAATGGCTAATGCATTTGAGCCAGTGACGAGCGTTGAGAGACCCGTTTTAGCGGAGGATGAGGGAGCTGCAGCGGCTCCGGACCGAGATGGCAGTGAGGAGCGGGTCGGCAACACCTAAAGGTGTATATGCGGTCACTGCTCCGCAACGCTGACAAGTGTGGAGTCTGTGTGCTGCCATGAAGCTGATTTGGATAGTGTGCGAGTGGAGCTATCTTGCATCACCCTATTCCGCACCTTCCAGACCACTTATTAATGAGATAAGTCCTTCTCCATTGAAGGATCAGTTTCACTTGCGTAAAGGTGGACGGTCGCCGCAAGTAACATGGAAAGCAATTATGACTTCTCGTGCTTCTGTTTACTCAGCGATCGGAAAGAATGCATGCGTTTTTCATGATCGTTAAATGAAATAAGACCATTTCAAACATCTTTTTGCAATTCCATTGCTGTCAATCCCTCGGTAAAGTGTTTGCATTGCTGCCTCACAGCAAGAAGGTCGTAGGTTCGAATCCGGCCTGGGGCCTTTCTGTGTGGAGTTTGCATGTTCTCCCCGTGTTGCGTGGGTTTTCACCGGGCACTCCGGTTTCCTCCCACAGTCCAAAAACATGCACATCAGGCTAACTGGAGACACCAAATTGCCCATAGGTGTGAGAGTGAATGGTCTGTGAATGGTGTGTGCGCCCTGCGATGGATTGGCAACCTGTACAGGGTGGGTCCCTGCCTTTGCCCGTAGTCAGCTGGGATAGGCTCCAGCTCGCCCCGTGACCCTAGTGAGGAATAAGCGGGTATAGAAAATGGATGGATAGTAGGGAAATTCACCATAATGCACGTGAAACTGATCAACTTAATGAACAATGACTTTGCTTCAACAACTGAATTTCTTCAATGCGCGTTGATAGAATAATTGCTCACTTCGGCACAGGAACGTGAATGCCAGAGACATCTCTGCAGATACTGTCGTTGTGTTGTAATGCTGTTGAGTGCAGCGTAATAAAAGATCAAAATTAATGAAGAGGATGTTTTTTTTTTTTTTTAAGTGTTTTGGGTCGCGGAAGGGGGGGTCGAATATATTCGGACATCACGGTGTCATATTTTAAATTCGTTAAAAGTTGTTTTTTTTTGTTTTAAAGGTGACAGCCCTATTACAGAGAGCTGCAGGTTTCATTAGCCATGTTTCCATCCGCGCACTCTTATGCAAATTAAGTCATATCGAATTAAAATGCCTTATGGAAACGGTGAAATTCTACTTGATTTCAAGAATAACGACACAAACTTTATACGGTTGGTCTGATTGTATTTTCTCTTTATTGGTACAAGGCTGATACGATAAATGCTGATGGAAACGTTATTTGCCGAATAAATCTGCTACTGCACCATGACGGTGTTTTGATGCTGTTGTTGCCTTCTGATAATGGTTTGCCATGTTGCTAATAGCTGGCACATAAGCACGTGCAACTTGTGCAATTATCATCATTTGTTGGTAGACGCGATCCATTTAGGCTAACCAGCTAAATTCATCGGTTAACACACTAGTTTTGTTCACTTGAAGGTTCTGCGATTCAGTGCCAAAATGAATGGAAATAACTTAAAATGTCAGAAATCTATTCGATACATAACTTTAGTCGCATAACAGCATGTGGCGTCATTATGCACAACTTTTTATTCGCTTTAATGCCGTAAGATGGAAACACATTTTCCCCTGCTTTTCTTCAGATAGTTCGATTGACAAGTGGATGGAAACATAGCCAGTGTCCTTCATTACCTCCAAGTGTGATCATCTCGTAGCAGAGAAACAAATTCAGGGCTCCCACCGATTCAGCCTTATGGTGAGTTATGTTTCTTAATAAATTTTACATTTGCTTTAATGCCATTTGTATAATTTTATTTTGTTGTGTTTATCTGCCACACATTGAAGGCCGGTCCATGAAATTACTGTCTTATAAGCAATTGAAGAGATGATCATGATTGAGATTGAACTGGGTTGTGGAACATTTAAACTGGATTGTTGAACACATGCTGGTCATATAACTATCTCTCTCTGTTCTGTTAAATAGTTACACTGTTATACGGAGCACAGCCACTTCTGAACTAACGTTAGTGGACTGCGTGGGACAGTCTGTCTTCCGTGCATCATAGGAAGAAAAGTCAAACACTGAAGGAGTTGCATCTGGTTAAAACCTGTTGCGTCTACGAGTCACCAGTACTCCTGCCTCATCAAAAAACTTTTACTCCACGTAGTCTTCAGCTACAAAGTGATCACTACAAACTCTAGCATTGCTGCTAACTGGTGGGTTCTTCCTTTTAAGTGCAGCTAGCCAACGTCGGAGAACAGATGGTCGTTTAAGTGGCAAATGATGGAAATGCACTGGTTTCTCCCGATCTTTGAGTCTGTAAAATTCATTTTAACATCCAGGGGCAATGCAAAACATGCCTTCCTTAACTCACTTTTTAATTTGCTCCTCTACCTTTGTCATTTTGAATGAACGGATGAAGTTCCGATGACGTCACGTCCGGCAACAGAATAGCAATGGTGCCCTCCTTTGTTTTGACAGTTGAACTTAAATGGCAGGATTTTGAAATTTCTTTCTCCATCAGTGGTAAAACCACTGTGACCATCCAACTTATTTGGAATATCCTAATAAAAAGAAGAAAGAGAGCAGTGGTGAGCTCAGGAATGCAAAAAGGTGGGGACGACCATGGGTAAAAACTATTATGGGTGAAAGAAAAATTATTTCCTTGGTTGAGAAAAACCACTTCACCAGTACTGGCCAGATGAGCAACACTCTCCACAAGGCGGGGTATCTGTGCCAAAGTCAGCAATCAAGAGACCATTTCACCAGGTATATACAGTATGGAGGGCATATTCTAAGATGTTAACCATTGGTGAGGTTCAAAAAATTAACTCTACAAAAGCCTGTACAGTTCTGGAAGAGCATTGAATGGACAGATGAGGCAAAGATCAACTTGTCCCAGAAAAACGGGAACAGGAGAGTCTGGAGAAAGGACGGAACTGCTCATGAGCTGAAGTGTACCACCTCATCTGCGGGGATTGGTCATGCGTGGGCATGTATGGCTGCCAGTTGAGCTGCTTCCCCTGTATTTACAGCCGATGTGACTGTTGCCTAAAGCTGACTCATATGGGGCTGTACTATATGGTAAGATTCACATGCAAATGTGTCAGACCTTATTGGACAATGCTCCTCAGTGCAGATGCACAGTGATTTGGTAGTAAACTCACTGATCTATATATAAGAACTGGATAGCTGTTGACGTCATAATTTTGAAGTAACCGCGCCGCCATATTGGTATGCCCAACTATACTCTCTCAGAACATTACTCACATTGAAAACGTTGCAGCCAAAGATATAATAGTTAAATGAGAAGATATCTTTTCACCGACACGGAACAGGCGGTATTTTATTTTTCCTCCTCAGCTCGACCTGACTGTACGAAAAATGCCTCAAGGACCGCAGATTTAACTACAGTAGGCAGCAGTTGTACGCGCCTTTAACATTTTCAATGGACAATATCAGCATCTGACAGCGCGACCAATGAGTGCGTTTTATAGGAAATCTATACGGATTTTTCTACATCTCGCCTGAGTGGGGCAGTGGTACAACGAAATTTAAGTCCAAAGTCATTGAGACTGAAGAAGACAAGACGTCAATCCTGCACGTATTACTATTATTATGCGTGGGGGGATTTAAAAACTTCATGAAAAAAAAAGTAGCCGTCAGCTCGGCTATCTTGTCAACCGTTGTCTTTATTTTAGAAACACTGGGTGTGAGATTCAATTGCGCATAACGCATATGTAACTCCCAACGGATGTTTTATATTGACTTTTCTCTTGCGATGTCTTCAGTCACTAGCTGCCACGAAGCTCGGCTAATTTCCCTACGAAGCGCAAGTTGGTTCGCAATGTAAACATATGAAGCTCGCTAAATCAGCGTTCAGGAGAAGTGAAGTGAGTTGTGCGCTGCGGAGATGTATGTGAAACTGCCTGCCATTCACTGTCGAGTGTGAATCACATCATCTATTTAAGTAGCTCTAATGTTACATCCTTATTGATAACCTGGCAGAATTAAATTTGTAATTGAGTTATTGAGTGTCAGGGGAACATTAGCCTTTTTTTAGTGCTGACATAAATTTGCCTTAATGATTAGACCAGTTAAAACCGGTTTTGTTGTCTACTTAGTCTGGTCTAATTTTATAGACAGCGTTACACAGCAGTTTTACTGGATTATCTAATTTATGCCGTGTGACATTGATTGATCTGGTCAACTTCAGTTCGGTAATCTAGGTAGTTTTAGGCTAACCTGATGGATGACGTTAGCGAACATTAAATTGAATTGTTCCAATAATAACCGTTAGCTGGGCTAACATTGACATATTATCTGCCTTTAGGGTAGATCGCCAGTGGCTAATAATAAGCAATATATTCCTTGAAATTCATTCATGTGTATCTGTCTTCACTACAGCCAGTGCATTTTCTCGCCACATCCCCCCAAAATTGTCGCTCCGCATTGCAAGGCTGCACATCAGCGCTTCTCTGCCATAGAATACTGTATAACGGTTGCTTACTACCGGACATAGTAAGATGGCCGCTCGACCACTTCCGCTTGCTTCAACCTCCCAACGCAGTTGGGATCCAGTTATTCTATATAGAACAGTGAGTGAACTAAGGAAGCAGTCCTCTAAGAAGTGACATTTTATGCAATTGACATGTCAACCATGTGACTTGAATCCAACTGAGCAAGAATTATTCTTGCTAAATGCAAAACTGAAAGCAAAATGCCCCAAAAACATGCAGTAATTTTAGAAGGCCTGGCTGCATCATCAGGGAGCAAACCCAGTGAATGGCTCCAGAGTTCAGGCAGTAATTGACTGCAGAGGGTTCACTACTAAAGGGCACTTTTCAGCCCCTAAAACTGCAAGGCCCATGTATAAAAGTCAATGTAATTCCCGCATGATCTAAAAAATAACTTTGGAACAACCCTGAAATTAAACCTGGAAGCGAACCCTTCGAGCATATCTTGACTGATTAAGTTAAAGTCAATAGTGTCGGCAGGCAGAGCCAAAATGATGAAAATGTTGTCACTGTGCAAATACTTATGGGTCTGAGTGTAAACTGAACATTGTGACTCCTGTGAACAAATATGTGCACGATGCATAACTACTTGAGATGCTCTTCGCTGCATGACACGGTTTAGTTTGTCTTGTTTATTAGTGTTGAAATGAACAAGGTTCGATTGCTTGTCTTTCACTTGCCCAATATATTTGAAGCAAAAATAAATGGCATTTTCTAATACAGAACTGGTCAAACTGACCAACTGCTCTGTGCTATTTTCTATATTTATTCAACAAAGTTTTGTTTCTGTCATTTTGTCTTCTTCTATTGTTTTCTTCTTTCTTTTTCTTTTTTTTTTTTTAACAGAGGAATCACATTGACTGATGAACTCTTTGAAAAGATGGACTACAACAAAAATGGCTGGTTTTGTGCTCCATATCTCAGAGGCTGCAGTGATTAGCTTGTCTGTGAAACAAGACCTTTAATTACACGGCAGCTTGTTTGTGTTCCCAATAAATGCTTCAGCTTGAAGCATTAATTGCCATGTGATTTTTAAAACAAAATGATCCCTGTCTTCGTGTTATCAGTGGGCCCACGTCTTAGCTCTCAAAAACTGCTGCCAAAGTGCATTAATAATTTTACTGCGAAAAACTCAAGTCCAATGTTCCAGTTTGACAGACCCAATCTAACTTTCTTTATTTTTTGTGCTTCTGGCAAGGTTCTGGTCTCAATCTTTTAGTGGGACCCCGAGGCACCAAACACTCGGAGCAACAGTTACAGAAAAACTCAGGTGACTGTACCGTACCCCTCCCTCCCTGGACAGCACTAAGGTCAGCCATATTTCAGCCAGTGAGGCTCCTGGATTCCATGCCACACTGCACCACACAGGTAACTGAGGAACACACACACATAATTTCGAGCGAGCCTCTACCATAGGCGAACTGCAATAGCTCTCTGTTGGACAGGAGTCTAATGACTTAGGACTTGTTTGTGCACCTGGTGGCTGTAGGGTCAAAAACTGGGTTTTATGGGAGGATGTTTGAGCTTTGGTCCGTGGGACAAGACACCAAAAACACGCTGTATCTTCAAGTTGTTCCTCTTGGTGTGAACACTAACTCTGAAGCTCTACTCCTCCGTTATTACTTGACATATCGTCATAAAACCTGACAAGCGTATTCAACATGACAGTGTGCAGGTATTAACTGAGCCTCATTTTGCAGAAAGGGCAGAGGCCCCCCCCCGTGGGGCCCAAAATCCAACCCCCCACAAGCTCTCCCTAATGACATGCCATCGTCTTGAGGACATAGTTCATTTGAACTTGTTAACGAACGCCTTCACCGCGGGACACATCGGCATGGCAACTGCTCATCCATCCATCCATCCATCCAGCCAGCCAGCAATGCGAATTTGGCCGGATTTGAACCCCGTGACGTGACATCACTATTCACATCATAACGTAGCTGTCCAAAGAACACCAACTATGATGAGTGAAAAACATACAAAAACAGAACTATACAAAAACACCACATGCTTTTCAGGCGCCCAAAATGAAAGGTAAAGAGGGTATGAAAATTTGTCCCCCAGTAACCAAACATAAATAAGATTTTGAAAAGGCCTATACAAACAGGACTCCACTGTCGCCATCCTTTTCAACGGGACCTTTGCAGCACAATGGAGGGAGACAACAAAATCAGCGATTGCTGGGGGAAAAAAAAGAACAATTCCTTCGCCTGTGAAAAGAATGGCGAGTTTTTCGAAAGTAAAATAGCAAGCTCATGACAGACTGAGATCAAAAATAGGTAATTTGGAATCAAAAACATTTTCTTTATTTGCATCTCATATGTAACGCAGCGCAGCAGCTCAAACTATCTATTTTTTTGTGATAACAGTCAATTATGTAATGGTGCCAGTGCTCGGAATGACAAGTACAGTACCATTAACCCTTAGAGCGCTGAAATAAATTTTCAACAAAATTGTAGATAAGTGGTCTTGTGCTGTTGAAAACCAATCATGTGGCAATTTGTTTAAAAGAGCTCCCCTAAGGGAGCTCTTTTAAACAAGTTGCCACACGATAGGTTTTCAACAGCTTTGATTTTGATATCTTATGTCACTGGCCAACATTAGCAATAACGCCACCACTTCCAAAACATTTTTAACTATCCACTGCAGGAAGGCAGGTTTTCCATCTGCAGTCTAAGCGCTGCATGAGTGCCCATTGTAAAGCCTCGTCTATAAATAGACTGATATCCCCCCCCCCCATTATAGCTCAGAGGAGTTATCACAGGCATATCTGTGCATTTGAAAGATGTGTGGCACTCCGCAGAGGGTCCCGGCTCTCCCACAGAGATCGGGGCTGGGAGAGGAAAGCGACAGTTTGCCTGGACTACTGCAGCATCTATCTGCTCATCAAAGCCATGGAGAGGGCTGAAATGGAGTCTGCGGAGTGAAGTATCAAGCAATTATCCCCTTTCTATCTCCCAGCCTGTGAGAACAGACTGTAGGTTTAGCTTATATCAGATCAGTAGTGAGCTCTCTCTCTCTCTCTCACACACACACACACACTCATATATACACACACACACACACACACACTATCTCTCTCTCACACTCAAATTCTAATTAAGAAATTGCTTTATTGGCTTGACAAAAATACATCTGGACTGCCAAAGCATACGAACTAAACTGACAAACATTTAACACTAAATACACCTTTAAGAGACTCAGACTTAACACTGAGGTACAAATAACAAGAACGGGAACTATTTATGCAATTAAAAAAACATGTGTGGAAAAATAGTCATTATAAAAACATGTTTTAAAAAAGAATTTAATAATAATAGTTCATATGACGTAAGTACATATATGAACTTTACGAGTGTAATGACAATTAACAATAATAATGCAATAGAAATAATATATATGCAAATAATTTATTTACAACCCCAATCCCGAAATATTTAGGATGAAGTGTAAATTGTGAATAAAATCTAAATGCAATGACTTTCAGATCACATGAGCGAATATATAATTTACAATAGAACACAGATAACATTTCAAATGTTGAAACTGAGACATTTTACATTTTTATCCACGAAATGAGCTCATTTCAAATTTTCTGGCTGCAACAGGTCTCAAAAAAGGTAGGACACAGGCAAAAAAGGGCTGAAAAAGCAATTAATATATACAAGAATCAGCTGAAAGAACATTTAGCAAGTAATTAAGTTAACTGGGATCAGGTGTGCAACATGATTGGCTATAAAAGGGATGTCTTAGAGAGGCGGAGTCTCTCAGAAGTAAAGATGGCCAGAGGCTCTCCAACCTGTGAAGGCTTGCGTAAAGAAATTGTGGAATACTTTAAAAACAATGTTCCTCAATGTCAAATTGCAAAGGCTTTGAAGGTCTCATCATTGACAGTGCATAACATCATCAAAAGATTCAGAGAAACTGGAAAAATCTCTGTGCATCAGGGCCGAAGACCTTTACTAGATGCCAGTGATCTTCGGGCCCTCAGATGCCACAGCATCACTCACCGGCATGATTCTGTCATTGACATTACTAAATGGGCCCAGGAATATTTCAAGAAACCACTGTCTGTAAACACAGTCCCCCGTGCCATCCACAGATGCCACCTTAATCTCTATCATGTAAAAAGGAAGCCATTGTTGAACATGATCCAGAAGCGCCGCCGTGTTCTGTGGGCCAGGGCTCTTTTAAAATGGACTGTAGCAAAGAGGCAAAGTGTCCTGTGGTCAGATGAGTCAAAATTGGACATTCTTGTTGGAGATCATGGGCATCGTGTCCTCTGGGCTTAAGAGGAGAAACCACCCCTCCTGTTATCAGCGTTCAGTTCAAAAGCCAGCATCTCTGATGGTATGGGGATGCATTAGAGCATATGAAGTGGGACACTTGCATGTTTTAAAAAGCATCATGCAAGCATTTTTGGAGAAACATATGCTCCCCTCCAGACAAAATCTATTCCAGGGAAGGCCTTGTGTATTTCAGCAGAACAATGCAAAACCACATACTGCTGCTATTACAACAGCATGGCTTCGTAGTAGAAGAGTCCGTGTGCCGAACTGGCCTGCCTGCAGTCTTGATATTTCACCGATTGAGAACATTTAGCGCATAATTAAACAAAAAGTCCATCAAGGAGACCCAAAACTCTCCAGCAGCTGGAAGTTTGTATTAAACAAGATTGGGATCAAATTCCAATGGCTAAACTCAAGAAACTTGTCTCCTCAATGCCCAGACGCCTCCAATTTGTGTTAAAAAGAAGAGGGGCGGCTACGCCATGGTAAACAGTCCCCTGTCCCAACTTTTTTGAGACCTGTAGCAGCCATCAAATTCAAAATGAGCTCATTTTGTCGATAAAATTGTAAAATTACTCAGTTTCATCATTTGCTATGTTATCTCTGTTCTATTGTGAAGAAAATACTGGCTGGGATGATTTGAAAGTCATTGCATTTTGATTTTATTGACAATTTACACTTTGTCCTAACTATTTTGGAATTGGGGTTGTACATAGATAAAACAAAGAAAATGATGGTGCCGTTTCTGTGATTATTCCCTTTGTGTTACTGTTTGCTGAATAAAGGGTTTTTTAAAAGTCAAAAAGTCTCTCTCTCCCCATCTCTCACTCTCTCGCTCTCTCTCTCTCTTTCTCAACATACACACACACACACACACACACACATATATATATATCCCTCCTTTACAGGTAAACCAGCAAAGTTTTCAAACAAGCTTTTTTTATCCACCTCAAATGGTCAGAAGGTCTGTTTCCTCAATGGAAATATGATCAGTCACATTTTAACGTTGTGGAGAAATGATGAATTAAAAATTCAAAATGACCTTAGAAAAAAAGCCCTGAAAAAATATAAGATATAGAAAATATTATAATAATACATAACATGATTATATATTATAAATATTATAATAATTATATAAAATATCCAAAAATGCTAAATCTTCTGACCCTGATAGTTTTTCCCTTGTGGTCTTCATTCATTTTCAGTTATATTGTCAGTTCACATCAAACATTTAGCTTTTCTTCTCTTACGAATTCTGAAACTCACCAACAGCTCAGAGAGGAAACGAATGCAACCCTTTTTAGATCACCTTTCTTAGCAGACACCTGAAGCACCATTCAGCTGATTTAGCTGGAGCCCATCCCCTCCAGAACAGTGTGGGGTTAAAGGTTATATTGAAGGGCTACATGGGGGCTACAAACATCAAACACCCCGAATGGGCCACAGGCTGCATCAGGATGCACAAGCTGCTCTGAACACAGACCCTGAGTCATAGAATATACCCCTGCAGGATTCTGATCTGGGATCGAAGATCCTGTGGTTGGGTCAGTGATTCACACACACCACACTCATACACACACGCGCATACACACACGCACAAGCGCGCGCGCTCGCAAGCACACACACGCAAACACACACACATCATATTCACTTCTGCTGACTGCCTTCACACACACACACGCACAGGCACACGCATAACAAACACACACAGACACACACACACGCTAACAGCCTCACCAGGCACGAATGCAGTGGATAAGTGCAGTGTTCGTCTTGTTATGGCCCCAATTTGTTATTACATTTCCAACACAACAGCAACAGCAAGGGATGACAGACACAGTTTTAAAAACTTGAACACATTTAATTAACAAAACAAGGACTTTCACTAAACTACTGACCAAGATTGAATTAACAAAACAGAAATATTTACAGTCCCTTTTTGGTTGGGTCCCTTGGTGATGTCCTGGGTGAGAAAAATGCTCTAACACAGGCAAAAATCCACAAAAGAAACTTCACAGGTCTTGAACAGAATGACAGGTCTGGTCACATGTATCCTTCTTCTTGCAATTTCTCCTACTACTCCACTGTCTCAATTTTCCCTCCTTATATACTCTTTTGCAGACCCCACCCACATTTAGACCCCTTTTTTTATTTTTTTATTTTCTGGGACTTGCTCCAGACATGCCCAGAACATGTCCAAACATATCTCCAGTCTGGGCTTAACAAAAAAAGGTAAATACTGCCATCTAGTGGCCTATATTCACATCACACTCTGCAGTCACATCGCTGCTTCAGGAGAGTAAAGACTCTCACCCTCTCCTTCCCAAACTCAGGGCAGTTTACAGGAGTAATGGTACTATTGCACTACTACAGGCTTTCAGGTCCCAGAGCTGCAACAAGCAGCAGTGCCCTGGATGTTAGCGTAGCTCTGATGCTTCAATCAGTTAACGATTTGCCCTTTGATACTTGGCAATCAGATAGACACACGCATAGGCTGATTTACTTCATGAGCTGCACCCTTCCAGTTCGGTACCCTACTTAAAAATGAGAACGGGATCTACAGGCCTCAGCCTCCATTCAGGCGATGGGGTCAGGCTACAGTATGGATGTCCTGGGTCCTAGTGCCGACAGGCCAAGTTCTTTCTGCATGGAGTTTGCTTGATTGCCCATGAAGAAGAACATCCATAGTTAGAATCGGCCCGAAATGACCCCTGGCCAAGGCTCTGGAAATACATCGAGAGCTGGTCTCTGGGTGCCGCACTGTGGCTGCCCACTGCTCCTAAGTATCTGGGATGATTCAAATAGAGAGGATTTATTACCTCAGAGGTTTCAGTAAATTTTCAGTCAAACCTTTCTTCGTCAAACTTCTCGCAGTCTGTCTGTAGAAGCATGCACTACATGTTTTAGTTCCTCCGGTGCATGTTAGTTCCACATGTAAAGCCTCCCTTACAAAAAGGAAAGCGGGTGCTTAGTTAGCATTAACAAATTGAAAAGGCCTACTTTTGCTTCTGTGTTTGTTTGTGTAACTTTAAACTGTGAACTAATTATGAGGACAAAAATTCACTGGGATGCAGCTGCCATGATAAAGCGGCTGCATAAGGGAAGAAAATTGAAAGGACTGAGCCCAAATATGTATTAGTACAGCTTTACTGAGTTAGTGTTAGGAAGTAGTTAAGTCTTCGCCCTTTCTCAATATTGAAGTCTTCTTTTCTCAATTATTTGTCCGCACAGAACTCAGTTTCTGTCGCTTTGCCGAGGCGAGTCCATCAAGTTATTCAATCACTCGAATATAATAGGATTTTATTTTCGTTGCATTTTTTACATAATGGGACACGGACCGGTTCAGCAGTCAGAATTGCTCCAATGAGCCGTGACCAACCGTGTTCAATTCATCAAGCAGACGGTTATGAAGTAACGCTCACCTAATGCTCACAGTTAATCTGCTTTTATAGCATTTCATAACTTGAAATTGAATTTAAAAAAGAAATTCAATTTAAGCGAGCAGAAAAACCCATGTTTGAATACGAAGTTTTACACTTCAGAAGGGGGGAAAAATTGTCATGTCAAATATTTAATTCCTTTTCATCCATCTCTTTTGACCAGACTGTATGGAGTAAGTTATCAAATTAAAAACTTCAAATAATTTAATTTAAAAGAACGCTTTGGAGTCTGAGCAACCAAGTAGTATTATTTGCATGAAATAAATTGGCGCTGTTTAATGGTTTGTTCTCAGAAGATTATTATTTGATCAGCTCCTGAATCAGAGCTCACTGTATTATTCCTCACTCCATTGGTCATGCAGTTCTCTGTCCTGTTTTTTTTCTGCGAAGAGATGAGTTTCCAGTCTCCCTTCAGCTAGAGGACAGAGCTGGCATTGATGGTCGGGTAACTGCCTTCCCGGTGAAGAATTGAGGTGCAAACAGTGTCAGCTCTCGCGGTGTCAAAAATGAAAGCCGATAAACCCGAAAAAATTCGTCAACATCCGTCTGTTGAAAGGACACAGTCAATCATGCCACGGCTAGTCAAAAATCAGCGGCTGTGTCTAACAGTGGCATAGGCTGAACTGCGTTGAGTTGCCTGATAACACTGGATCTCAGGATTAATGAGTGTTTTTAAGAGATTCCTAAGCAAGGGATGTTCTCTCGTCACGTGGGTTAGTTTGGAGCGAACTAAAGGGACGCTTTAGTTACGAACGTGTTTAGGAAACCCACGTTATTTTCAGTACAATCGTAAGAGTCATTTAAAGAGGTTCTTAGCGTCAAGAGCCTTTCGAGAAACCCACCGCTGAACATTAGGGGACTGGAGACAATCCCTTCTCTTACAAAAAAGAAGTATACTTCAAGTTCATATTTTCAAATAAACTTAAGTAAACGTCAAGTATATTTTCCAAGTATACTTTTTTAGTGTACTAGTGTCAATGTACTAGTAGTGTACTTGTAAGTGTACTCAGTAAATACTACTTGGGACTAAATTGGCCCACTTTAAGTTTAAAAAAGTATACTTTTAAGTGCACTATAAGTTTAAGCAAAGTAAACATAAAGTTCACATCAAGTTTTATTACATACTGCAAGTACACTACAAGTGAACGTTTTAGCGTACCGGGAGTTAACTAGTTGAATACTTCTAGCATACTTTTCTGTTGTGAAAGTATACATTTAAGTAAGTAAGTAAGTAAAAGTAAGTGAGTAAACTTGCAGAGAACTGCTAGTTTATAAGTTGTATACTTCTAGTAAACTTTTAAGTTCATGAAAATACACTGTGAGGTATGCTGCTAGGAAACTTAAAGAGTGTCATTGGATGTTTAATGACTGTGGTGAGTCAGTTTCACATCTCATCCGAAAGACATCCTCATGACTGCAGTGGAGTATTGAGTATTATTCCATCAGAGGGAAGATCCCAACCTACGAGCCCACCAAGACCTCCTGCAGCAGCGACATTTTTTCCCAGGCGTTCTCCTATTCAAGCACTAACCAAGCCCACACCTGCATAGCTTCAGCCACACATCTTGTGCATATGAAATAGTGGTACATGTGGCTGCAAGTTATAAAATTAGTACACACATTTCCTGGTCACCATATCAGACCAGATAGCACTGAAGTTCCAGTCTTTTTAACCTCATGTTTGAAAATACTGTGTACATTTAACTGTGAATCTGCACATAATGGCCAGCTAGATTGAACTGATATCTCAACTAAAACACAACAATGTTTGGTATCGGTACAAAATGCAGGGCATTGATGTCCACACTCATGTTTATAAATTATTAAATCATTTATTAAGCAGAATGTACCATCTTTCAAGTATGCAGCACTGCTGCATCTTTTCTTTTGTTGGTCTTATTTTTGACTGTGATACAGAACTCCATTAACCAAAAAACATACATTTCATGAGCCTTTACTTGAGTCCTTCAGCCTACTGGTCAGGCTGAAGGCATTGCTTATTCATATTTTATGCATATTTCTGGTTCCATATGAGAGGAAAAGGTTTTTTTTGTTTTGAATTGGGATTTCAATAAGAGTTGCCATTGCTGTGTTCTTTTACTTTGGCATCAAATACAATATTGTGTTTGAAAATTTAATTTTTAAAGGAATCAATTTCGTTCAATCCTGAGTATGTGTTTCATTGCAAATTCTTATAAGTAGCTTCATCTGTAAATTAAAGTAGAATGCTCTCAAGCATTGTCTACTAGTAGAGTACATGAGGTAACCTCTCGCCTACTTACGTTAAATAATATCTGAATAGCAGGACTTTGAAGTATACTTGCAGTTTAAAAACTTTTAGCTCCCTGAAAGTTTAAAACTAAATTTAAACTATAGAGGGCTTGAAGTATAGAACTAGAGGACTAGTAGTCTAGTCTTTATTTACTTTATTTCTGAAGGGGGAGACCCCCCACAGAGATGGCAACAGTACAAAGTCCACAATCCAAATATCAGAATCCAGTGGGCGAAATCCAGAAACCGTAACCAGGGCACCAATCAGAAAAATCAGGACAGGGAATGATGAGACTTCCTGTAAATATTAAACGGCTCCGGTTAGGGAGTTCTAACATGCACAGAGTAAGAGAAGCAGAACAGGTTTTCAATTAGAAGCCAGAGCGGCAGAAACGCCGCAAGACTAATAGGAATAGCAAAGAGGGCGGAGTATACAACAGAGCGAATGCCAAGGGAATATTAGTCAATTAGTACGTGACTTCACCAAGAACCCGTGCACATTAGTAATATATACAAGGTGTTAGTAAAAAAGTTATCAAAATAAGAAACTGTTAGTAAATCTAGAGTAGAAGTGGCGAAGGAAGCAAACGAGACTAGAAAGAAGACTTAATCCCCATAAACCTAAATCACCCAATCATGAGCTCAAGACTCAGACAGGGGAAACAGGACTAGACCAACTCACTGACAAGACAGGGGAGACGAGGTGCAATGCATGGCAATGGTATAATCCTGGCATAGAAAACAAAGACGGTGAATGGTAAGACGTAAAATTAGACATAAAACTGCAAGACTATGGAAACATGGCATGGCAAGAAAGCATGAGCATGATATGAAAAAAATCAAGAAAACATATTAAATAAATAAATACTACAAAAAAAGACTAAACAAGACAGAACAGAACCATAAAAATAAGATTACTTGCCGTATACTTAAACTTCTGGGATCTCAATTGAAGTATATTGCAAGTAAACTCATAGGTAGACTATAAGTCCACTAGTTCTATACTTCAAGCCCTCTATAGTTTGAATTTAGTTTTATACTGTCAGGGAGCTAAAAGTTTTTTTTTTTTTTTTTTAACTGCAAGTATACTTCAGTCTTTAATCTAACTTAATATCATACTCACAGCTTATGACTACTGCAATCAAAAATATATTACTGTTGCTATTCAGATATTTAACGTAAGCAGACGATGTGAGGTTTTACAAAATGAACCAAGAGCAAACACCAGTAAAATGCAAAAAGGAGGCTTTATTTCTGAAGGGGGAAACCCCCCAACAGAGCTGGCAACAGTACAATGTCCGCAATCCAAAATCAGAATCCAAAGGGCGAAATCCAGAGTCATACACAGGGCACCAATCACAAAAAATCGTAGTCAGACAAAAGAGGTCAAAAAACAAGAATGCGGCAAAAGTACAGGGAGTAGGCAAAGCTCGATATCAAAAACGGTCCAGTCAGAAAGATAAACACTGAGAGATCAAGGCGAGAAACGTGGCACGAGAAAACTAGGGAGAACGATCTGACAAGAAAGTGTACCAAACAGACATCTTATATACACACCCGGGGTAAACACATGACCAGGGAGAACAGGTGCAATCAATGGTGACAATGATCAGGGAGAGACACATGAGGAATAAACTAATTACATGAATTTGGCTGTAGCCAAAACGCAGACAGGGATCACAAGACAAACCTAAGTACAAAACAACAGCTCCGGTTAAGGAGTGCTAAAGTGCCAAGATAAAAGAAAAAGGAAAGCACAAAGTATAAGTGGAAATCCACAGAAACTTGCAGCAGAGATAATTAGGGATAGGCAAGGCGGCGGAGATTAGAATTGAGCGACTGCTGAGAGGTAGTTAGTCAATTAGTATGTGCAGCTTTACAATCCTGAGTGCATGTTAGAAAGTTAGTAAAAATATACAATGTTAATCAGGGTTAGTAATTATCAAAGACAACAAACTGTTAGTATGGTTAGCAGATAGTAAAAGAGAGAGGAAGGAAGCACACGAGATAATGAAGGAAGATTGAAAACCCAGAAACCAATAAATCACCCGAATGAGTGGCACACAAGACAAGGGACCATGAGCAAAGATACACACATGACAAGACAGGGGAGACAAAGTGCAAAGCATAGTAATGAAAACATGGCATGGAAACTAAATTACTAAGACATGAAAAATAATAACACAATGAAATCCAAACTACCAAAACACAATACATAATCCTAAGAATGGTCAGAGGGCAGGCAGTGGTCACTAAACAGAAATCCTAAACATGGCTGAGCCAGGCACAGAACTTAAACATGACATGCAGAATGCAGAATCATAACATGAGCAAAAAGCAGAATCACAACAGACGAGAGGTTACCTCGTACTCTACTAGTAGACAATGCTAAAGTGCATTCTGCTTCAATTTACAGATGAAGGTACTTATAAGAATTTACAATGAAACACATACTCAGGATTGAACGAAATTGATTCCTTTATAAATAAAATTTTCAAACACAATTTTGTATTGGACGCCAAAGTATAAGAACACAGCAATGGCAACTCTTATTGAAATCCCAATTCAAAACAAAAAAAATACCTCTTTCTCTCATATGGAACCTAAAATATGCATAAAATATTAATTAGCAATGCCATCAGCCTGACAAGTAGGTTTGAAGGACTCAAGCAAAGGCTGATGAAATATTCCAAATGAGTATACCGAAGAGCTGTTTTTTGGTTCATGGAGTTCTGTATCACAGTCAAAAATATGACCGACTAAAGAAAAGATGCAGCAGTGCTGTAATACTTGAAAGATGGTACATTCTGCTTAATTAATAATTGAATCATTTTTAAACATGGGTGTGGACATCAAAGACCTGCATATTGTACCTGTACCAAACATTGCTGAGTTTAAGTTGAGATATCAGTTCAATCTACCTGTCCATTATGTGCAGATTCACAGATAAATGTACACAGTATTTTCAAACATGAGATTAAGAAGACTGGAACTTCAGTGCTATCTGACATAGTAACACTGAAATGTCTGTTATACTTTTAAAACTAGCAAACATACCACAACTTGATCTGAGCCAGCTGTGTGGCTGAAGTTAAGTGAGTGTAGGCTTGGTTTGTGCTTGGATGGGAGACTGCCAGGGAAAGTGAGGTGCTGGTGGGCCAGTACATTGGGATCTTTCCTCTGGTGCAATAATACTCCAGTGCAGTGACGAGAATGTTGTCTGTCTGATGAGATGTGAACCTCAAGTCCTGACTCACTGTGGTCATTAAACATCCAATGACACTCTTTAAGTTTCCTCACAGTATACTTTCATGAACTGAAAGGTTTATAAGAAGTGTACAACTAATAAACTAGCAGTATAACTGTAAGTTGACTGGCAGTATACTTTCAAAAATTGAAAAGTATTTTTAAAGTATACAACTAGTTCACTCACGGTATACTAAAAAGTTTACTTGTAATGTACTTGCAGTATAGAATAAAACTTTGATGTAAACTAGATGGGTACTTTCAGTTTACTTTGCTTAAACTTGAAGTATACTTAAAAGTGTACTTTTATAAACTTAAAAATGTTCCAATTTAGTCCGAAGAAGCATTAAATTAGTATACTTTCTAGTACACTACAAGTACATGATCCGTATTATACTTGCTATACTTATACTTTTACTCAAGTATACTTAATAAAATAAACTTCAAGTATACTACTTTTTGCTCAGGGTAGCAACACCTGATCGTGTGGAGTGTTTTCAGTTCACATGTTTTTTTAATAATGAAAAAATATTGAGAACAAGTCAGGACTGATAATTATTATAGAGGGATGTTCCCACGCTTTTCGCATGTATTTGCGTCTTTGCATCAACTTTGAATGTAATCTGTAGTGCGAAAAATTTGTTTCGTGTCCGGTGTGGAAGCAGCTTTAGCCTTGCAAAATCACTCACCATATTCCTATCTTTGGATTTCCTATTTCTATTGCTAAGATATAGCCTATTTGTTATGTACTTGAATTGTCTGACCCACTCGAATTGTTCATATGGACCTCGGTTTACATCGTTACACATTAGCAGCCAGATGGGACTATTGTTGGAGCTCTCAGCTGATTTCATCCCAGTGGGATCTTAAACACCTTCTGGAAACACTGCAATACAAACAGAAAATGTTTGCCTCCGCGGATTTCCTTTGAATACCATGCTCTATAAGCACAGATATTTGTTTGAGCTGTGTTTTTTTTATTTTTTTTTCTGCTGTCAGGCTTGTATTATGCGTACTTTGGTGTCAAGCAGGGAGAGACAGTTTTGGCATGTTCTGTTGATCCTCAAATCATTGATGGTGAGCGCAAGTTAGCTGTATGTTCCCAGTAAACCTGTGGAATCATTCGCACACTACGAAGTAGAGACAGCCCTGTGTTCAGAATCTGCTGAGAGCAGGTTACATTCAAGGATGAGTAGCATTGTGAAGGTGCTCTTAAAAACTCATTTACCCAGAATTCCATCAGTTGAGCATAGGAGACTCTTGTTGGGCTATATATAACTATATCCTGGCTGACTCTTTATGTTTACATGAACATTCTGAAATACATTTCTCAGCCATTCTTTGTTCCTCAGTCTGTTCAGCGGCATTTCTGACTGTGTAACTAGAGCAGATGGATCATTTTCACACACACTCTTTTATGTCTGTGTTATCATAACATTACTCACATTCAACTGCTTTTTTACTTCTCCCTAGCATAATCTCCTTTGAGAGAAAGCTTTCATCTTTCAGCAGCTGTACTGATAGATATCAGGGAAGGCAATCACAAGCACATTAATGAAAGCCTCGCAGGCATCTTGTTTGGCGATATGCGGTAAAGAAATTTCCGTTATCACCAAGATTCGCAGTAACACTGCCTTGTAATTTAAGACTGTGTGACTCACTCATAATTAGTTATTTTCAGGCAATTACATGAAGTTCAATCAAGTCAATTGGGAATCGGCACTCTTTTTAATCACAGGAAGAAAAAAAAACAACTAAAAAAACAACTAATCGCGAAAAACAACTATATTCAATGAAAACGCTCTCAAGTCTCTAAGCATTAAGTGTGATTGTCCCTCGAGTGAATGGATTGTGTGTGATTTACAGGCTTTCATTAGTGGAAAATGCTGATTGACTTGTTGACTAAGCCACACCTGGGTTTGTGATCACATGTATGAAAACTAGCATGTATGTCTCCACACAGGAGTTCCTGTGTGTCCACCAGTTGAGTTCCTGTGTGCGCATGTGGAGTTTCTGTGTGTCCACCAGTTGAGTTCCTGTGTGCGCATGTGGAGTTTCTGTGTGCACATGTGGAGTTTCTGTGTGCACATGTGGAGTTCCTGTGTGCGCATGTGGAGTACCTGTGTGCGCATGTGGAGTTTCTGTGTGCGCATGTGGAGTTTCTGTGTGCGCATATGGAGTTTCTGTGTGCGCATGTGGAGTTTCTGTGTGCGCATGTGGAGTTTTTGTGTGCGCATGTGGAGTTTCTGTGTGCGCATGTGGAGTTTCTGTGTGCGCATGTGGAGTTTCTGTGTGTGCATGTGGAGTTTCTGTGTGCGCATGTGGAGTTCCTGTGTGCGCATGTGGAGTTCCTGTGTGCGCATGTGGAGTTCCTGTGTGCGCATGTGGAGTTTCTGTGTGCGCATGCAGAGTTTCTGTGTGTGCCTGTAGCGTGGGCGAAGTGACAAAAAACAAATAACTATTTACTGTAGGTAGGTTATCTGTGTATTTGTATCCGTGCTTAACTTGAGTATATTATTGATTGTAGACTATTTACAATATCTGCGGGCATTTAAACAACTATCGTGTAGAGTTTCTGTGTGCGCATGTGAAGTTTCTTTGTGCGCATGTGGAGTTTCTGTGTGCACATGTGGAGTTTCTGTGTGCGCATGTGGAGTTTCTGTGTGCGCATGTGGAGTTTCTGTGTGCGCATGTGGAGTTTCTGTGTGCACATGTGGAGTTTCTGTGTGCACATGTGGAGTTTCTGTGTGCGCATGTGAAGTTTCTTTGTGCGCATGTGGAGTTTCTGTGTGCGCATGTGGAGTTTCTGTGTGCACATGTGGAGTTTCTGTGTGCGCATGTGGAGTTTCTGTGTGCGCATGTGGAGTTTCTGTGTGCACATGTGGAGTTTCTGTGTGTGCATGTGGAGTTTCTGTGTGCGCATATGGAGTTCCTGTGTGCGCATGTGGAGTTCCTGTGTGCGCATGTGGAGTTCCTGTGTGCGCATGTGGAGTTTCTGTGTGCGCATGCAGAGTTTCTGTGTGTGCCTGTAGCGTGGGCGAAGTGACAAAAAACAAATAACTATTTACTGTAGGTAGGTTATCTGTGTATTTGTATCCGTGCTTAACTTGAGTATATTATTGATTGTAGACTATTTACAATATCTGCGGGCATTTAAACAACTATCGTGTAGAGTTTCTGTGTGCGCATGTGAAGTTTCTTTGTGCGCATGTGGAGTTTCTGTGTGCACATGTGGAGTTTCTGTGTGCACATGTGGAGTTTTTGTGTGCGCATGTGGAGTTTCTGTGTGCGCATGTGGAGTTTCTGTGTGCGCATGTGGAGTTTCTGTGTGCGCATGTGGAGTTTCTGTGTGCACATGTGGAGTTTCTGTGTGCGCATGTGGAGTTCCTGTGTGCGCATGTGGAGTTTCTGTGTGCGCATGTGGAGTTTCTGTGTGCGCGTGTGGAGTTTCTGTGTGCGCGTGTGGAGTTTCTGTGTGCGCATGTGGAGTTTCTGTGTGCACATGTGGAGTTTCTGTGTGCGCATGTGGAGTTCCTGTGTGCGCATGTGGAGTTTCTGTGTGCGCATGTGGAGTTTCTGTGTGCGCGTGTGGAGTTTCTGTGTGCGCATGTGGAGTTTCTGTGTGCACATGTGGAGTTTCTGTGTGCGCATGTGGAGTTCCTGTGTGCGCATGTGGAGTTTCTGTGTGCGCATGTGGAGTTTCTGTGTGCGCGTGTGGAGTTTCTGTGTGTGCCTGTAGCGTGGGCGAAGTGACAAAAAACAAATAACTATTTACTGTAGGTAGGTTATCTGTGTATTTGTATTCGTGCTTAACTTGAGTATATTATTGATTGTAGACTATTTACAATATCTGCGGGCATTTAAACAACTATCGTTTAGAGTTTCTGTGTGCGCATGTGAAGTTTCTTTGTGCGCATGTGGAGTTTCTGTGTGCACATGTGGAGTTTCTGTGTGCACATGTGGAGTTTCTGTGTGCGCATGTGGAGTTTCTGTGTGCGCATGTGGAGTTTCTGTGTGCGCATGTGGAGTTTCTGTGTGCGCGTGTGGAGTTTCTGTGTGCGCGTGTGGAGTTTCTGTGTGCGCGTGTGGAGTTTCTGTGTGCGCATGCAGAGTTTCTGTGTGTGCCTGTAGCGTGGGCGAAGTGACAAAAAACAAATAACTATTTACTGTAGGTAGGTTATCTGTGTATTTGTATCCGTGCTTAACTTGAGTATATTATTGATTGTAGACTATTTACATTTTCTGCGGGCATTTAAACAACTATCTGTGCTCTCTACTGCTTACTTCAAAAAATATTACAATTACTTTAGATTTGTAATATTCTTATTTTGGTGCCAGGCTGGGGTCAGTCACAATGCAATGAGGTGAAAACCAAAAATAGGTGAACCCAAAATAGGGTTTTAGGGCCTTTTATTGCTTCCTAACTTCAAAATGAATGAACAGAATGAACAAACTAGAACTTAACTGCCAATTTGTGAAATCACTCCAGAGGTCGCGTTCACCGAATATTTTCCGTCATTGACAAATTTTTTTTTAATAATGACGGAATATTTTGAAGGCCGTTTGTCATTTTGACAGAATGTAATCACACCCCCGTCCAGTTGGTGGAGGGTGTCATATTGTCTTCAGCATTGTCTTTGATCTGTATGACAGAGATGCCAAGTCTCACGCATTCAACGTCGGTCTCACGCATTTTTTAGGCTTATTCGCCGTAGTCTACAATTATTCAACGAACGCTTATTAATGAGATTCTAAGGCGGAATTAAAATCCTTGTGCACTGAAGTTTCAGTTTCACTTGCATGAAGGTGGACCTCACTATTGAAAGCGCTTATGACTCCGGATGTTTTCTGCTTCTCTTTACTCAGGGATTGGAAACAATGCATGTGTTTCATGATCGGTTTAATTCTTTAAATGAAATAAGACCATTTGAAACCTCTTTATGTAATTCCATTACTTTCAATCCCTCAGTAAAGACGAGCGTGAGAATTCCCGAGTCACAATCAATTTCCGTGTCACTAGTGGGGAAATCCACCGTAATGCATGTGAAACTGATTAACTTGATGTGCAATGAATTGAATTCCTCGAGTGAATTTCTTCATTGCGCGTTGATTGAATAATTGTTGACTCCGGCACAGGAATGTGAATGCCACTAAGAGGCGAGAACCTCACGCCAAATGCGTCAGACTTGGCATCTCTGGCATTATCCTGTATTCCTGTAACTGTAACTGTAAGTCACAGTTGACATAACGAGTTGATAAGCAGCTTCGTTGGAATGCTTAGCGAGACTGCGGTTGTTAGGCTTTGTGAGGCCCAGCAATAACTGAAAGCATTGTTCATTTGCACACTGTTACTCTGTGGTGGAGAAATCATTTGTGATGTTTTATAAAGTTCATACTGCAGTAAGTTCAAAAATCCACGCAGTGCTGTATTTAATACACTGCGCAATGTGTGTCTACATGAATCACTGTCAGCAAGAGCTAATGCATAATCTATAAATTATTCTGTTCATTTTATTTAAAAAATAATCATTTAAAAAATGAAATTATGAATAATAATTGATTATGATGGAACTTTTATGCCCCTTGTCCTTCACAATGACGGACGATCAGAAAGTGTAACGCGACCTCTGAATCACTCATTGAGGTTTTGTTTTACACCATGAGTTTGAGCGTCCGCTTGTATAGCCGATCAAACCCCGGCTCACATCTTAAGACTTACAGATAAGACACTAGAATGGTAATTAGGCAGACAAACCTGTGGTGTTGCTGTCTATGTTCTGGATGGGCGATGGATGAACAGTACCAAACAAGTTTGGATGCATCTCCAGTTTTCAAACAATCTACAATAAAAAAAAAAAGATAGAAACCATTTTTTAATAAAAATAGTCCAAATCTGAAGTTCTACAACCTAACCTCTATTAGTAATAATTATGTCATGGTTTGCTATGTGCTCTTTGCTTTCTTTGTTACTCTCGTCCCTGACGACATCGTTTTCTTTCCACATCGGATTTTTCACCCAGCTGGCTGATTATTTCTGGTCGGTCCTTCCCTGAGTCTATTTAAGCCGGAAGTCGCCACACCTCCTTCGCTGGAGTGTTTGATATGACATTGCTCACTTCGGCTTCATATATTTCTAGTCAGGGGTTGGACTATTTATATATATTTTCTTTGTTTCTGGGAAGCTTAGCTTCTTTAGGTTATTTGGCACTATTGTTAGGTGCCTTGTCTAGTTTTCTCTCTCTTATTGAGATTTCTTTTTCTATCTGGTTGCTCGCCTCGTTTCTGGCACTTAAGCCTTTCGTTTATTCAGAAACGTGAGCTTGTTTACGCTCTTATTTAGCTCTATCACTTTCAGCTGCGTCGGCTCTCTGCTTGACGCAGCTTCGCCTGCCACGGCATCTGAAAATCCGCTCTCACCAGCCATAACAAATTATTGAGTATCTGTATATATGTATTGTTTTGTAATAATTGCAGTCGCGTGATTATGAGATTTCACAGTTGCACAGCTGGGCTAGTCTCCAGGTCAGCTTTAAATCACTGTGTTCTCAACACTCAAACAAAGGCAGTGTAATCTATAGCTTATTCCTTGTGTTTATCACTCAGGAGATATCATCCAGAACAAGGCTATGAAATCCCTCCAAAACAAATTTGACTACATGATTAAAATGGCGGAGTGATAATAAGAATATGAGCCTGGAGTGCATCCGTTTTAATTAATGTCACCCGGGCTAGCTAAACCCTTTGGTTAGTGAAAGCAGATTGCATCTGTGAGATTTTTGATCAAGAAGATGCAGTTGAATTGGTTTCAGAAACAGTACCAAGTTATTCAGCTTGGTTATTGAATAAAATGTACAGTGACAAATCAAATACTCTCTACTTAAACTCTCTCTGGCCCATTTTGATGAATATCACAATGATCTGGCATCCCTGCCATACAGTGATAAGAATGAAAGATCTTCACTCGAAGATGAGGCAACCGGAATGCATGCTGAGACCAATATTGTAAATTTATGGCTCCCTTTAGCGAAAGTCTTTGAGGTTCTTCTTTGAGAAATGATTATTTGCAAATGTATTATTGAGGTGCATTATTGCTGATAAGAAATTCTACTTTCGATGCCTTGCATGGCATGCTACTTATACTTTTATACTTTCAGTAAATTCTACTTTTACCAGTGTGGTTCTTTAAATGAGGTATCTGTATTTACCTGACAGTTTTTACCTGACTAAGGCATACATTTACTTCTGTCACCTCTGATGATCACATTGACTACAACTGCGAACTCAAGCAGGGCTTATCAGTATGTATAGAAGTATAACTGTGTTTAAATTCACAGCGGCTCACTAAGTTTAACTGAACTGCTCCCACAATCCGAATTAAGGTCATTATTAGGCATAAGCAATTAAAGGAGCTGCATCACAGTGACTGTGCATGCTCAGAACTTCAAAAAGTCTTAGCTTAAAAAAGTAAATCTGGTCCACTGCAAATCAAAATCTGATTCCAGCCTTGCCAGTCCACCTTCGTTTTGCCTTGTATTTAAATATCTCAGTTACTCGGGCTTTGGATGAAATCTGACTTTGATTTGCAATCAAAACAGTGGAACTATTTAGAAAAACAAAAAGGAGGAAAAGATAGAAATTTATTGAAAAGAAGTGATAGGAATGGTCTTATTGTGTGGTTCTGTGAGGTTACTAGTAGGCAGGTCATAAACAGAGTCTCCCATCAGAGACAGACTCCTGCTGTCAGAGTAGCTCTAAATGAGACATCCTCTTTGATTTCCTGTTCTCGGGTCTTGACTTTTACGTGGAAAAATTCATAAACAGCGCGCAAAGACCGATTGCTTCGAGTTGGCATGTCCTCCATGTAATGTCTTTCCACTCATGAACGTGGGATTCAATTTCAGAGAAATCTCATTCGCTGTTCACCAACCAGATCACACCCGATGTATCGCATTACTTTTAATGTGATTGCTCTGGGTGATTAGCTTCCTGTTCAACATCATATAATCGTTCCCCATCTTCATTCATTGTGCTACAGCATCTGTCACCATTAAATATGCCTCCACTCAGCGGAATCTAGGGCGATTTTGCATTTTTCTCTCGTAATAAAATAAGACGCAGCGAATGATTGATCAGTGGCTTTGCATATGTTAGAGGAACACATTGTTATCTAGGAACAGAAATCGCAGAAACAAATTCAGGGTGGGGAAAATCAAGCTGTTGATCTTTAAAGAGTCTGCATATTTCACGCAGAGTGGTTCTTAATGGCCTGGGGACCCACAGGAGAAAACAAGATAAAAGAATCAGGCAGCAGACGAACACTGAAGTCAAATACACATGACAAAAACCTTCACTCAAAGGCCAGAATAGCAGGAATGGAAGGATATGAAGAAATCCTTGTGAAGTTCACAAAAATTTCAGCCACAGACTGATAAAATCTTGGGAGAAAAAAATATCACAAACATACATAATTCTAACCAGGCCTATTTTGATTTGATAGTTTGTTTACTGCATTCGGAAAATGTATTCCCTTGTAGAGGAATGATGACAAATAACAATGTTCTAACACCACATGTGCGCACAGGAAGTCTGTATGCAAACACAGGAACTCCGGCTGCATTCGAATACTCCAAAAATGACATCCTATCGCCTGATTCCACTTCTTTAACTTTGATGGAAAAAACGTCATGAAGTAAAGCAAAGCACTGCGAAAAATAACTATCTTAAAAAGTAATTTAGTCTTAACATAAGATGTAACGTCTTTGTTTTTCTCTCTTAATTAGAAGATATGAGCTTATTTTGAGTCGCCATGTGCTTGACAGGTGCAATTTTCCTCTCCCTTTGGCAAATCCAGAAATAAGTCAAAATTATCTCACCTCTGGCAAATTTTTGCCTAACTGAGAGAAAAGGTAATAGAAATAAGTGTGTTAAGTCTTAAGACAAATTTAATTTGCTTGGTACGATGGACTTATTTCTTTTTTTTGGGGTGGGAATTCATATCGGCTGAGGAAGGCAACTGCGTGAATGATCCAAATGTACTTACAAAGAATCCAAATGTACTTACACAAGGCAACACGATCATGCATCTTTTCCCATCAGGTTTCGTTTGTTTTAGTGATCGGCAGGATGGATGGTGGTCGCTCTGAATATTGGTGCTGCATGGTATTGTGGGACAATATTATCTCCTCTTCATAAAGGATGGTTTGGTGTACCCTATGCCAAAGGCGATAAGTTAGGAAGCATTGAAGCACCTTTCCTTTACAATTCGAGAATACAAACGCACTTATCATGGCTGCCACGTGAATAATTCTCAGTCACTGTCTTGGAGATAAGAGCTTTCCTAAGCAAGAAAGATAATTTGACGCTGCTTTTATGTACACAAGACCTCTACTGATAAATGCAGAAACTCTACATGCACACACAGGAAATCCACATGCACTTACAGGAAATCCACATGCACTTACAGGAACTCCACATGCACACACAGGAAATCCACATGCACTTACAGGAAATCCACATGCACTTACAGGAACTCCACATGCACTTACAGGAACTCCGCATGCACTGACAGGAAATCCTCATGCACTTACAGGAAATACACATGCACTTACAGGAAATCCACATGCACTTACAGGAAATCCACATGCAATTACAGGAACTCTACTTGCGCACACAGGAAATCCACATGCACTAACAGGAACTCCACTTGCACACACAGGAAATCCACATGCACTTACAGGAAATCCACATGCACACACAGGAACTCCACATGCGCACACAGGAAATCCACATGCACTTACAGGAACTCCTGATGCACACACAGGGAATCCACATGCACTTACAGGAACTCCTCATGAACACTCAGGGAATCCACATGCACTTACAGAAACTCCACATGCACTTATAGGAACTCTATATGCACTTACAGGAAATCCACATGCACTGACAGGAAATCCACATGCACTTACAGGAACTCCACATGTACACACAGAAAACATAGGAACTCCACATGCTTTTACAGTAACTTCACAAGCAAACAATTGAACTATGATGAAAAGATAATAGGCTCGTTCCAGATGCACCAGGCCCGCAGAGAATCAATCGCCGTTGACCATCAGATTTGAGTCTGACTTCATCCCACCGTGATCTGTTGTCATGCAGACACAGGTAACAATCACCTCACGAGATTGAGGCGGCTGCAGTTTTTAGAGACTGGAGCCTCAGCTGTTTTCCACCGACTGCAAGGATCAGGGCATGATGGGAAATGCCTGGCTGCCCCCAGGTCAAGGAGCTGATTGGCTCTTATTCAAGACCACAAACATCACATTTTGTGGAAAACAATGAAGCTCTCTGTAATTTTAATATTCAACGGTAGACTGCATGTCACGGCTGCATGTCAGTCTGGGCCAGATTTAGCATTTTGTGCTCTAATTCTCTCTCTCTCTCTCTCTCTCTCTCACCTTTGGAGTTTTAACCCCACCCACAGGCCGAGAATGCTCACCATGCCTGGTCTTGATCAAATTTGCTCAGCATTAAAGGCCTGGGCTGGAGGTCAAAAAACTTTACTCAGTCTCAGCTCAGAGTCGATCTCAAATCTCTGAGGTCGTATTCCGCAGAGTCTCACTCACAGTCCGAGGATATGAAGCGTTTTGAGATCGAACTCTGGTAAGCATAACTCCGTATTGACCACGCCGCTCTTCAGTTCACTCAGCTACGGTAACTCTGCACCAATGAGAGCAGCATATCAGAACTCTGCAGCGAATAAATCCCATTTTGGGTGTAAAGAATATGGTGTCGTCTGTTAAAATTTTCCAATATTACAACTGTCTATTTTTTTCACATCAAGTTACTGTGACCTTGTTGCAAAAACACCCAAACTACTCCTCATCAAATGCAACTAAAACCATATAGTACATCTCCCAGCATGCATCTGGTTCCCTGAGGCACCAATGGGGATTCAGGGGGGCCCATACATCTGCTCTGTACAGCCCGCGTGATGAAAATTGCCAGGGTTGGGATCTAAGCAAGCTCTGGACCATGCAAAGATTTCATGCTCAAACTGAGTACAAAAACAAACTCAAAACGTGTTATAACCTCAGCATTGTGAGTCTGTGTTTGGATCTGAGTAGGAAAACAGAGTTGAGCACAAAATTGTGCTCAAAAATATTTTATAACTGTAAGGCCCTGGTGAGGTTAGTTACAGGAGGGCTCTTTTTCTTTGAAGTTTCTGTCTGAACCGCCAGCTGCAGGTCTTTAGGGAAATATTCTGTTCAGTTTTGACTCGTATGGGAATGTTTGTGGGGGTGCACTGCCATTCACGTTGCCTCTCAGTATTCTCCTGTTACTTTTGTGTTGATAGCGAGTCAAGAACTGTGCCTTTGTTGTGTTTTGTTAGACTGGCCTTTTCATTTGTAAGGATAGTGGGGTGTGATGTTTCTTTAGCCGCACTGAAGACTACTTTAACTTTTTTTGACCAGTTTGCCTGTGTTTGTTCCCCTTTGTCAATAAACAACCTTATTACACCATTCAGCAATCCTTCCTGTGCTTCGCTCCCTCTCACCTGAGACACTCATAGGTTTCAAAAAGTCTCATTTTGTACAATACATATTTGATCTGTTAACCAAGAAATTTTGTGTGGTTGATAATGACAAATGCATAACCAGTATCTTCAGCCATATCGCTCCAAAAAAATAAAAATGTGGTCTGCAAGCTGCGTGTAGCTAAAAAATGGATCTTACAAGATGGAACATACTTCTGTAACTTCCTGTATACTCTTTGAGGGCTGCTTGAAACTTTCTGACTTTTTTTGTCTCCGCCCCCTGCTGCTGCCACCTGACCTCGAGCGCTTTCTAGGCCAGGTGCAGTCAATCTGAAACGAGCCTTACGGCAGTCTGTGGTCCATCACCAAATATCTGTGTCATTTCCCACTGTCGGAGCCATTTTAAAATCAAGCATTTTCTAACCTTTTGCATTAAACAGGATAATTAATAAATGAATAAATAATAAATAATAATAAATAATAAAAAGATTCATGATTCATCATCAATTAAAAAAAAAAAAAAAACTATTCAAAAGAAATTCAAATATTTGGGAGGGAGAAGAAAGTGACAAAAGCAGCGGCCAAATCAAACGGTTTCTGGCAGCATTTGAGGAAAAAACAGGAAATAACAAAAGTATTGACCACGTTCAGATAGAGCGGTATGGCTGAAGATTTCATGTATGTGTTCATTATTATCAACCACACAAGATTTGTTTGGTAACAGATCAAATATTTATTGCACTAAATGAGACTCAGGCAATCTATTGTTACATATTCCAGTTACACACAAAATATGGGTTTTCCGCAACACATGTTGTTTGTAATAACAAATAGGAGCCAATCAGCTCTATGAATGGCCTATCATTTCCCATCGTGCCCAGCTGGTGGTAAACAGTTGCGGCACCTGTCTGTAAAAGCTACTGCCACCTGGATCGCGTTAGGGTGTCGTTGCTCGCATGTGCATGACATTAGAGATGAAGTCGGGTACAAATCCGATCAGCATGCACTGTGTGGTGGTCGTCAGGGATCGATTCTGCCTGGCTGATTTCGAACAAGCTTATTTTCAAGCAAAGGAAAGGGGTCAAATTCTCTTGGACGGCCATCTTAACAGCAGTTTCCAAATTGTACCAGTCTACATGACGGGCGCCCAGCAGGATGTTAAGTATTTAATCAAGAAGCAGATGTGGCCCCTATTATTCTTTTGTGAATGAGCTTTATTTAAGACTGGAAATTTTACTGTAACAGCCGAAAATGTCTCAGATGAGGAGGCTGCTTGATACAGTTGTTCTGTGATGAAATCTGGAAATCTGTTACTCAGACTGTCCCATCTTCTGCACCCCCTCCCCCTGCGGAACTAGTTCCGGCTGTAATAATAACAACAACAACAATAATAACATTAAAAATGATAATTATAAGAGCACTCAGAGAGCACATTCCTCCTCCAAGGCCCGGCAGTGCCCAACATGTCTGGGACACATACGAGTAGCGTTATAATGCACCACAACACAAGTAAACAAAAACATCCCTGGATCCAGAATTTGATCAGGATCACTTTCGAAATGAAACGTCTTATAAAGTGCTGCAAGACACACCTCTGGTAAATTTAGTAAAAATATGTCCCTCACTTTTTCCACAATTTTGCTTTGAAATGAACAATCACAAACCAAAGGTAAAACATAACCCTTTGGGGGATGTAATAACTTCGACCAAGTATTGTGAGTAGAACTCGGGGTCACAAATGGAAGTTGAACAAAGGTAAATTTAGCACTGATATTTGGAAATATTACTTCACCCAAAGAGTAATTTTAATGTGGAATAGCTTGCCTGACCATATTGTTGAGGCAGAGACCCTAGGGGTTTTCATGAGCAGGCTTGATTTAAAGCTAGATACCATTGAGTCATTGAGTATCTGAAGGGATATATTCACAATAGTATAAAGAAACTGGTGAGCGTAGTTGGGCTGAACGGCCTGTTCTCGCCGTTCATGTTATGTTATGTTATGTTATGTTATGTTATGCAACAATTGCAAAAAAAAATAAAATCAAATTTAAGAAAAAAAATGTTTGAGCACAAAGTCAGTGAACACTCGAGAGTGTCTGAGATGATGCTGACGAGCCTAACATCTCATGGAATGTTAATCTCTGACTGTAAGAAAGATTCAGCATCGGATGCCTGACATTTTAATCCTTAAAAAAGATCTATAGGGCCACGGGGTCATTGATGTTGCTTTGACCGGTGACCATGACAGCATGTAGGCGGTGGAAATGATAAATAACGACTATGAGTTAAAGGTTGAGGTAGGAATGATGTGGGGATTGCCTGACACAAAGGTGAGGATTACCCAGTTATGATTGCAGCGGGGGGATCAACCTTTTGTAAACTGTTAAGTTTTCTGGACAAGCTGAACATCAAATAAGACATCAGTGTGTCACAAAAATCTGCTTTGCTAGGAACAGGGCACACTTGGCAGAAAGTGCTGTCTATCTAAGGTTGTCATGGCGACTTGACAGCTACAGTTACAACTCCAGATGCAACAGCTGTGACTGTGCGAATACAAGATACTACCACTGGTAATACTTCACAATAAGGGTACATTAGTTAACATTAGCTAATGCAGTGAGACGCATTAACTGTCAGTGCATTAACAGTAAATTTAAGGATTTACTAATCATTTACTAATAGTGTTAATGTTCACTATGGTATTAATTTAAGCATTATTGAATAATTTGATAGTTTTGAGGTTGAGGTTACTTCAGGGATGTTTTCAACTTTATAAGAAGGATATCAAAGTGCATTAATAAGTTAAGTTAAGCTAACGCTTATTTAGCTCTCTGATGCATTATTTAACTGTTAATTAATTGGTAGTTAGTGCTTATTACTCCATTAACTAATGTACCCTTATTATAAAGTGTTACCCTACTACTACTACTACTACTACTACTACCACTACTACTACTAATTATTACAGTATTATTATTATTATTATTATAAGAAGTAGAAGAAAAAGAATGAATGAATGAATGAATTAATTAATCTATTGGAATTGAGAACAGTATAATTTACTGTTACTGTCACATGGCTTTGCCTCGCTCTTTGTGCGCTCCAGTTCCCTTCTCCCGCACCTGACCCTCATTGTTTATTGTGGTCTCTGTGTATTTAAGTTCTAATCTTTCCAGATGTTTCACTAGCTTTTGTGGTTGCTGTCTCTTTAGCAGTTCAGTCAGTGTGACCTTCGTCCTGTCTTCCAGGTCCGGCTCCAGCCCTTCGCTCTAGTTTTGTCTCTCTCATCGTTCTTTTCCTTGTTTGTCGTCACCGTCTATCTCCTTGGTGTTTCCGACTCCCACTGGACAGACTCTACAGTACTGACCTCAGACCTGCATGACGACTCATATCAGCTCCTATTAGACACTGATCATTACTGCCGGACCTCGTCTCATCCCACGACCATGGACAGCCCCTCGAACGTTTTGAAGTTAGTTCTCAGGCACAGACTGCACAGGACCCTACTGAAGCCCCTATTTATTGATCTGTAAGAACCTGAAAGAGGGCAACTGGACATTGTTTTTCACACGTTTCACAAAAAAAAAAGAAGAAGAATCAAAGCACGGAGAGAAAAATGAATCAGGTGACCCCAGGACTCGAAGAGCTGGATGTCTGGGCTGACTCAGTCCCTAATTCAAGACGAGGAATCACTGTCCTTAAAAGGCATGGCAATACAGGAACTCCTTTCACTCTATAAAGGAAGTATGTAGCCTTGCATTAATGTCTTAGGATGTTTTGATTCGTGACTCACCTTCTATTGCCTCAAGCTTTGGTTTGGCCTTAGTTCTATAAACTCATAGTGCGAGAGATTAATAGTGGTGTGTATACTATCATTCTCACATTTGTCATTTCCTTTTAGCCTTGGTCATTTGATTCATAGCCTATTAGCAGTATTACTAAATTACATTTCAATATTTAGGCTACTGTGAATTTCATTATGAAAAATCACTGCTTAGTTTAGCTTGCTGTCGCACTAAAGTTTATTTCATTCAGGATTTGTCAGTTTAACTGTTCCCTGCTCTGGCGATGAGGATGATTGTGTTCTGTGCGATGTATCTGAATATGTGAGGATAGAGCGGTTCAGGGTCAGCGTCACTAATGCCCGTGAGGAGGTCAGCGACACAAAAAGAGAGAAACAGAGAGCTTATTCTAAACGTTCATTTTGCTTAATTCATGGCCAGAGAATGTGGGCCTGTGCCGACTCGAATCCACAGAGAGAAAACAAATCCTGCAGAAGTACTGAGAGATACACAAGAGAAATAAGGCCATTATGAAACTGCTGCGGCCAAAAAATCCAAATGTCAAGCACGTAATGATTTCGTAGGCAAATATGAAATTTTAGCAAGTGATTAATTTTTGGTGTTAAGATCCTGGGAATTTAACTTTCCCGTGCTACAATCTGGCAGCCCAGATTTGCACAGGTTGGGTCGACTCGTGCTGAAAATGCTGAGTCAGGATTCTGTGTGACGGCTGCAGCTGTTGATTGATTATGGTGGATGTGAACGGCTGATAAAGGTTATGATATCTCTCTCTCCCCCTCCCTCTCTCCTCTCTCTCTCTCTCTCCCTCCCTCTCTCCTCTCTCTCTCCTCTCTTTCTCTCTCTCCCTCTCTCTCTCCTCTCTCTCTCCCTCTCTCTCTCTCCTCTCTCTCTCCCCCTCTCTCTCTCTCCCTCTCTCTTTCTCTCTCTCCCTCTCTCTCTCGCTGCCTCTCGCTCTCTCCTTCTCTGTTTCTCTCTCCCTCCCTCTCTTCCTCCCTCTCGCCCTCTCTCTCTCCTCCTCTCTCTTTTTCTTCCTTTCTCTCTTCCTCTCAAATTCAAAAGGGGCCTGACAAAACTGTACGTTCCACATTGCCAAAGCAGAAGCATTTTTTACAAAACACAAAAGAACATGCAGATCTATTAAACAGAAAACAATAATATGACACAAATACGTGTGTGTGTGTCTGCGTGAATGAGTGTGTATATGTATTTTATTTTTAAGTGTGTGTGCATGCATGTTTGTGTGCGTTCGTGTTTGTGTCGAGTGGGAGTGTGTGTGCGGATGTTTGTGTGTCCCCGTTTGCGTTGAGCTTGTGTGCTTGTGTTTGTTTTTGTACATGCGCATTTGGGCTGAGTGAGTGTGTGTTTTTGCATATTTATGTTGAGTGAGAGTGTGTATGCGTGTTTTTGTGCGTGCGTGTTTATGTGAGTGAGTGAGTGTGTGTCTTTGTTACGCACATTTGTTTGCGTTGAGTGAGTGTGTGTACATGTATATTTGTGTGTGTGTGGTATGGACACTCACTCATCGTCCCACATATTATGACACCTTCTCATCATTTGTCCGGTGAGGAGCAGCCCTCCCCCCACTCTCCTCAGAGATACGGCAGCTTCTCTTCATTGCTTGTTTTTGGGAATTCAGGGATGGTACATCCTATTCTCTCGCTCGCTCAAATTCAAATTCAAAATTGCTTTATTGGCATAAATAACATCTGTATTGCCAAGGCATGCAAACTAAACTTATTGATTTCACCAGGGAATCCCCTTGAGATTGAAATCTCTTTTTTAGAGGGAGCCCTGGGGGGTTGAGAGAGGGCAGTTTGCACAGCCAATTAGATCAGGGGATTATTCGGTGACAGATCGAAAGAGCCAGGATGGGTATTCAGCCATGACATCGGGGAACCCCCTACTCTTCTCAAAGAGTGTCATAGGATCTTTAATGACCACTGTGAGTCAGGACCTTGGTTTAACATCCCATTCAAGAGATGGCGTCTCCTCCAGTACAGTGTCCCCATCTCTACACTGGGGTATTGGGGATGATTCCACCAGAAGGAAGATCACAACCTACCGGCCCACCAAGCGGTCTCCCATCCAAGCACTAACCAAGACCACACCTGCTTAGCTTCAGCCACACAACTGGGGCAGATTGAATAGTGGTATGGTTGCTGGCACAAACTGACAAACATTTAACACTAAACAACCTTTAAGAGACTCAAACGTAACAATGAGGTACAATGAGGCACTATTTATATGATTAAAATGATATATGATTTAATATATCATTAAAAACATATATTGAAAAATAATAATGAAAAAATATGTTTAAAAAAGAATTTAATTGTTAATTTGACGTAAGTGCATAAATTAAATTTACAAGTGTAATAATAATTAACAATAATAATATTAGGAGGACTAGTCAATAGTTTGGACACACTTTGCTAATGTCACAGCACTCTGTTTTTAGAGAAATTTAAACTTCTCTATATAATCTCAATGGAATCTGGTAAGAGGTAAACAGTCAGAAGTGAAATGAGAATAATTTACTTGTTTGAATAGTGTTTGAAATTTTGTAATTCTCAAAGAAGCCATATTTTGCAAAGTAAACAGACAAATAAACTCCATCTATTTTCCAACAGCCAAATTAAAGTCAAGCGATTTTGGGATTTATTGGGCAAAAAAGTCGATGGAAAGCCACCTCAAGTGCAGCACATCTTTGGGAACTTTGATGTCATTATGACATCATGTTTTGATTAAATTGCCCAAAACTGTCATAATAGGGTTATCTCTCACAAATTTAAACTACATAAGATATTGTGAATATAATGGAATAAGTATATATTAAAAAGAAAATCTGGAAACTACATTGATGAAACTGACGATTTTTTGTCGGACATACCTGTTAGAAAACCATTGCCATGGAAACGGCGTAGAAGGTGGACTTGACATATTGGTATAAACTTGTTCCCAGACAAGTTTTAGGAAAAGTCACCAAGTTTTGGGGTCCTAGTTCAAGCCATTATGAAATGATATAACATGAAAATTGGCGTGGGCATAAAAATCCCCCCCCCTCCCGCCAACTCTCCCCTACCTCTCCCCCCTCTCTGTCTCTCTCTCTGTACCTCCATTCACAGGATGGACAGTGTAATGGCACTGTCCCACACATTATTCAGCTGTCTCAGAGTAACCTCCGTTGGCCTCTGCTCTGCGACACGCTCCCTTCCCTCGATCGCGGACATGCTCATTATGGAGCCGCAGTCTGTCTCAATTCATTCAGCCATTACAAATCTCTCTAGTTTTGTGCGGCTGTGCTTTCTGCGTTCGCATATTTTTTGCTATTCCAGAATATTTCCGAGCAATGTGCTCACAAATGGAATGAAAAAAAATATATATTTTGAACTTTTGGCCCCTGCTTCGTCTAATTAGCTGCAAGCCGCCCCGGATCAAAGCATCAGCTGAATAACTGTAGCAGAGTAACAAAATGGCCGCTATTTTGTGCCCCTTTTGGCAAAAAGCTAATCAGCGATCAAATGCATGATTATGCATGAAGGTTTACTGCGCGCTGTCTTTGGAGCAATTACGTTAATGCAATTGTTTGCTTCATCAAATCGAGACTGTATTGCGAGGAGAATCGCGCACTCTATTAAGACGAAAGGAGGTTTGTGTTGACTGTTTGAATTGTTTGGCTAATCGCTGCATTTGTTAATTACCCAGAAATAATGAAAATAGATAAATGGAGGTAAATGTTTATCTGTGAAAATGGTAATAGGTGCCACTGACGTGGGTACAATTTGGATCTTTGCTTGATATGTAGGCATGCAGAATGCTAACATTTTTAGGGTGCTTGTACGGAGCGTGTGTCTGGTCAAGTACACTTGCATACATGAATACTTGAGAATGGGAAAGCAAGCGTGCCTGTGAGCACACAGTATGATTGTGTGGATCTGTATACGCAGGTAGCTTAAAGTCACCTCATGTGCATATTTGTACATTTAACTTAATTTAATTCAAAATTTTTTATTAAGTTTTCCCTTAAAGAGTTTCAAAGTCTGAAAAACCATTTTTGTTTCATATTGTAGGACAATGTCACAAATATATTCAGTATCTGCTGGTTGCAACACTTCGCTGGAGCTACTTCACACTCATATTGAGAGAAATCTCCAAACACCGAACGTCATGTTTTTTCATGGCCACAGCGTTACATCAAATGGAAGATTTTGAGATCTTGTGCATCATTTTACGCACTTTTCCCATATCATCCAACCAAACATTTGGGGTTGTTCAAAACCTTGAGATCTCTGCTATAATACAAAATAGATCAAAAGTTCCACGGTTTGAATACAGCAGCTGCATTTGACAGAGCCATATATGAGTCTGTATGGAGATAATATAAAGGGCGTTTCATTGATGTCCTTACAGGTGTGCGATCCGCTCCGTGATGCTGTTCAGTTTGCGTCACGTGTTGTTCAGATTTTCTCCTTATGGCTTTCTCAACGAGCCAACGTTCTCTCACAGCTATCGCCCTCCACGCCTCGAGTGGAAAAGAGGAATTTGAAGGAGCAGCTTTTCCGTTCCATGATTGGTCAGGAGCAGGATGAGAGGGAGGCTTCAGGAAAATTCTCATCGCTCAGTCTCCTCGCTTTAGTGCTTACTTAGAACCAGTACAATACATGACATTTATGTTACTTCCACAGCTTGGACAGAAAAAAGAAAATTGCTACTTGTATTTAAGCAAGCAAACAATTCCGAGCCTATGGTTCGATTATTATTTCAGTGATTAATATTTTTCTGCTGGAAATCTGATTGATGCAGTGTGTGGCTTCTCATTTCTTAAACATCCCTGTTGGAAGGCATATCCCATGATTGTGGAAGAGATGTTAATGTGCCTTAAGATGGGCAAATTATTGGCCCGAATCAAGCAAAAATAACAGCTAAGGAGATAGCGGAAATCACTGGCAATGGGTTAAGAACTGTCTATCGCATTATTAACCCCTTTGCACAGAATACAGATAATGGCAATTATTTCCCATGATGCATGAGCCTATTTAGGCTTTATAACTCAGTAATTGTGTCACAGAGACCCTGGAAAATTATTCCAGTGAAGCAAGACATTTGGAAATTCAATCACAGTATTATTTTGGAATTAACTTTCAGAATTTACGGACGCCGGCGTCTATAGCTGCGCAAAGGGGTTTTAACCCAACTGGAAGTCCTTCCTTGTTTCAAAGTGGTTCGGCTCCCCCGCAGGCAATACAAGGTCCCAGCCAAAGGTTAATGCATTTGGGGATGAGAGAAAATGTTAAGACCTTTGATAAGGTTGTCAAAACAATTTCCTTACAAATGCTTGCCGTGATCCAAGCTGAAGGTGCTTGGATTGTCCAAGTTTTTTTTTTTTTTTGTCCCAACATTGTTGCAGACACTTTTATCCAAAACAACAAAAAGGTTACTTGACTTAGCAGGGGCCAAAGACCCCCGGAGCATTAAAAGGTTGTCAGGGCCTTTCTCAAGGGCCAAACATCTGCTCTCATCTAACTGTGGCTAAAGCAGGGCTTGTATTACTACTCTCCCGTGTCCCAGTCAAGCATTTAGCCCCCACGCAATCGGCTGCACAACTCTACTGTTTCTCTCTGACGGAACTTTTTCTATTAGCCTTGTTTTCCCCTGATTTATAAAGTGCATTTTTGTGCCTCAGTCTGTTTCCCTGTGTGGTTTCATTGTCCTCCATGGACGAATTCGTCCAGACGTCGCGTCACAGAAGGGGGACGCTTTCTGTTCTGCTTTTGCGGACGGACAGCGGGTGTCCGATCGAATTCGGAGAACAGCTCGCCAGCGGGAGTGTGTGCGTGTGTGTGTGTGAGTGCGTGTGTGTTCTCCTGTGGAGCTCGCGGTGTGCGGCAGGAGTGTTTTACTACGGCAGTGCAGTATAAGCGCAGTCGGCTCGGGGAAACAGCGGGAAAGAGAGAGAGACGCCCAGCGCCACCGCGGGCCAGATGGTGCGGACGGATCCCACAGTGGAGACGCCTCAGGAGGGATTCAGTGCGAGGGGGGCAGTTACCAGTTATACACCCCCACCCCGCACACCTCCTCCGTGTGTCTGAAGCTCCTCCTCTCCTTACCGGCTAAAATGCCCCTCAGATGCTCACAATCACACTCACACACTCTTACACACACACACACACACACACACTCACGCTCAAAGACACACACTCACACACTCTCAAACACACACACACACACACACACACACACACACAGACACGTATATGCTCAAAGACGCACACTCATGCTCATACACTCACACTCACGCACTCATACACTCACACCCTTACACTCAAACTCACACGCTCACACTCACGCACTTATACACTCACACTCAAATGCACACATTCACACACTCTCACACTCACGCACACACTTTCATCACTGCTTTTAAAAAGAGGTCCCATGGTCACTGCCTGAGTGCAGGATTCCTTCATCCATTACTGCTCTCCAGTCACACACTCACACTCACACACACAAACTACGCATCTCTTTTCCTCATGTCTTGTTCCACTTTCTGTATCTCTCAATCACTTTCTCTCTCCATTTCTTCTTCTCTTCTTTTTTGTCCGTCTCCATCTCTCTCTCCCTCTGAATCTCCCTCCCTCTCTCTCTGTGTCTTTTTATTCAGTCATCCAGTTCTCCCTCTCATTTCTCCATCCCTCATCACTCTCAAGCGCTGTGTGTCCCATCTCCCTCCCTCCGTTTCCCTCCCTCTCTCTCTCTTACCTCCCCCTGTGGTGTTTTACTCTCACTCTATCCCCCCTCTTTCTCTCTCTCTCTCTCTCTCCATCTCCCTCTCTCTCTGTCTCTCTTAGTTCTCTCTCCTCTGCCTGTCACATGATCCCATCTCTGTACACATTACCGCAGATGAATAAGCAGACTGTGCAGCAATGCAGGACTCCTCCGTTGTCGGCGGGTCACAGATGGTGGCAGATGACAGGGTCGCCCCGGAGACGAGGGGATGCAGGTGGGCAGGACGTCAGTCAGTCAGTCAGGCAGTCAGGTGGCGGTCTGGCTTGACAAGACCTGAGGCATCACAGCTGTCAGGCGGATGGTGAGCAGATCGTACTTTTGGAAGCCCGCTGCGTATCTCTGCGGCGGGGGTGGGGTCAGGGGCGGGGCTCCGGTCAGGTTCTGACCCTGTCGGGGTTGCTGGTTTGAATCCCAGCTGATGCTCTGAGCTGATTTACCCTTCGGCAAGGTCTTCTGTCTTATCCACTCCATAACAACGGAGAGAGAGAGAGAAAGTGAGAGAGGAGGAAAGGGAGAGAAGAGGGAAAGAGAGAGAGACAGGAGGAGAGAGAGTGAGATCGAAGGAAGAAGAGAGAGTGAGGGAGGGAGGGGAAGAGAGTGAATGAGAGATGGACAGGAAGAGAGACACAGAGAGACAGGGAGAGAGAGGGAAGGAGGAAGAGAGATGGACAGGGAGAAGGAGAGAGAGATGGACAGGGAGGTAGAGAAGGAGGGAGAGAGATGGACAGGGAGAGAGAGAAGGAGGGAGAGAGACAGATGGATAGGGAGTGATAGAGACAGAGGAAGAGAAAAGAGTGAGTGAGCGGGTGAAGGAGGCAGGCGGTGATGTAAAATCCTTACTCGACAGAAATATACAGTTCTAAAATGGGTCAGGAATAACTGGGATAAATTATTCTGTCACTTTCTTTAAAACATTTTTTCCTCTGCCCTTACGCTAGCAGATTAGCAGAGCCAAAAGCTGACATCACTGGCCTGCATCACCGCTGACGTATCGCAGCCTGATTCCCATGAGTCTCAGGGGCAGTGTTTCAGTAGTGATGTCATGTACAAATCTTTCCTCAGAAATGTCTTACTGCCGAAGCCACGACACATTCCGCTGCATAAATAAATAAGCAGAAGACGTTAAATGTGAGTCATTCCAAATCATTAAGAAATTTTTGCAAAAGCTGAGCAAAAGTAGAAGAGAAGGATTCTATTCTCCTTTAAAAGGCCTATATTCTGCAGTTTAAGGACACGAGTGCTAGTGTACTGTACTCTTAATTAACATAGAGAAAAGTCCTTCTGGATACTGGGTCAGCACTGCTGAGCTGATTCAACAAAAAAAAACTTTAATACCTCGGCACTCACTAAAATCTTCTCAATACCTCTTTAAAAGGCAGACTCATTTTTTAATCTCATTTGGGTAAATGCTCTCTGTAACAGTCTTAAATGCTCAAGTTCCACCGTTCGCGCTGCAAAGGTCAATTCAATTCCCAACACAATCAAATCTAATATTTGCAAAGTATTAAAATCTTCCGGCACAATATCAGACTTGGCAGCCAAAAACACTGGATAAGATTGCTAAGCTGTGCTGATATGAAATATGCATCAAACTGGCTTCTGTTGGGTCAACAATGTCACTGAGCTTAAAAGCTTGCAGCAGAACAGGCAAATAAACTCTATCAGACCTGACTTGTCGTAGCTGGGCTTCCCAGCGAAAATCCAGTAGATGCCTCGAGGGATTGATAAAATTGAGCTGTAGTTCCATGGATTCCAGTAGGTCTTTTGTCATCATCAAGATTGTACAGTGCAGTTTCTGCAGATTAGATTTTTCCCAGGCAGTGAATCTAGAGCAGTAATTACCAAACTCACAATCTTATGATTGTAATAAGTTTTTGTCTGATTTGAGCTTTAGAGCAGTTATTTGCCCTCTTAAGCCACATTTGACAAATCTACACATCTGATGATGAATAAAAATTTCATATTCACATTGAGATACAGTATATTAGAAACTAGTAAGAATAACTGCAGAGGGAAACAGTTTAACCAAACATTTAAGCAATGGAAACATTCAATAGGTTCCTCATTAGTGAAACTGTTGACACATGATTGCAAAAACTAACAATTTATTTGGCAAACAGTAGAGTCACACCTTTTTGTTTCTTGTAGCTTTTATTAGGTTCAGGCGAATTATTTTGAAAGAACTCAAAACACCTGTGTTTAGCAACCTAATTTAGATCTTACCAATTTTAGCTGAGTGTAATTTAATGTGTTTAATTTTTTTCCCCCAAAAATCCTCACACTATAAAAAAATGAAAGCACTTAAGGCACTGATGCCTCGGTGCTTACAGCAGTGACAAGTGTGTCCTGAAATCAACGCTAATGCGGTTGAAACTATCAGCGAATCTAATAAGCAAATATAAACTTTGTACTAAAACGAACACCAATAATTGCAATTAATTTAAGGTAGCTAAATGAACGACAAATGACATCTAGTTATTCTAGATCGTTAAGAGTTACTCACGTCATCTACTTTAACTTGAACAGGTTGTTATCGGATGATCAACATAAACTAAAGCTGGGTACAGAAAATGACACGAATAACAAAATTCATTCGGGATCAGATGATGCGACAAATTTCCCAGAAATGCAGTCATTTGATAAACTTACCTGCAAGCGCGTTCCAATGAAAATGGATAAGGGTCAGTGCTGGAGCTATTCATTGTTTGGATCAATTGCTTTCCCCACGACACGCATTACTTCAGCATTCCTTGACTCCCACTGGAGTCTATGGAAGTGTCAAATAGTGCTATAAGTCGAAAACAAAGCTCTATCTCAAAAATCTGGCAAATTTAAATCCAAGGTATCATGGCATTTAACTTATAGAGCCATATTCTAGGACTTGATTTTGACCGGCTTAGTGGCCATCCCGGAAACAGACAGAAACACAAACAAACTACCGTATTCCCCACAAACACATGCGCACCGAGGCATAATAAGCACAATATGTTCAACAGTTTTTATTCTTCATGGCAAAATCGATATGTCAATCAAAAAGTGGCTTAAGATGGTAAATAACTGCTCTAAACAGAGAATGCATCTAATTAAGACAAATCACCTGCTTGTTAAAATCTTAAGATAGCAATTGTGGTTGGAACAAAAACCAGCATACACAGTGGGGTCTCAAGACCGAGTTTGAGAACCACTGATGTAGAGCATAAGTTGAAAGAGCCAGAACAATCTAGCTCTCAGAAAAAAGGCTGAACATGATTTGATTAGAAAGTTATTAATGAAGGGTATAATGAGTGTGTGCATATAGGTGTGTGTAAAAATTTGTTATGAGGGATAACATGGCTCTAAGACACGAACATGCTGGAGGCTCTGAGCTAGAGATTTACCTTTAGTGTAAAGCTGAATTTTCTGTGAAGCAGCCAGCAGTTGGCATATACTGCGGACTAGATTGGGCTGGGCAGCTGATTTAGAGCATCAACGCTCAGCAGGCGCTGGAAAACCTTTTCAGCATCAGATAGAGGCTGAGTGCGCCAAGCACAGGGAAAACCTGTTTCAGCACCTGGACAATGACAGTGTGCACTAAGAATTGTGAAAGAATTTCAGCACCTGGACAGCGACAGTGTGCACTCAGGACTGGGAAAAAATTTCAGCACCTGGACAGCGACAGTGTGCACTCAGAACTGGGAATGAAATTCAGAACCTGGACAGCGCCGGTGTGCACTCAGAACTGAAAAAAAAATGTCAGCACCTGAACAGAGCCAGTGTGCACTAAGAACTGGGAAACAATTTTAGAAGCAGGAAAGCAGCAGTGTTGCACTTGTCATGATTTTGGAGGCTGGTGGAGGCTTTGAGAGCTTTCTTGATTGCTCTCGTCCGGGACCATATCGATTTGCCCACAATCGGATTCCTGGGCCAGCTGGCATTAATTGGGAGCGTCGCCCGGATTCTATTTAAGCTCAAGTTCCGCCTCACTGCCCTTGCTAGATTGTCAGTGTTTTGTTTGCACTTCAGCCGGTAAGGTCTCTAGTGAGAAAGTTAGATAGATAGATAGATAGATAGATAGATAGATAGATAGATAGATAGATAGATAGATAGATAGATAGATAGATAGATAAACTGAAAAATCTTTCAGTTTTTCCTCTTTCTGGGCACTGGTTTGGTGCTTATTTTTTTTATCTCGGGTTCCGATATTTCTTTCCTTTCTATTCGTTCTGTCGAACACGCTTTGCCTCCTTATTGTTTTGCGGACTGGAGCTAGGTCCTTTAGAAGCGCGAGTCTCCCTCTCTGATTTCTGTCAGTGTTTGTCTCTTATTTTGCTATTCCTCAATTTGTTCCGGCCACAGCATTTCGCGTCTCAAAAATCCGACCATCACAACGCTGGCAATGAAAATGCATCACTTATTATCAGAAATACTTTTATTCTCATTCCCCAGGTAGTGACATATCATTTGGTCAAATGCTGCAATAGACATTACACAAGCAATTCAGATCTTCATAAGCCAAAATCAAAAGAAAATGGTCACTGTTCGCAAAGTAATTATGATCCAATTAATTGTGATCCATTGGACAAAGAAAGATGACTCCTGCAGGCCTCAATACTGAGTGGGGTCACCAGCAGCCTCAATGTGGGAGAAGCATCTATGCCTCATACTGGTCACAAGTCGCCTTAGGCTCTTTCATGGGATGAGTTTCCATCCTTTCTGCAGTGCCTGGATGAAGTGGTTTATGTTGAGTGGATGTGGACTGCGTGTTGCTCTGTGCTTTTTCATGATGTCCCACTCATGCACACATGTCAACATTGGGGTTGAAATCTGGGGAATATGCGGGCCAAGGCATCACATTGACATTTTAAGCCACCAGGTATGTAGTGATGACACACGCAGCACGGAGAAGTGTGTTATCCTGTTGGAACGTCGTGACGACGATGGCAGTGTCGTTGTTCATGCGATAATCACGTAATAATACCATGAAAAAATTACCGAGAAAAACCCGGACGACAGATTTAATTTTTTTTGCTCATGTGGGCAATTGCAACAGGCCACAACTCCGTCACACTGAATTGTTTCAGACGATAAAACTAATTTTAACATTAGACAAAGGTTCACACTTTGCTCACAAAGGCTCTATACAGCATGCATAATGTCTTCATAAACCATATCTAAGCGAATATCATGCTTTTTAAAGGGTGCAATAAAACACGCCAATTCAGCATGTGATGCCAGATGTGACATATCACATCTGGTTTCACATGCTCAATAAGGATGAGTTATTTCACCCTTTACAAAGCATGACATTTGCTTATGTATGAGTTATGAAGACATTATGTCTCATTTATGAAGGCATTTTACATGTTGTATAAAGCCTTTGTGAGCAACACTTCATCTAAAGTGTGACCAGTCAAGGATACCCACAGTCATCAAAACAGAGCTTTTAGGGCAGAATCTTCCCAATGGTGGGGTCAGTTCAAACTAAAAAAAAAAAGGGCTGAGACATGAGCCAATAGGCAAAGGACAGGGCTTCACACTGCTAAGGGCGGGAGTAACTTTTCCAGGCAAGTGTCATTTTGGGGTTTTCCATCAGCGAGCAATTCCATGTTACAGAACAATTCATCTGAGCCCAGAATGTCAGCACATGGTGTCCTGCCCCTATAAAAAATTGATTCATGAGGCAGTATTTCAGAATAAAAGCCAAACTGGTGTTTGTTCTTGACCTCCACAGACTAAATAAACAAAAGACAAAGAGCAGCTGAACCAGCGCCAGCATTTCAGCAGAAACTCTTCCCCGGTCGTTTATCAAGCGGATGCCGTTGTGTTTTGTTATTTCATAAATAAACTGAGGTTGTGGAAGTAAAATAGGTCATTGCTTTACAAAGTAGCTCAATAAACATTGAGTGAGTAAAAAGTTTTATGCGTCTCCAACATGCATTCATTAGAATGAAAAACAATGTTTGAGCACATCACCCTCTTTCCTTTTCACATATTCTGTATTTTTCAATAGAGCTCGGAAAATTCACCAGGCCCTTTCTACCTACCGAAATGAAACTTATTGAGCATGACACTGCTAAGGTGAACAAACCTTTCCAGGAAGTACAGTACTGTGAGATTAGCACACGTTTGGTCGACCCCTCATTAACCGTTTGTCCTTCATGCATGACTCTAGGCCAAAGAAACCCAACAGCATTCTGGGAGAAGAAAATGGCCTCCATTTCTCTTTCTGTTACTAACTGAATAAGTTGCTGTGGTATGCAAACAGAGAATAAGAGATGATGATAATATATTATGCTGTATGTAGTGACCAACGTCAAATTGTCTTTGTGGCGAGGGATCAGTTCATCTATGATCAAACTCAGTTATTCCTGGTCAGGGTTGCCATGTCTGAAGCCTATCCAGTGATGCTAGAACACATCCTGGACTGCTTGGCGATCCGTTACAGAGTTCCCACACATAATTTATTCACGCTTATACCTGTGGGCAATGTAGAGCCTCTTACTAGACTGACTGGTGTATCTTTGGACTGTGGGGGGAACTAAAGTTCCCAAAAAAAACCCACATGAACAAGAGTTGAAGGCCCACAGATTTGCTCTCACAGTCTTCTAGCTGTGAGGCAACATGGCAACCCACCTCCGACCCGCCCCTTTAATATGCACAGCGAATAAGAATATTGAATGTTCACCTCATATTCTCCTTGTACGAGAGCGAAATTGTTTTATTTTATATGTGTACCATTCTCCTTGCTTTGCGGAAAATTGAACATTTGAATGATTAAACAAGCGACGGGCTGAGATTTAATCAGCATTTTCATCAACTCAGAACAAATATATTCAAGTGCCGCTTTTTTTTTTACCCTCCGTAAATGCAATTTGACTTCAATAATTTGCTGATTGCTGTGTTTGTTCAAAGCACAAAAGCTTATGATTGCATTTCGTTTTGTGTCTCAGCTCGGGGTAAAAATGGCCTGAATTTAGGCATCTGTGCTATTGTTGTGGTGTCATAAAGAATTAAATGCTGCACACACAAAAAAAACACAAACGCAGTTGAGGAGGTGTATAGCACACTGTGTTGTTCAAAATGTTTATTGTTCACACATCTTACGCAGCTAATTAAAATATTTTATTCATGATGCTAATAAATGACCAGAATTAAATGCGTCTAGGTCATACATTTTTGTAATGAAAGCATATACTGCCCCAAATTACCAAGTGCAGACTCTGAACACAACTCACACTTTCGACTGCTAGATGGAAAATTCCACTGAATTACAGTCAAAATCAAAATGTGTAGTTTTTCAACTTCAACTTAATGTTGAAAAACAAAAAAAAAAAAAAAAACTATTCTGGCTAAATAGTGCAAGTTGACTAATTGGCAGGAAAACATGATAATTGCCGGTTGAGTAAAATTCCTTTGCCAAGGAGAAATTTTTGGACTGAAAATTAAAGTTGAAAACAACATTCTGACTAGTGAAATACTGGAGCACTCCAACAGTCCTCTTCTGGAAACTGTAAGAATGGCTGAAAAAATATACCAGTACTAGAAGAATTTTGTCGGAGAAGATGTGAATTTGAGTCTGTCTATAGAGTATAATATTACAGTAAACATTGCATTCTCAAGAGATCGACTCAGTAACTGCTACACTGTACTTGAACTATCCACTGTAAACAGAAAATAGAGAGAGAGAGAGAGAGAGAGAGAGAGAGAGAGAGAGAGACAGACAGACAGACAGAGTGTGTGTGTGTGTGTGTGTGTTTGTGTGTGTTTGTTCCTGGTTACTCATACATGCGTTAATGGAAATATATTTGAGTAAAATTTGTGGACAAGCAAAGTTAGCCATTTGTATCAAACAGAGCAACAGAACCAGGTTTGAGGGGGTGATTTCTCGTAGTTTTGATATAGTATGTATATACATATTTCTTGTCACAAGGCCTGTGTGTCTGTTGTTATGATAAAGAATAATCAATGATCAGGGATCTCTCTCTCTCTCTCTCTCTGTCTCTCTATCTCTGCATGTGTGTGTATGTGTGCGTAAATGGTCTCTGTCATTCACTCTGCGTGACACCCGGCTCCTCCACATGACAGCAGAGCTCCATGCTGTCTCGGTGATGTGCTCAGAAGACTGACGGCTGACTGCAGCCTGTCAGATAGGAGCGGGACAGCGAGGGGAGAGCGGAGAGCCCGGCACAGGGCAGCATTATGGGCCCGACATAAAATTGGCTGTTAAAGTTGGTGTGGAAGGAATGAGAAACAAACAAGGCCAATGGCTGCGGTCAAAACCACCTTATTACCATAAAGTGCATCCGTATGCGCTGAATAGTTCTGTTCATGCTACCATCTATAATGATGCTCAGTGAATTAGCCAGTATGTGACAATAAACATATCAGGCATTGTGACCATGAGGCTCTACAGAGCATCTGGGTATCAGTGGGGCATTCTTTACACACCCACTGGCTGCACTGCATTGTGGGATACAGTGAACCGTGAGCACAGCTCTGGATCTAGAAATTAGGCCAAAGCAACCAGTCATCATAGTATATTTAGCTTACTGATCAATTTCATGCTGGTCACATACTGTATATGACACTGTAAACCCTGATAGTGTGGTGAACTCAAATGTTTTGTGGAAACCAATTACCTCAAAAAAAAAAAAAAATGTGTTGGAAAACCTCAAGCTGTAGTATATGATTTGAAAGTTTGATCATTATTAATGACCACATTTAGATGGTGGTTATGGTCCTATAGCACAATCTACACAATATGAAGAATAAAAAAAACGAAAAAAATCCATTCACTCTAGTGGCTGCAAGGCTGTAGAGACGTTGACCAATGTAAGCCATACGGCCAGATGGCTTACATTGGTCAACGTCTCTCTCCTACTCTCATCCAATCCCCTCGCTCTAGTTGACACTCCCGAGAGTTGCTCTGACTCCCCGTGCTGCGCGTTTTGCCTCGTTCCCGCCCCCTTACGCATTATAAACTTTCTGCAACAAGCAAGTAGCTGAGTAGTAGCTTAGCAACAAATGCTAGAAGAATGGAAAAGAAAGACAGCGACAGCAGTAAGCGGCCCCTGCTTGCCCCACAGGCAAAAGTTGGGAGAAAGAGTTAGTCTGCGGAGGAAAAGGCAAAGACGAAGAGGAAATGTGAGCAAAGCAGGACTCAAAGGCGAGTAAACATCGGGTCATCCATTCACCGCTGGAGGATTTGGGCCTGAAAACTGATGCTGATACAGCAGACTTTTTGTTAAACAGGTGGGTACTTTTTTACTTTTATTGTGTGAGTTGTTACATAAATAACTTTTATAAGTTTATGACAATGCTGGTTTATGGCTGTAAACGCTGCCGGTAGTTTTCTCTGTGTTGACAGACGGAGTCGGAACGTTAGCCGTTTATTTTTAGCATTGTAAACTAGCATTACTATCATCAGTGTTGTGCCTGAATGCATTCAATGAATTCAATGTGTTCATTGTGACATTTGTGAACGGCGCGCTCTCTTACTGATGCATTGTAATTTACGTTACGCTTAACATGCATTTAATAACTTTCAATGTTGCTATACCTGCGAATCCGACCTGGTAAATCTTCATTCAAGGCTGGCTCTGTGTCTGTTTACTGCCGGCCGGCTTGTTGCTCTGGTAGAGGGGGTGCGTCTGGAGTTTCCACGCAGATGGCCACACTTGATCGGTGGGCGGGATCAGGGAGCACAGAGGGGAGGGGTGTGTGTGTGTGGGCAGGATGCTTTTTTCAAATTTTTCTCAACGTCTCAATCTTTCTCAACCTCTGATTGTATACTACAGCTTTTATTGCACTGTTTGGAAGGAACTTAAAGAAAATAAAGCTCTTTTTTAGGTGCTTTGAGAGCTGTGAACACAAGAACCTTGAGTTGGCACACACAACTTTTTAAAGTAATCGCAAAACATTTAAGTTCACACCACACCACACCAGGGTTTGCAGTGTACATTTGACCTCAGTCAGTTATCCAGTTGCAAGCAGTCTTTGATTGCAAACACAAAAATAAGAGTCTGACCCAATACCCACGCTTCCACTTAAAATTGACCCAAGCCTTAATATTGGCGCATTCTCGCAAAGGGCAACGGTGTCCCAAAGTGTAAGATGATTAAGGGAAGTGCTTTTTAGCCCTTAAAATTCCCATTTAATTTGAAGGGCAGGGCAATGCTCACTACGAACCGAGGAAGAATGAATTTCGCAGGATGTACTCCGAGACTATTGAGCTGGACGAGTTTTCCAAGTACAGTAGATAGCAGCTACCATGAAAAAAGCATCAAAAAAAGCATTCCAATTTCTTTGAAATTTGTGTTGTGACATGACCTGGATTGTGATTGTGAATACGAACATATCACGACTGCTACCCCGGTGTAGCTGCATATGTCAACTAACAAAATTGCAATGATCGCTCTGGCAAGCCATACAATGAGTCGGTAAACTGATACAGATTACATGATAGAATGTAAACGCCTCGAAATAAGTGCGAGAAGCGTATGTCAGCCATATGCGCGACGCACATAGACAGACATGTTACGCAAATTTGCAGGAAGTGGTGTCCCAATTCTTAGGTGAAGTTCCCTTCCCCTCAAAACTACCTCTTCGTCGTTGAGGGAGATCTTAGTATTTAGTGCACTTGAAACCTAGGGTTGAGATTAAGGGAAGAGAGTTGGGATTGGGCCTAAGTGTCCTGTTTTGCACACCTCCCCTCTTGTGCACTAGCATTCCAGGCAATGCATACTCCCAACAAATCTAGCTACACCATACTACACAGGATGCATGAGCGCACTTGAGCTCCATATTTGCTGCACACGTGATTGTAACTTGATAGTTACACGGTCATGAATACCTTTAACCTTCAACATTAGAGCACATTTGATACAGGTACTTAAGTCTAGTGGCACAATCCGGGTATCATTACTGCATGCAGGTGTCCCATTTGCCACAAATCACCAGTATTGATTGAGCTCTCGGAGTTGATTAAAAGCTAAAGAGTATATTGGGTTGAAGTGTTCTTTTCTTAAATCCACAAAGTTCATTTATCTGAACTGGGGTGGGCGGCGCGACGGATGAGAAATATGACGCTTAATTTTGTAAATATATGTTGCTGTACTCCTCTCAGGCAAGGACACTTGGCCGTGAAATTTTTCATTTATTACAGAAATATAAACCGCTAATATATTGTACATGCTAATGCTACGTGCTGTCAGCAGCATTAGAAATGAGCATCACTGCATGGGACAGAGACAAACCCGGTTATTATTTCTCCTTTGATAAGAGGCTGTGGAAAGCAATTATCACAACCCTGGTGGCTCTCAGCTAATATTTAATGCGCACTCATATTTACATGGAGCCGGATCAAACAAACATTAATCTATGTTCTCGGTAGGACTCAAAGACAATGCAATAATGGGGCGTAGCTCTTGCTACATGGGCCATTAATTCTAAGCATGAAAGGCCAGGATGGAAGAAAGGCTGGTTCAGTGCAGTTACAAGCACCTTCTGTGTAAATATCCTCTCGCCAAACACTGCAGGCTAACGCTGCTGACTGGAGACTGAAGAAGCTTCAGTGTAGATACAACAGGGCACAAAAGTCACCTTCATTCAGCTTTTTTTTTCTGGTTACACTTAACAATAAGGGTAAATTAGTTTATGCAGTAATAACATTAACTACAAATTAATTAACAGTTCATTAATGTATCAGAGAGCTAAATAAACATTAGGTAACCCTAACTTACCATTTATTAATATTCTTTGACATCCTTATTATGAAGTTGAAAACATCCCCTAAGTAACCCTCAAGTAACACCTAAAACTATGAAACTATTCGATAATGTATAAGATATTATCTTAGTTAACATGAACACCATTAGTAAATGATTAGAAGACCCATGAGTTAACTGTTGATTAACTAATAGTTAATGCTTCTTACTGCATTAGCTAATGTTAACTAATGTGCCTTTATTGTGAAGTGTTACCAGTGGTAGTATCTCGTATTTGCTCAGTCACAGCTGTTGCATCAGGAGTTGTAATTGTAGCTGACAAGTCGCCATGACAACCTTAGACAGACACCACTTTCTGCCAAGTGTGCCCTGTTCCTAGCAAAGCAGATTTCTGTGACACATTGCTGCCTTATTTGATGTTCAGCTTGTCCAGAAAACTTAACAGTTTACAAATGGTTGATCCCAGCCCTGCAATCATCACTGAGTAATCCTCTGGTGACCTTTTTCATTTCTTTTTTTTTTTTTTTTTTGCCAGCCTCAATCCTTCCTGAATCTGGAATGATCTGTGTACGAGAACGGATCACAGATCAACGATAGAGGAAACCCAAACAAGCGCTAGCTATCGACGACTCCATGATGCTGAGTAGGAGGCGTTTGAGCAAACTGCTATGCTCACCAAAACCGACTGAATCCGTCCCATATCCCTGAGCAGAGCAAAGTTAATTATAGGCTGCTCTCAAGAAGCTGCTGGCTGCAGTCAGCACTGGCTCGGCTCAGCTCACCAATTTGGAGGCCTTACTGAGGATGTAATGGCCGGTAGAATACTGAGGCCAGTTGCAATGACCAGAGAGAAAGAGAGAATCACGAACACAGTACAAACACAGAAAATAATATGGACCAAACGAAGGTGGGCAAAGAATCCGATTGAAGAAGAATTGAATATCGTCCCGGGACGAGAAAGTCCAAAACACATGCGCAACATCCAGAACCATGACAGAAAAATACCAAGGCCTGTTTGTGAAAGATAACCACTGAAACACTGCATTCAGATAAGACTGAGATGTTTGAAGGAAAAAAAAAATCCTTACAGTTTGTGTGCTTAGATGGTCTCACTGTGACTGCTAATTCATCCATTTAAGTGTTGGATTGCCAGTGGGCTCAATTCTTCTCAGACCAACAATAACAATGGCCATGTTGCCCCTTTTATCTTTTGCAGTAAATATGAACTAAGGGAAGATGCAGTCCCTGCACGACACCACAGAGAAATACTTCATTTCTTTTATAACCCCTCTACCATCAGACTGCTGTAAAGCTTTGTGTCACTCTAATTTGGCTCTGAGAAGCCTCTAACTGCTATAGTGAGCTGGTTGTTCGGAAGCTGAAGGAAAAAGAACTACATTCATCATGGGAAATTGAGTCTTCTGAGTGTGTCTGTATCTGGGCATCAAACCCACCTCAGTTTTCAAACTTTTTTTAACCTTTGTTTAACCAGGGATGTTCCACTGAGAACGTGTCTCTCTTATCTTGGGAAGCCCTGAGATAAATTTCTGATAGAAAAGTTGTAAGTGAGGTAGAGATTCAGAGTAACAGGAGTAAAGCCCCTGGCCCAGTTTTTCGGGTTAAGGGTCTTGTTCAAGGGCCCAACAGCAAAGTTTTTTTCCCTAACTTTATCTCTCCAGATTAAGTCAAAATCCCAAGGGATTGAGCCAGCAGCTCTTCAGTAACCAGTCAAGTAACCAAAAACTGGGTTACCCTGTTGCCCCTTGAGGCACAACATTGGTACAACTTTCATGTTTATAGATGTTTAACCTGATAGAACCCGACAGGTTGCAGGCTTACCATTCAAAGAGTTTCATTGAAAAATGCACTAAGTGCCACTTTCAAAATTTTTGAAGCATTACGGCAAGAAGATCAATTTTGGAAGGCCGCTAGTCATGCCAAGTTCAGCCCTTAGCAAAACGCTATATATCCCAGTGTTTAGCATCCTTGAACACTGGCTGTCATTCCAATGTGCAGTAAATGCCAAGCCGGGTTTTCAGCCAAACAGCAATGGAGAATCCTGCACTGCTAACAGGCTCCGATTATTTAACAACTCTTGTTTCAGGCAAAAACAAAAATATGAATTTAATATCAATGCTGCAAGCTCAGCAAAAAAATTAAAAAATCCCTAATTGAATCCTTGAGTTTCCAAAGGGTCCAACTCTAAGGAACACTCTTTTTCAAGAAAGTGGCTCATATATTTTCAGTTCATTTCTCTACAAGAGTGTGTCATTGGGATACTTTTGGCAGAAATAACAAGAAAGTTTCCCTTTTTGTTATAAAATATGCAGACCTCTAATTCTTTGGAGTTTGGCCCTTTGGAAACTTAATGATTCAATTTACGTATCTATTTAGTTTGTATTTTCCATCTGTAGGCATAGTTTTTACGCTGCCCGAGTTTTTGGCCGCATTGAAAAGCAGATTTGCAAAAAAGGACGGTGCACTACACACAGAGGAGTATTACGAATAATTATGGAAACAGGGAATGTTTACATCGTTACATCTTTAAAGCCCTCTGGCTTTGATATGAAAATGGCAGACCTTTGACTTCAAATTGCAAATTTGCAGGTACACTCAACGTTCTTAGTCATCAAGATTGCGGTGACGCCTGTGTGAACTGAATAAAAGTCCGGACTGTTGTTGACAAACGTATTCAGCCGATTATTAGCAAAGACTGCAGTGTTGAGAGTCTCGCTTATTTTCACTGAATCGCATTAGAATAATCATAATTCATGGTGATTTTTTCACTCTGTTCCGTATTGGCTCCATCAATGTTCTTTCTCACCACGGCTCCTCTACACATGATATATATTTACTAAACACAGGAGGGAGGCCAGCTTGTGTGAGTTTTAGGGCATATTTTATGGAGTTTTGGTATCCATTTAATTGTCCTTCATATCTCAATGATCTGGAAAGCTACTTCATGACAAGACATTCATAAAATAAATTACAATTTAACCCCAGTTTGAAGGAATGGAGATGTTGTATTTTGCAAATACGTTTCAACATTGTGCATTTAGTTTTTTTTTGACAAGTAATCACAACAGTTCACCTTTTCACAAAATTCGGTTTTTCTAGATTTAATGTTATCAAGGTAAAATGTTTTGACTCATGTAAAAAAAAAATATTAACAAATAAGAAAGCTCTTCCATGCTAACTTTTCCATTTTGCATTTTGCTCACTTGGTGTCTTGATTCTAAACGTTCTAAAGTGTGGGAAGGTGGCATACTCAGTGTTTATTTAGACTCTTGTGTATGCAAACAAGCTGCTCATTTTACCTACAAAATAACATGGAAAATTTTACAAGATTTATGATTTACAGGCCATTATGTCCAATTCTTAAAAATGGTGGGGTCTGAATCTATTGTGGTACAGTTGGATGGCAATTTGGTCCTGTCACTGCCAGTGAAGACTGGCCTGCTACTCTGTGCTGTTCTGAAAAGTGAGCTGGTCTGCCATCATGGTCAGTGTCTTAAAAATCGTTAATGGCCTAGCATCAGTTTAATGGTTGTATATACACTCTTTTGTCAAATTCTTCAGGCAAAGCACCATCACACAGCACCCCAGGGCTTTCAAAAATTACACCAGTGCCTCTACAAGAGTGGCGCTTGTGTTGATACTTATCGAGACCCTGACCTGGCGACATTTTCCTCCTGTTCCCAAGGGCTGTGGCCTGTAGTGCATAACCATCATTCCACAGATCACTCCAGACGTCCCGTCCAGGAGAAAATCGATTCCGGGAGACTGATGATAAGAATATGGCCCTTCTGCAGACCCGTGACGGGGCTGCTGGAAAAATGTTGAAGAATGTGGATTGGCCGATGGGAGTAGCAGTTGTCACCTTCAATGGAGGGGGTGGGGGGGTTTCCTGTAAAAAAAATAATAAAAAATTGGCGAGCTATAAATCCTCCTGCCGTCGGTTGAAAGCAAGATGACGGATATTTGCAGCATTTACTCCCTGTTGCTGGTTAATGGGAGATTTGGGACTGCTGTCAGGGGTCAGGGGTCAGAGAACAGGTCATAAAGTAGAGAAAACTCCCAGAGAAATGGGGGATCCTTGTCATTGCAGCCCCAAACCTCTCCATGTTCAAGCCTATGCCCAGACACATTCCTTTCCTGGATGAGGTGGTCACACATAGATTAAATAACGAAGTATAGCGTAGTGGAAGCCTTCGTAGCTTAACATAGCCTAACATGGCACACCGTAGTGATCCGTAGCCATCAGTAGCTATCTGTAGAAATAACTTGGCCATTAATGTGAGAAAACCGTGTGTGGAGGTTAATCTGTTGGGCACCTTCAAAAGATAGCCACAGTAGTGGGTATTTTATTTATGTAGCAGTAACTTAGTTTAATTTGGTTACACCTAGTTTACCGTAATAACAACTGTAGCCTACCGTTGCCAAAAATAGCGTACTCTGTAATCAACAAATTTGGCGTGAATCAAGGGGCAACTAAGAGATACTACGTTACACTACGGTTTTCAATACGTTTAACGATGGTGTACTAGGCTAGCCTACACGTCATTGAAGTAAATTAAAGAACGGTAAAGCAAGTTAAAGTACTTCTACGTAGTGTGGGCTACAGTAATCCCCCCCAAAGATAGCTATGGAGGCTAACGGATGTGTGACCACCCCCATGTCTCTCCATTTTACCTACTAGTACAGCAGCTCAGGGTATGATCCACCAACCACTCATTCTGTGTGTTCTGATAAAATCTCCATGACTACTGACTACTAATATGTAGCCCGTGTGTCACCACCCGTGAAAGTGCCTAACCCTCCTGTTCTGTTCATTTAGGCTAACACTCATAATGTTGTTTTTGATTAAAAATCCACAATGATGCATATATTATCACCTAATGTGTTAGATCTTTTTATCAACTTCAGCTCTTGTGAACATTACAAGTTTTGAACTTCTATTTGCTATGTATGTGCTGAAGCCCTAATTTGCCAACAACTCGTTTTTTAGGGAAAAAAACATGATATAGATATTATTTTGACTATACCAAATACTTAGATGAAACATATTGTAGTATTTATCACAGAGTACTGCATTTCAATTTTTATCAAGGAAACTGTTTTGAAGCCATTTCAATTTTCTAAATAGTGACGCAAAATTACATCTTTTGTGTTCCCGGTCAAAACTGAGCAGTATGATTTATTCAGTAAAACAAAAGCCCAAATCTACACAGGAAAACTAAACCATGTTAAAAAAGTGATGTCTGGACCTTAGACTGAATGTACACATGAACAACTATTTTCCCATCATCCCTTAAAACAAACAACTGGGAGTACCAAAGTGTTATTCCAGTGTTGCATCATAATTCATCTTTGCTCTTCACCTCCTTAGCTCCACAACTGTTTTCACTCTTTTTGAAGATCAGCAATAACACTACTGATAACAAAAACAAAATCTTCACAATATGTCTATCACTGGTCAATCACTTACATTTTGTCTTCTCATGAACATGTTGGGCAATGGATTGTGGCTGTTGCATGTTCCTGGTATATGTATACACTGCATTTGTGGCATAGCAAGCTTGTTTTTCTGTCTTATGGTGCACACAGTTGACGCCTCTTCCTTCTGTGTCCTCCTCCTGTGGTTGGTGTAGATGTTGGGCTGATGCTTGCATGTCTCTCACCAATGCAGCAGAGGATGGTGTTTGGGGAAGGTGCTGCCGCCTTTGCATGAGCGGTTCACCATGGCCATAAAAATTCTATCGGAGATAGGTTCCCTTGGGGTTTGCCATGGAAGCCGTGTGTGTGTGTGTGTGTGTGTGTGTGTGTTTGTGAGTGTGTGTGTCTGCTCAAAGACACCTGCATGTTGGAGTGTGGGAAAGGAGTGTGGGAATGTGCTTGAACTCAGTTTTATAGACTAATTGTGGTCTTACCCATTCATTTCTAATGACCGGTCATCTTTGACTGGGAACACCACAGATGCATACAAGTTCAATAAAACACACAAAATTTAACAAAAAATCTCCAAATTTATTTTATGTGCTCAGATGCCATGTGTGAACAAAGTCATGGAACCTTATGACAAACAGATGAAATTAACTGCATTTTTTTGAAGAGAAAACTTGTAAATCGGTCAGATTTGACCGAACACAACAGGAGGGTTTTGGATCGCCCCCTGTTCCAGCGGTCTTGCAGGTTGTTCCAGGTAATTGATTGAGTGGCTTGTTATTCCCGTAGCGGAATCAGCAGTATCCACTGTTTGTGCCGTGTACATGTACGTTGTGAGTTTTGTCTCAGTTGGGGCTGGATTGTCTTGCCAGTAGACAACCTAACCTCTAACCTCTTACTATAAATTTTAGTTTTCCTTGCTGATATCTCTTCCAGTGAGGCAAAGTATTAGTGTGTGGATTATTAGTCAGCAAATTATTTGGTACAGTACGTGTTTCAAGGCTTCTACTAGTCCTCCTTGTCCCCCTCATCATAAACGCACCCTTGTGGCTCATCGTCGACCCTGAAATTGGCTCCCCATCTGCCTCTGTGATAATGCCGTGTTTGTCTAATTGCACACATCAGGGAAGCCAGTGTAAAGTATGTTCCCTCTCAATCTCTGGACTCCTGCCGCGATCATCTCCATTTAGCTGTCAGTTTCTCACCCTGTTTATATACTTTTCTTCTCACCAGGGAGTGTTTACCACACCTGCTAGAATTTTTTTTTTTGTTTGTTTGGCATTCTTGCTGGCTCCTGCAACACTTGTCTAATTCCCTGTTCTTCTTTTCTGGAGAGCATATTTCGAAAAATCACCTCCTTAACGAGGTCGATACAAATAACACTCGATTGAACTGAACGACGCGGCGCAGAATTGGTTGTTATTTAATTCCAGCTAATTCACAAGGACTCTTCCTACTGTTTTCAGGTTACTGCACCGCACCACCCTGTCCTCTCAACGCTCAATGCGTGCAGGACCACTGAGATGGAAGTACTGCATCGCCCACAGGACCTTTAATCAAAACCATCATTGGGAGTAAATAAGAGAGGGGAGGTTTCGGCATGTCATTATGGCGTGAGATAAAAGGCTTTTCAGTTATCCGACAGTGATCTCGCTTTTCATTGCTTCTAAACTAACAGCGGAATCAAGAAAAAGTAATGGAGAACTGACCACATGACTGCCATACCCTGGCCTATTGAGTCTTGTGAACATTGTAACACGTGGTCTGGATAGTGTTGATCAGTCATCAGACGTAGCCTAAAGGACATAAAGGATGTTGAGAGATTATGATGCACCACATATTCAATTGAAATCATGTAACTGAGGCCATATGCATTTGAAATCAATACAGGTGGGTTTCGGTGAAATTATGTAAAGCACTGTGAAAAAGTTTCCTGATTTCCTTTATTTTTGCTCATTTGTCATATATTAATGCAGGAAATCATCCAACCTTTGATACAAGATACAATGCGAGTAAAGACATCATTTTAATAATTATTTATTTAAGGTAAAGAGTCAGTCATAACCTTTATCACCCATAAGACAAATTAATTGCGCAAAATAGGGCAAAAACATTCACAGAGCACTATCAAAGGAACTTGGCAAAATGAACCATGCAAACAGGCCACACCTCCTCATGCGTGTTCAAGGTCTTCCGGATGAGCCCCCAATTATTACGTCCCAAGTTCCGCCCATTACATTTGCAGGAACACTGAAAGTCCCTAAAGCCCAAAAATCAGAATACAAAAACAAAGATTTCCATAGAAAGATTTAATAAATAACAGTAAAAAAAAAATTGAAAAAGCTAAAAATAATACACACAAAACTAAACCGAAGACCTCAAAGTTTTCAAAACGTTGCAGGTCATAACATTGGACAATGAAATTGCACCAATACACAAGACTTGAGTGCTTCTTTGAAGAAATTTTTGGTATCAGATGATGCTCTGACTATTATGGATTTTAATACTGATATCAGTTCTTTTTTTGCAAAATGTGACTTAAGTACTTCTTGCGCACCGGTCTTCAGTTGGTGTTTGGACTGGCTAAAGTAGGGCCCCTGAAGACTACAGCCTAGATCATACAAAGTCAATCTTGCTGCCAAAATAAATAATAAAAATTAGGGTGAGTATTCCACATCTTCCTACTCTGGCCTAAACCTAAACCAAAAATGCACACAAAAACAAAACAAAAGCTGTCCAAACCCCACAAAGAAACAGAGAAATCAAATAAAGTGTCAAAGAAACTCAAAACTACACACAAAGAGCCACAGTCTGCTTCCAGCCATGAGACCTTCCAAACCTCAGCAGGTGCTCTTGTAGGGTGCAGAATGGTGGAGTAAATCAACCAATCAGCTGCTAGTTAAGCCTGAATTTCAGATTTCAGGTGTAGACCAAAAAGCTGCATGACCAGCAAGTGCTTTAAATTTCCCAGCAGGTAACACCCCCTATCCACCTTATTCCCACGTCCCATGATCTATTGCGAGAATTATTGGCGCAGCTTCTGCTGCGTACCGTCTCTGAACAGTTTACCATGGTAACAGCTAACACTAATACTCTTTTTTTTTTGAAGCAATTGGTAAATGCTATGAAAGGAAACATCACCTTTTACCCCTCAGATGGGATAACGTTACGGTAACGCTGCCTTCTACTATCGAGGAATGAGAGAAAGACCTGAAGCAGTGGCCACAGATGATGAACAATACACATTTGGCTACATTAGCGACTCTGTTACCACAGACTGTGAAGCTATGAACAATCTAAAAAGCTCCAAACCATATGCTGTACTTCCACAGCAACAAGGTTGGTCGCGTTAGGAGGTAAGATACGACCACATGTACCTTCAGCAGTAAATATTACTGAAAATATTGCAAATAATAGCAAAATAAATATTGCTATTATGAAATCTAGTGGATTGTTATAGAGAGTGAATTAAGCCATCTGACAGTATGAATAGAACTGCATTTTTTCATGACAAGTGGGTCCATTTTGGCCATACTTTTAATTTTAGTGAAATGAGGTTTGGAGTGCAAGACTATCGTTTGGAACAGAGCAGGCTATTTTTAAATTGTAGTAGACTATTGGTACTTCTACAGCCTCATCTTAAACGATACAGGATGAGACGTTAGTTACCCTGACTGGCATTACCGGACGAGTACAACAATTTGCCGTCCCCTCTACGTGTGAAATCGTACCTGGTGCTCTCCTGGCACTGCTGTCAAAATGCTTCTGAGGACCCGGCGTCTCCTCTGCGGGGGATCTATTCAACATTCAGGGTTTTCAGCCACATTCTGGCTTCCTCTCCTGTAGGTAGACGATGGAAACCATATCACTGAACACAAGGACAGTGCCCTATATACTGGGTGTGTATTCAAAACACTACTGTTGAAGCCATAAATTTAGCTTCCTCTGGATGTTGGTACAGCCTCAAACAGCGCAACAGGTGCCGGAGCCCCGAAAGGGCATTTTAAGAAAAGCATGTTAATTTGTTTAAAAAAAAAAAAAAAAACAGGCTGCAATCGCTAAGTTAACTGAATTATTTTCAAATGAACCTCCACTGTTCTTGACCAGCCACTCGCAAAAAGCTACTTCTGCCGGAAATTTCACCCACAATCATATCTACAGTAGCGCCTTCAGGAATGAGGTGGAAAAGTAATAACCGGCTGTGCTGCCCTTGACCAAAACAACTGCAGTTAAACATTTCCTATAGGTGGCAGAGTCTTTTACACTGCCATAGATGAAATTTGGCTCTCTCTTTTTTGCAGACTTAATTCAATTTTGCTACTTTGGAGAGGTTTTTGAGCATGAACTGCCAGTTTAAGGTCATGCCGCAACATCAAAATCAGATTAAAGTCATGTCTTTGACTAGGCAACCAGAAAACTTTCATTTTTTGTTATCATTGAAACCAGGAACGAAATGCAGACTCAGAGTGTATACTGTTGTTGTTTTTTTTTTGTTTTTTTTTTACAAGGAAAGTTATATGGCTATAATCAATTTGCAGCTGAGTGGCCATCTAAGTTCCCAAAGATGAGCTGGACTTGCAGTTTGCTTTTCATCAACCTTTTTGCCCAATAAGTCCCAAAACAGCTTGAATTCAATTCAGCTGTTGGAAAATGGAAAAAGCTTGTATGTCCATTTACTTTGCAAAATACGGCTTCTTTGAGAATCCCAAAGGTCAGGACACTATTCAAACAAGTAAATTACTGTATTTTAACCTCTGACTGTTACCCTCTAACCAGATTCCATTTGACTTTACACAGAGAAGTTAAGCCATTTAAATTTCTCTAAAGACAGAGTGCTGTGACTCCAACAAAGTGTGTCCAAACTTTTGACTGGAAGTTTATTGTCTCCTTTGATTAGTTTGCATCTTGCGCGTTTCCTGATTCCGACTGTGTCTTATCTCATTGTCACCCTTCCTCACATGTGTATGTTCCGTGTTTATGACCCCTCCTTTCAGTTTGCAAGTTTCTAGTTTGTCATTTATTGTATGCTCTTTTTGACTGGTCAGTGTTTACCAGAAAAACTCTTCATCTTTTCAAAGTAAAACGTAATCTTTAATGATAGTAACAGAAGTACTGTTCCTTTTTTTGTAAATGGGGACAAGCTCCCAAGCCTTTGTCACGGCCTCCAGGATTGGGACCACATTCCTGTTGATCCTTTCCCAGTCTGTTTCTTTCTCCGGTGTATAAGGAACATGCTCCCTGACCATCTACGGTCATCAGGATGGGGACTGCGTTTCTCCGCAGATTCTTCATCCTGCCATTGGACAGTCCAGCTCTGATGGAGAGTGCGCTCCATCTGGTAGTCATCCTAGAAAGCCACTGGCCAGGCGTTGGCTACGTCCTGCTTCACCCACAGCATTTGAACTGAACTGTGCCACTCTCCTCTGGGCTCCGTCTTATTTTCTACCATATTAGTATCAATAAACCTACTATTGGATTGTACTCTGCCTCCACATTTGAATCCTGGTGTGGATCATAACATACATGCCCAGCATTTCCTCGTTGTAGAAAACTAACTGCAACTGAGGATAATGAGACCCGCAGTTCTGAATATGTTAGTGAGGGTTCTTCTGTGACCTTTTGGATGGGTAGTCAATGCACTCTTGGGTGAATTTTAGAAGACAGACCACTCCTGGGAGGGTTCGCCACAGATAAAATTTTTTGCCATCTGTAGATTTGAAGATGGCTAATTCCATGGTTTAATGGAGTCCCAGCTTTAGAAGTGGATTTCTTATGCTTTCCAGACAGATAGGTGTTGAGAACTTTGTTTTCCATCTGTTCTTGAATTTCTTTAAATCATGGCATCATATGCTGCTTTTTTCCTCTTCCACAAAACCAGGCATGTTCTATTTAATTTGAATCATGTCTGGGTGTGTCCAGTGAAATGGCAGCTAATTATGAATTGAATTTTTTCATTTGATTGACTTGGTAAATAAGGGGGAAAGGTTGGATTACTTTTTTCCATTCAATAAAATCGTCATTTAAAAACTACATCTTGTGTCTGGTATTAAAACTAATTTGATGATCTGAAACATTGAACGGGTGACAAATATGCAAAAGGAGAATAAATTAGGAAGGGGGAAAATACTTTTTCACTGCACTGTAGTGAGATTTTCTTTTTTAATCAAATACTCTTGGCTCAATTAACAGTTTCAGCAGTATGCTCAAATATATGTGACCTCAATGGAATATTGAAATGCTGATGTAACAATTTGTACTGGTTACTCAAAGCAGTGAGGGTCTAAGAACAATGAATTAGAATGTAAACAAAACATTCCAAAATAATCTACTCTTCACACAGGCAGAGATCTGGAAGACAGAAGAATTTTGAAAAAAGGAACAACAAGGAATTTCATTAAAAAAACCCTACTTTTCAAAGAGTTAAGCACAGCAGTTGTAAAAGTCACCCACAAACTTACACAGCTCCAAGCGCATTAGCATAAGGTCCCAGCAGTGTATAAAACACTCAGAGGCCCAGAATAGATTTCAGACACATCCTGGGAAATGCACACAGTGAATAGTTGTCGAGTTGTGAGTTCCAGAATAAATCTAACACAGCAGCAGTAGGAATGCATCTTTTTACATGAGTCCAAGCACCAGAGATGAGTCAGAAGCATCCGGAAGCGGTGCTGATACCCTGGCTTAGGCAGCAAATATCAGCTTGGCTATTTAGCATACATTGGCCAGTTGCGTCTATCGTCACTTGGGAAACAGTATGTAAATAATGATTTCTGCATAATTCACTGGCTTGCCGCATACTGCTGCTTAGGAGCCAGTTGGCAAATACTATTAATTAAGGTTCAGATCTGCTGAGATGACAAATATTTTAAGCAATACAAATACACATACAGTACACACACACACATACACACACACACACACACACACAAAGTAACATACATATACAGACACACACACGCACTCGTGCACACACACACACACACACAAACATATACACAAGAGTTCACACACAAAGAAAAACATAAATACACACACAAAGAAACAGACACAAACAAACACAGACACAAACACAAGCTGACACACGCACATATACACACATACGCTAATTAGCCAATCAGTATTGAGCACTTCTCTGAGCCATTTTATGTACAGCACCAGCCATTCAATCAATCTAGCATGAAAGCAATATGGCGTATGATAATCATCAGTGACTCGCTCACACAGCCAGCTGCTGTAACACTTTGCGTTTTGCCCTGGTTGTGTCCTCAAAGACTGCACCGAAACACGTGGAGAGCACACTGAAGGACCAGCCAGCTGGGATTCCCCTCAAATGGAGCACCATTCCCTCTGTGCCTTTAAACTTAACAACGCATAGAGTATTGCAAAACACACTCAATTAAGTGAACATTTCTCAGTCATTTATGCAGCCTGTGGTTCAGCGGTTTCATCACAGTGAAAGGACCGGTCATAGGTCACTGCAGGTCACATGGTCAGTGCCACCAGGAAAAGGAAGCCACTAGGGTCTCCGGAGGTCATTGCGTTGTTCCGACAACATGTAATTTGTCTCGTACGAACAGCTGTCGTTACGAACAGCTGTGCCACTGTAGGACAGGTCAATATTTACATAGCAGGTAACGGCTGCACTGGGAAGATCATTTAGGCTGCCGGAAATATGTGGGACACCATGAGGATGTACACACAGGCACACACACACACACACACACACACACACACACACACACACACACACGCATACACTCACACACTTACACACACACTGGCTGACACATGCGTGCAAGCACACACGCACGTACAAACACACACAAGCGTACATACAAATGCATACATGCAGTCAAGCACACATACAGACACACAGTTAAACACATAAACACTCACACGCATGCACACACACGCATTGATTGTCATTATTATTATCATTATTATTGTTATTAGTGGTAGTAGTGCTAGCAGCAGCACTAAATTTTAGCGGATGAGTCACACCGATTTATCATATTGACATGTGGGCTTGGGGCAGGATCAGATCACCAGAGACCAGATCGCTGAGGAAAGAATTTCGATTATATTAGGTTTACCTGAAATACACTGTAAACCTAGACAGCGTGGCAAACTCAAATGTTTTTTGGAAACTTATTACCTCAAAAAAATCACGTAAGTCAACTTAATTTCATTATGCTTAAGGTAAAAGTTATTCTTACCAAGTTTTTAAGCGCTGTGAACACAATGCAATTAAGTTGGCTTATATCTTTCTTTTTTTTTTGAGGTCATCAGTTTCCACAAAACAATTGAATGCACCACTCTATCTGGGTTTATGGTTGAAAACCCTGTTCTGCCAGCACTATAAATGCAACAAGCACATACTTGGCTGCTCCGAGCACTGATTACCATTAAAACTGTTGAAATACCATCTCTCATTCACCTTTAACCAAGGACCTTAAAACTCTTTATGATGGGCTGACAAATATTTCATTCTGAAATCATTTAAATTATTCAGAAAAAAATTTTATGCTTATGTTACATTTACTGGTGGTCATTAAAGGCAGTGGGTTCCTCGTTGCCAGGGAATGTTTAAAGAACATTCCGGGATGAAAATAAAAAAACGTTCTCTGCAAAGGATTAAAGTCTATAATCCACACTGGTGTTGTTCCCAATTAATAGGTTTGCATCTTCAGCAGCTTACAGTAAACACCAACATGCGCTGGGTTATGTAATGATGCTTAAGTAGATCAGGTTAATAGCCCTCCTCTTGGATGTAGGTGCACACCAGGGATCCGACTCAGGAACACTGTGCTTGCAGTCCTGCTCTCTTTCTTTGGCGGGAATCAGGTTTGATATTAGCGTAATGGCTTTGTGATCAGCTGCTGCAACTGCAGTGGCCCGATTACACAGCCAAACTAATCCAGTGTGTTCCCTGCCCAGGTTTTCACTTACTTATACCTTCTTTAACGAACTGCGAGAATCCAGGTCAGGAGGCCTAGGTTACCTGGGCAACGGGGAGACTGATGATGATGATGCGCAGGTGAAGCGATTCGTTTTTTAACCCTGCGACGCCCATCGCTTCCAGTTACCAGCGCAGACAGGCACGCATGTCGCAAAACTCACTTACCCGCCACCCAACCTGCTAGCAGAACATCTACTGCTGCGTTCCCCCAGAGGGTAAACATAAAGAAAACGGCGTGATTCAGTTGAGACACCCTGTGTAGTTCACGGTTTCTTTGTTGTGCAAAGTGGTTCCAGCGTGGAGCTTTTGCAGGTGCTATACCGACGATAGAGGATTTCACGAAAAGAGCAAGAAACGGTTCCACTACAGACACAAACCAAAAAAAAAAAAAAACCCCTCACCGTTTTTGAAGAGGTGTGGATCTGAGGCCTACACTTTTATCTCCCTCAAACCTCCATCTCTTACTTACAGATAACTCATGGTATAGCAAAGGAGGTGGATGTGTGCGGGTCTCCCTACTAAAATGGCCTCCCCCATCATTCATGAATCCAGAATCAATCCCTTTGGAGCTGAGTGGATGCCCAATCATTCTCCTTGGAGCTCATTGGACAGCTTTTGTGCTGACCTAATTCCCCAAAGGGGTGCATGGTAAAATATTCAGTGAAAAACTCATACAGAGTAAATTTGAGTTTGAGCCCCCATGGGGTCAAGTTGTCTTGATAAAACTTTATTACCCCACCCCACCCGAAGGTTGACAGAAGGGATATTGTTTTGTTCGGTTTGTTTCTGTGTTTGTTTGTTACCTCCGCCAAACGAAGTTGGCAGGAGGTTATGTGATCGCAGGCGTTTGTTTGTTAGTCTGTTTGTTTATTTGTTTGTTTGGTTGCAAGATAACTCAAAAAGGAATGCACGGATTTTGATGAAATTTTCAGAGAAGGTGGGCATTAGGACAAGAAACAGATGATTACATTTTGGCATATCTAGGCCAAAGTACAGCTGAATTATACGCCAAAGTTAAAGATTTCAAGTCTTTCCAATGGGACGGAGTACCAATTGCAGTGCTTTTGGGTTTTGCTGCCACCTGGCGGAGGTCTGCGCTCTCTGAGTGCTTTTCTAGTTTGTTTCTGTGTCTGTTTGTTAACACTCTAGAGGCAAAACTAATGGCCAGATTCATCCCAAATTGGGTTTAGGGATTGCCAATGACCCAGTATAGATTCCTTTTGAATTTCGTACAAGTAGGTGAAAGTATGTGCGAGGGGCGGGGTTTGTTATGCATGGCACCAGTTGTTTAACTTGATTTAACATTGTAAGTCAGGGGGCCGCAAGCTGGAGGGGAGCTGTGAGTGACCCCGGTTCTGGGTTTATTCCTGCACTCCTGTGCATAAGTGAAGTCTTTGATTGGACAAACAGTCCGCACTTGTTTGTGAGACCTGACTTTGCTGTTAAATGAATGGAAATCCTAAAAATCTGTAAACACTGAAGCCTAAAAGGAAAGGGGTTTGAGTCCTCTGTTTCAATGTGTAAATAGGAGATAGGTCTGAAATACTTTTATTTTACAGTAATTATTAAATAAACAAATAAACAAAAAACTCATTAATTACAATGTCGCAACCAAAATTATTGTTCCACATTAACACCAATTTCTCACTCGCCAGTAAGAAAAATACAATGACCTTTTTTGAGATTACACCCAAACTAAAATATAAATAACTCTCAAGCCATTTCAGAGTGCCAGCACTCCAAAAGGCAGCATCTCACTAATGGCAGGGTTGGCAAACTGCAGAGAATTTAATAGGCTTTGCTTGGAGGGATACCATAGTTTCGCACTTTTCAGTGCCAGTGAATGGTTGGCGGTTGTAAACCACGGTGCGGGATTCCACTGTGTGAGCAGATTTTCACTCCAACCACAAATACAATCTTAGACAATTAATTAAGCCATTCAGTTGTCTCAATTTAGTGCATTTCTTGTTCAGATATAATTGTTTGGAGATAATTTACCCACTTAAGAGACATTATATCAGTAATAGCAAGAAATTCCGCGAAGAATAAAAGCTGTAGAATTCTGACTACTAACAGATAAGGATGTAACCACATTTTCACTGATTAATACTGAAGTCTGTGATGAATCAATAACCTCCAAATTAGGTTATTGCGCCCATTGGTTACCTGCTTATTATTTTAAATTAGACTTTCAACCACTGTTTAGATTTGGCGTGTTATCACAAGCTGTATTTTAGTTTTTCATTATATATTAAACTGTTGAATTGGCCATGTGCCCATAATTGCACCAATAAGCCAACTGATTGATTTCAGTCTTTCATTTTTTCAGGTAAAATATTTGAATCTGAGTTTATGCAATAATTTCCAAGAAAGCCAAGAGATTAATTTTTTTTATACCATGTCTGATATAATATTGTTTAAGAGGATGAAGCTAACATCATTAAGAAAAGAAATGAGTATGTGTGTGTGTGTGTGTGTGTGTGTATATATATTTCAGTCATTTCATGGAATGGCTAACGCTTAACATTTCACAAAATTACTACAATTTTTTTGTAATTTCACAAAATGACTGCTTTTTGAGTTCTGACTGTAACATGTATGTACAGTATATGGTTAGGTTACATTCTCAGACCGCAAAGGTTGCTGGAGTAACACATACATGTGGCACATGAGAACTAAATGACTGAGTTAGCTGGCTAAGCACATGAGTAAAACTGAAAACAGCTCCCCTTATTTCCAGATTTTGCTGAATTCTGCGTTTTCCTCTGAACAGGTATCCGGTTATCTCAATTGTCAAGTTTGGCTCAGCAAAGCCTCTTTCGTGGAACAGGACAAGAAAAAACACCTGAAAATGTACTGTTAAAGGTTGCTGTGATAGCCAAGGTAAACATCATCTTGGACCGAATCAGTTCACAGTGATATTTCAGTGTGTTAAATATACATTATTTGTTGCTGAAGCCCTGACAGTACACCAGGAAGGCAACTGCCCGTGAAAATACTGCAGTCTGAATTACAGTGTATTTTGCTCGTGCCAAATCTTATAGCAAATCAAAAACCAATAGCAAGTCTGATCCTTGTGCATGGCATTTACTTTGCCCCGACAACTGTCATTGTTATTAGTTTGCGAGTGCTCAAAAGATTTTCCATGTGTGGACGGTAAGGTGTATGAATAGATGTATTAATCTTGTTTGTATAGGGCGAGCTGCAAGCAAGCCTCTCTTAAAAATCAGATGATTTATCTCAGGATAATAACCAGAGTAAATGATATTGCAACTATAAATAGAGCAGCGCTTTGCCACGCAATGTTCGTGAGCAAGAAAAGCATAGATTCATCTTTTACATTGTGCACTGTTGGTCTGAGAATGGAATCAAAAGACCACAATGGGATGTTGTGTATCTGTACATATATTGTAGTATATGTACTGTACATATATTACAGTATTACAATCCATGACCCCCAATGCTTTAGTACTGAGGTGCAGTGGGTAGCACTCCCACTTCAAAGTCAGAAGGTTGTGGGTTTTGAATCCAGTCTGGGCATTGCATTAATTAAGACTGTCATGTTTTTGTTCTTATTGTTCTGATTTCACTTCCCTTATTTAACCGTTTAACTTCATGCTCAACCTTTTTGGTGAACAAAACCAATGCTTTTCCATTGCTTTTTCTCAGTAAGGAGGTAGGTAGTTCCCATTGAGATCAAGATTTTTTTTTTCAAGAGAGAGCTGTACACTCAAAAAATGAAACCCTATGGAGTGTTAAATTTACTTATCAAGCTTGCTCACCTTTGCTGCTTAATCTGATGCCTCACGTGCAGGTGAGAAATGCGCTTTGCTTGCGACCTCCACCCCAGCCTCCACCTGTTTGGTTCTGCTCCGTCTGACAGCGGGGGGGGGGGGGGGGGGGGGGATTCTTAAGTTCTGTTCCTTACCTCATTTTGTTGTTGTTTAGTATGTTCTTGCTATGTTTGGTAGAGAGCACCTCCAGAGCAGAACCTTTCGCCAAACTCAAATGTCATTACATCTACATGTTAATAAATTTGTTCCATCGTAAAATACATGAGTTTACCTGACTGAACTGACTTAAGTACATTCCACTGAGTGCAATTAATTAAACTGGCCAAAGATGTTAGAAGTCAAATAAAGATTACACAAATCCATTGCGTGGAACCAGTTGACATAACATTATTAAGTAAATCTAACATTTCATAGGGTTTGATTTTTTTGAGTGTGTTCGCAACCTCAAGAAAACTACGTCGCAAAATTATACAGGTTATATCCATGCAATCTACATGCCATCAAAATAGGAAACTGAGAGAAACAAGAACGTGAGTGATATCAGTTTTCACTGAAACGTAAAAGTTATGACAAATATAATGGTAGCTTGCCGCAAAATGCCTTGTAAATAAACAAAAGGCAGTGTTGCTCACCTCATATGGTAAGAGATTGTCTAAATCTGTTAGCTCAGGACTGTATATTATTGCAGGTAGATATATTCACTCTGAGCAGTGGAGGCTCTGTTTTCTGCATTTCAGGATAGCGCAGAGTTCTGAACAACTTGTGCGCTACAGTAAGTCCTCACGAGACAGACAATAAGAATACCTTGCCCTTCCGTTGTATCTGAATTTTTCCTTTAAATTTCATACCTTGTGCAGCAAAAGCCACATTACTTAATCAGCTCGATGAGAGAGGAAATATAATGAACTTGTCTTCAGCTGTAAAGATTATCTACAGTCATATTTCATAAATGGCTGCATACTGAGCACATTCATGGCCGCTACAATTGATTTATTATCATGTTTTTATTGTGGTGAATATAACAGAGGTTATTCTTTGACGTGAATGAAAGCTGTGCGTATCACCTCCGGTACAGAAGGCTAATTTGCGTCTTATCTGTGTTCCTCAAAAGCAGCGGGGAGTGTGCAAAGCTATAAAGCCGAGAGAAGCTCATAAACCAGGCCTGAGGGTTTTGCGTGAGTGGCAGAATATGGGCTGTACTGTGTAGTAAATACTGTAGGCAGTTCCCAGGATTTAGGCGTCTGCCGAGGAAATAAATAATTCAGCGCAATGCAAATCTCCCCGAGCGGCAGGCCACCGGCTGGCGGCGCACTCCAGGACGCGCTCGGTAAACACCTACGAAGGTCTCGCCGCGACGGAGAGGCGAGGAAATGGAGCGTGACGTCCTTGAGTTTCCATCTCGTCCCACGGTCGTCGGAAACGATAGCCGCTGCGGAATTGTTTTTTCTTGTTTTTTTCTTTTTTTTTTTTCCCCCGGAAATTACGGCGGTTGGAGGTCGTATTTTTATTTCGTTCTGTGCACCGCGGCTGTTGGACAACGTGTGCTGCGATTTATCTCCATCCATCACTCGTGTTGCGTGGGAAGGCTGGCGAGCCGCCACAGCCAGAAATCTCTCCCCGCCCTCCCTGTTCTGCCATCGCAGTGCGCAGCGAGAGGGAGAGCGGCGCTCCGGCGAATCCAAACGCGCTTGGACACATTGTAGGCACTCGCGCCGTCTTAATTGGTTTGAGAAATGGCTCGAGTCCCGAAACGGCGCTCTCAATCTGGCCATCTGATCATCCAACAGTTTAATTGGCTAAATAAATCCCTCCTGTCCGCGCCGAGCAGATGTGCGGTGAGTGCTCTGGTGTGGAGAGGCTGCGGTGCGAAGCCCAGCAGCAGCTGCCATGAGTTTCCACCCGTATCCCCCTTCCACCCTAAAAACATTTATTATGTCAAGCACTTTGATATCCAGCAGACTGCATGTAGATGCAGTCCATTGCTGTTGTTAAAAACAACAACAAAAACAATTATAGTAGTAGTAGTAATAACAATAATAATAATAACAATAATAATAATAATAATAATGGTGTGTGCGTCCTATGATGGATTGATGAGCTGTTCAGGGTGGGTCACTGCCTTTCGCCTGCAGTCAGCTGAGATAGGCTCCAGCTCCCCCGCGACTCTAGTCTTGAAGAAGTGGGAAAAGAGAATGGATAGGATGGATAATAATAATACTAATAATAATAATGTTATGGGTTTGAGTCCAGCTTTAGGCCTTTCTGTGTGGAGATAGCCTGTCCTACTGTTATACAGTGTTGAGAGACAGGAAGGTTAGGGTGAAGACATGCAGCAAATAACCTGACACAGAATTGAACCCAGGTCACTGCGAGATGGACACAGCCTTTATGGTACGCCCCTTTTAGACCGATGAGCCACTGGGTCACCCTTGTTTCAGACTCTTGATTGCCTACAGGTATGATTGTGTGGGAATAATGCGTGATTCCCTTGCTTAAGGAAGAGTTCAAAGGATGACATGATATACAGTAGCCCTAAGGAAGTTTCTGAACGTGTTGTTCTGCATGTCGGGAATAAATAACTTTGTTTATTTCACAGACCAATAATAATAATTATAAGTTGTCTTTAGGACAGGTAGAATACTGACATGTCTTAAGACTGCATGCCAGCTCATTAGCTACACCGTAAACATTTTCCGAAACAGTAAGATGGCATCATTCAAAAGGTCGTGCTATAACTTCTGAGCGGGCTTCCTGTGCTGGCCGCATATCTGTTCTACGGAGGCCGTCTGAGTTTGATTGACAGGCTGAACAAGTCCCCTCACCGGAGGCTGATAAACCCAGGACCCGCTATTTTATCAGGCGCTCCCCCATCCCCGACACACTCACACACACACACACATCTCCCATCTCCCGTCTCATTATCAGTGAGCGGCGGTGGGAGCTGGGAGAGGGAGGGCTCGGCCAGCAGATAAATCACACCACTGATAGGGAGCCACATCTCTTCAGGGGAAAAAAACATTCTGAAATTTTTTAATGCAGATAAATATTCCATCTTCAGTCTCCATGTGCGCATTCCTGGACTTCCTGTGACGAATGCAGAATGACAAGAGACAACATAGCAGTAGCAGTACTAGAAGAAGAAAATCACAAAGGACAAAGAAGAAGAAGAAGAAAAAGAGGAAGACAGAGGCAAAGGCCACATTCAAATAGTCTTTTTTGCTTCGGAAAGTTCCTAATTTTCCAGAAATATTTCCAGGTTTACGTGGCAGGCCTGATAAGTTTGTTTGAATTCTCTAAATGTTAAGGAAAGGTGCCTCAGTGTTTCCTTACTTGTCTGCTAAAGCACAGTGTACATTGGACCATCCTTTTCGAAAAGAAAGGAGATAACGCCATCCCACAATTCCATGTGTCCAAGTGACAACAATCCAACTGGCCAATCATGAACACAAGTGATTGGCGAGAGATGCATGATTATGTTGCCTAGTGTGAGTGCATTCAGGTTCTATTAGCAGAGCAGTAGTCTTCCAAAGCCATAATGGATTCCCCTCTACACCTTTCTTTTACCTTGTGACGTTTCCCATCAAGGCCAAAGAAAAGTGGGTAGGAATTACACATCTGATTTTTTGTCAGATCAGTAATTTTGCTCAATTCAAGACCTGTGTGCAAGAAGCACTTAAGTCACAAAATGTCAGTTTTGAGATATTCATGGTCGAAGTTTTCAAAAGATGCTGCATTTAATTTTTTTTTCCAAGGCAGCTTATCAGGGACTTTACCACTAGTTCCAGGGGCTTAACATGGTTAGTCACCATTTTTTTGCGGAACGATTCTCCTTTATTACCGAGAAATCGAGAAAAGTGGTTTTGGACTTACAAGTTTTTGCACAACCTAAGATGTTGTCAAGTCTTTATCTTACATGTACTGTATGTTTACAACAATGGAATCACTGGAACTCAATACCTGCTTATTACAAATAATAAAATTACAAGAAAAATCCACAAGGAATCCAACACAGGTGATTGAAATGATCAGCTCACTATCAACCTCCTGAAGCCGCTTGATAATAAGTGGATCATAAGTCATAATAAGCCAGAAGTTACCTTCCTGCTGCTAAACGTCACACTTGGCTCTGTCAACACAAGGGCAATTTTCCTTGTGGTAATTGTAATTACTGTGAAAATATGGTTAAAACTGATAATTTTGTGGATAGGTCGAACAACAACATTTATAGCATCAACAATACTCTATGGGAGTCAAAGACCAAAATATAAACTTGAAAAAATAGCATATTAGGTCCCCTTTAAAATCTATCTGATATATCAACGAACCTGCTCCAAACAGTAGGAAAATCTTTGTGTATGGGGGGAATACTCATTTAACTCCATCAATACACAATAGTCAGAAAATTCTGTTAAATCAGAAAACAACGTCTTAAAGTAACCCATCATGTGTCGCATTCCGGCATTTTTATTGGCCAGTCTTGGACTTGGGCACTTATTGCACAAATTTTATGGACTTGAATACTTCCTGCAGAAAGTTTTAGTAGATTCCAGAAACACCATATAACAATAAAGTGGGGTGACGTACTTATTTTTTTCCTAATTTTGGTATCAAATGATTCTTTTATCGTTACAGATTCCAGAACTGGTGCTAGCTTGATTTTTCAAAAATATGACTCAGGTACTTCTTGCATGCAGGTCTTCAATTCAAACGCAGTCAAAGAAGAAGAATCTCTCCTGCATAATCCTCAGTTTACTGTCAATCATCCATCCATCTTGCCATTGTTCATTTAACCATTTATTCCTTGTCATGGTCGTGGCAGCACAGAGTAGCAGGAATCAGGGACACACCTTTGACAATTTGCTAATGCATCACACACAACATTCCTTCATAAATTCATATCGATGGGCAGTTTAGAGCCTCAAATTAACTGGCTAATTAAACTGGCGCAGTCTGAGGACTGTGGGAGGACACTGGTGTCCCCAGTGGAAACGCACGCGAGCGCTCCGAGATCATATAAGCGCTGCACTGACAGGGCCAGCTGGGATAACCTTATCGCTGGACATTCAGCATGTATTTACAAAACAGGCCTTGAAAATAGCTCAGCACATTTAACTGACCGTGCATTTTTCCACCGATTAGCTTCCCGGTAGCTTTTCCGCAAGTGAGCCATCGTACGCTTCCTGACAGGAAAATGTCATTGCGTCTTAACACCTATCCTGAGCGTCGCTATCGCCTGAGAGCCGGAGTCAGAAAGAGGTCGGCTCGGTGATCCGTTACGGAGAGGAGCAAATGAAACAGAGGCGCGGGGGGATCAGTGTCTTTGCTAGAGATTTCACCGTCACTGATCCAGACCACGCTTCTCAGTTCTGCCACAGCCTTAACCTGTACAGGAGCAGGGTGTGGGGACACTTCAAAGAAAGAGAGAGACAGAGAGAGAGGAATAAAGAGAGGGAAAAAGAGCAGGATAGAGAGAAGGGAGAGAGAGTGAGAGAGAGAGTTGAAGAGAGAGAGAGGGATAGAGAGGGACTTTTGACGTTCCTTTATTCAAACATAACACATTCCATTCTCTCCTTAACCTCTCAGCCATATGTACAAACCCACCCCTGTCAAAAGCAAAAAGGGTTAAAAAAAAAAAAAAACACCACACACACACACACACACACACACACACACGCACAGACAGACAAAAAACACAAATGAAAAGAGAGAGGGAAAGATAGAGAGATGTGTATGGAGAGAAAGCAAAAAGCAGAAGAGGCGAGAGGCACTTTATTAAGTGTCCTTATTATGCTTTTCCAACTAGAAGACCAAGAAAAAGGAAGAGAGAAAGAGTGAGATAGAGAGTGAGAGAGCGATTGATCATGAAGTCGCCATTTAATTAGTACACAATCTCATGCAGTAACAGAGGAAGGGGACAAAATATCAAAAGGACCCCTGAAGAACAGCTTCTAGTTTGAAGTCTCAAAACTCGGCAACAAAAAGCATCTGTGCTGGTGATTTCTGCTGAATTGAGTGTTGATTAGCGGGATGCGTCTGCTTTGAATAAATCTATTCAACTGGAATTTTCTCGGTATGTCTCCAAGGCAAGAATGAGATTACAAAGTTGCCAAGGGGCCATATTGTTGATGCCCTTAAAAAAATAGAAAAAATCGCCACCCCGTGGCTTCCAGGATAGCAGCCAGCAGGAGTGCACACTTTGCTAGCCCCGAACTGTCCTCCAGAAGATAAAGTAGCTTGTGGGGAACTCTGTTTCAATCCTGATGACTGCTCTGCCCTAGAAAGACTAAGTGCAGAAATGGCAAAAAAATTTAAATGGTAAGATATGGCTTCAGCATTTGTTTGCTGTCCCAACAAATGAATAGTTAGCCCATCTATAACTTGAGCTAGGTTAACTTGGATGCGGTCCAAATTCTGGATCCCGAGGAGGTCGGAAGCTTGTTCGAATTAACTAAGTTAAGAGGAAAGCATCCGGGAACTGCTGCTGTAAAAGTAAATGTCACACTTAATAAACGAGATGACTGTTCTGAAGTCGACAGGCTGAACATTAATGGAAAAAAAAAAGACGAGAGGTTTCTGCTAGGAGTGCTGGCTGGTTCAAAGTAAAAATACTCGCGACACAAAGCAGGGGGTTTAAATACACATCACTGGAACATCAGGGAATAACCGTGAAAGGAGATACAGGGGGTAGACGAAAGATGTGAACCAATCAAAGGAGACATACAGTACCTCTAATGGACATGCAAGTAGCTGAATGGGAACGACACAAAAGGCACTCATCATACATTTGTGGAAAAAAAACGAAAAAACAGTATGTTGTGGGTTCTACAAAGCTGCAATTTGTGACGCCGTTTCCAAAAATTTGTACTCAGGATCGGTCTTTTTGCTTCAGAATAGGGGCAATTTTTTGCAGCGTGGATTCCGCTGGGTTCTGGAAAAGGAAAAAAAAAAATCTTTAGTCCTTGCTGACTCAATAGCATAATGCAGTTTCTGCTGATTTGTCAGACACATATTTACGCTGCAATCCTCCTGTAACACTTCATCTCTGAAGCGATCTATTGGATTAGCACACGGGCATTATGCAGGCCATTGGGCTGAGCCCATGATAGGGTCCTGTCATGTTCTGGAATATGCGTAAGATGATGAAATATTGTGCGTGCGCTCGCACGCGCGTGTGTGTTTAATACTGTGCAGAAGTCTCAGGCACCCTGCACTTTTTAAAATGAAGCTTAGCGAAAGTTCAGTCAGGAAGACTCTCTCTCTCGCGCTCGTCAACTCCGTCTATTTGTTCATGCATGTTCACTCGTGATTCTCCGCAGACAATATCTGGGGCTGTCATTTAGATTTTAACAGGTTACAGCTCTGTTTTGTACATTTCTCAGTTCTTAGAACCTTTTATATAATCATTTTTGCAAGCAGTTTCACCCAGTGAAATTGCTTTAAATGTGCCTATAACTTTTGCACAGTAGTCTCCTGTATATATGTGTGTGTTTACTCATTGGTCAGACTTTCTAGGCTGACTCGCACATCAACACAAAAAGTCTGCTCCTTTAAACAGCAAATCATGTGGCTATGTCTCAATAAATAAAGTAAGCAGACATTGAATTCTGGGGGTTTCTGAAAGGAAAACACATTGGCCCATAAAGAGGAATGTGCGTCAGCTGTGGAAGACTGCACAACTTTTCAGTACTATACAACTTTGTGAATGTCCTAAAAAAAAAAAAAAAAAAAATCAAACCACTGATCATATGGTTCAATACAAGTTAAGAGCACAGCAAGCCTAAGCTACATTCGCAAAACACGTTTGAACAAAGACTTACTTTTGCAAGTGACATTTTTAAAGAAGAAGGTAAAATCATGTTGTTTGAACCTACATCCATGCACAGGTTCCCTTGAGGTCATGATCAAATGAAGCTCAAAAAAAAGTTAAATCAGGATGACTCTCACATGCTTGAGGTCATTTTTCCTTCAATCTGCTCTACTCCTCTCACATCTGCTCACTTGTAATTCCTGCTGTCATTGTGTGGGGCTGTTCACTGAGATGTCAGCTATCCTGTCCACTGATCACATCTATCCACTACCACTGCGACATCCCGATGTCGTTAGCCTGTCATCTCACTGCTGTATTGTTAAATGTGATTCTCTCTCTCTATCTCTGCCTTTAGTATGTTCACGCTCCTGTTATGAGCAGCCTCCACCTCACCATCACTGCCCAGTCTTCACAGGTTCATCAGCTTCATCATTCATCATTCTCATCAGCCTATCAGGCTGCAGAGTCATTCGCAGGGGACGGCCACCAGTATCTGGACTCCATGGGCAGATTTATCTTTCTGCGGCTCAGGGCAGATGCTTCTCAAATACGAAATTTGAAAATTTGGAAATTAAATTTCAGAATTATTTAGGAATTAACTTTTGTAATTTAAGGACGCTGGCGTCTACATCTGCGCAAAGGGGTTAAGGCCACCAGACAGTCCATACAATAATAAAATGACTAAAAACAATTATATTAATTACCTCCGGCAAGGTGGTTATGTTTTCACCCCAGTTTTGACTTGCTGAAATTGTGCGATTTCACAAGTGTATCAATCAGTTGTGTCAGACAGTTTGTCTATCAGTTTTAGTCATGCCCCCTTTTTCCATTTATCCTGCACCAATCTTAACAAAACTCAAAGACATGTTAGCATAAGTTACTTGCCACTGTTGTGTTCTTTTTAAAGTTTCTATGTCAAAGGTAAAGGTCGCACAGAAGGTCGAAAACACATTTTGATCCATAACTTTGTTTCTAAAGAAGGTAAAGACTTGACTCTAATGCCATTCTTTTTGTCAACACAATGTAGTTCTAAGGTTTAGGGGTCGTGATGGCGTCACTCTGACATAATTATGTGAAAATTTTTGCAATATTTGCCAAAATGATTTTTTTGATTACATTCTTTAGACAACATTTTATATCTTTTCACCTTTTTAGATTTCGATTCAAGTAGCTGCTCTAAGAACGACCTTTCCTTTGTTTGTTTGTCTATCTGCTAACAGGATAGCTCAAAAAGCTTTGATCGAATCGGCACAAAATGCGGTGGTAGGAGGTAGTTCAAGGATGAGTTGCTTCAATTTTGGAAGTGATCTGGAACATATTCCGGATTCTAGAACTGGAAGAACCAATCATAGATACATATGGCGTGGCGGAGGTATGCGCTCTCCCGAGTGTCCTTCTAGTTCTAAAATGTATCTTATATTTAAAAATATTGGTCCCTTTGAATGACCCCATAAAATCCAGTGCAAATGCTAACAGGTTTTTTTTCTTTTGATACACCTCTTCATTGGACTTTGATGTGGAATCTATATATAAAACAACTAGAAACTTCTTTATGAGAGCCTCGTAGTTTTAACCACTGTATAGAGTTTTGGCTACAAAAATGAAAAAGGTTGGGTACTGAATAATCTCCAGTGACTTCTCTATGTCATGACAATGCAGGATCTATACAGTAAATTTTTGCGTACAGGCCCATGATGGGCCTTTTCTGAAATCAAACTCTAGTTGGGCAGAGAAATTGAAAGATCAAGCAGAAAATAGACCCACAGACTGTTCTGCCTCAGGAATTTCTAAAAATATTAATCAAAGGGTTGTAAATGTCCTTACATCTTGGGAAAGCATCCCATTTTCAAATCTGCCTCAGTTCAAGATTTACAACTGGAATATAAAAGCAAGATAAATCAAATAACAGCACCAACAGCAACACTGTGTTTGACCTGTGACAGAGATTTCTTTAAAACACAGTTTTTCAAAAACTGCTGCATCATACAGGAATAACAATGTCATATTAGAATAGTAAGGATAACCATATACAATCACCCTGGCAACCTCTAATGTGCTGAGCCAAAAATACAGCCCATCATGATAAATGTAAGTAATGAATTTATGACTCAGCAAATGTAAATGTTGAACACAAGTTGCTTAGCTTGCAAGTGTTATAAAGCTGCATTCGTAAAACTGGCAATGAACGAATGCAGATCTGGGATCAAAGCTTATCTGGACTAAACTGATGCCAGATTACCCTCACATATTTTATTAATATGGACCGTAGTTCATCTGAGACCCACTTATCCAGGAGATTTTTTTAATGATATATTTTACAGATTAAATCACATAAGCCCAGGGCTGTAGTGTAAAAAGTGCACAGTGTTAAGACGCCTTTCTGTCACTCCTCGTATTATTTTCCATAAAGATACCGAAAACATCACGTTCGCGCAGGTGTGAATGTTCCTTGCTCTTTAAATTTTGCCATCCTTCCTCTCCTGGAAGATTTATTGTGCTAACAATCATGATGGCTCAGGCTTTTTTTCCCCAGCCATTTCGACCGAAATACCATCAAGGCAGTCAAAGCAACAGCCATTACTGCGGATAACAATCTCAGACCTAAGATTGTTGGCTGGGTATTGATGGACAGGCTTTTGTCACTGCATATCTTTTTTAGAAGCACTCTAATGGCTCCAAATTGAGGGTAATCTTGTACGCGTCAAGAAAATTAACACATAATGCTTGACATACCGGGAGGAAGATTAGAAATATATCTTTTATTGCCATTATCCTGCAAGTTTTCGCAATACTGAGTGGATGGTGGATTTATTCAATGTGTCTTATTCTTAACCTTTTTAAAAAAGTGTTTTTCTTTTTTTTTAATGAATACATTTTTAAATAAAATGTAGCTATCCTTGAGAAAAGCGCATTGTTATCTTGACTTATGTGCTTTCCACAGGATCACTAAAATCTGTGCATTAGCCCAGCCATTAATGCACTGCCTATCTTCTGTATTCTTACGCAAGAATAATAGTTCCAGTGATAATGGAGAGTAAATATTCAATGTTAACTCTTACAGAGTTTGTGCAGCATCAGTGTATACTTTGGTCCTAGTGGATTTATCTGCGCTCTGGAGTGTTGAAACAACATCTGAAATATTACTGCACACTTGTTGTCCACTCATGGATCTGGCAGCTGATCTCAGACCTGTTTTACCATCTAGCTTGGAATGGAAATGGTTCGGATGTGAACAGCGGAGAATGCATTCAAGATCAGCAAACTTTCGAAAACTCTGCAGCCAAGTAAACCAGGATAATCTAGTAAACCTCCATAATGAGGGTGGCCAGGCAAAACAAACCTCACCCGCCAGCACTTATTTTAGTACTTTTGACTCAATATAACAAGTGTGACTGCGACAGTTTTCAACTTATAACCCTCTGAAAATCAGTGACGTCGAGTATGACCTTTCAAGGTCACTCAAGGTCACAGGTTATCGTGTGAAATAAAAGCCCATATAGGAGGTCCTATATGTCCATAATGGTAAACATCTGTCCATCTGCAACCACTTTTTAGTTATAATGGAAAATTTATTATTTTCACTGATGACCTCGTGCCCCCTGACATTTAACACCTAGCCGCTATTGAGACTATCAAAGCTACCCCATGATGCAACATATGGTTAGAAGTATAAGTAGAATTGAATAAAGTACATTTTGGGTTTGGTTTGAAGTCACTTTGTTGAAGTTGAAAAATGTTATTGCAAAAAAAAAAAAAAAAAGGATTTTTGCCTTTCCAGTGACCTTGACCTAGACTCGATCACCCTCAAAATTTAATACGGTAATCTATAAACCATTACCCATCTACTGTGAAGGTTTGAAGTCTATCAGTGCAACCACGCAGATGCTAGATTATTAATACATGGACACCCAAACAGACACACAGACAAACAAACAAACAAACAAACCGCACAAATTACAATACCTCACCCCATTGACTCTGCTCTTGGTGAGGTAAAAACTAAATATATTCAGTCTATACAAAAGTATGCAAATTTAAAGGCATATAATCATTCACACTTTTAGGGTACAGTACCTCAGTAAGTAAAAAAAAAAAATGAACCTCAAAATCTAGCCCAAGAGCAGCCTGCAAAAATGCCTCAAAAATATGAATTACCTACTGATCAATGATAGAAGTTTGCAACTGTCCTTATTACAAGGCTTTATTCAGGCCAGACATCATGGGACTCGACAAATTAATTAACAAATTTAATATGTGCCTCCATGACCTTGACAGTTTTGGAGTTCGGAGCGCGAAGGGTCAGGCAGGAACAATTGCCCAGCGGTTTTAATATTCTCACTCGATTCTGGACTATCTGTGCGTGAAAGAGACACATTTAAGGTTATTGTGGTTAGATATGAATATCTAAAATAGGCTTTTGTCCTTTCAACCACATTAGGCATTAATTACTAAAACAGAATCTCTCTGAGCACCCGTTTGAATTATTGATGAGGAGCAATTGCTCTGAAATTCAGAATATCAAAATACAGACAGGGAGGCATTAAGCACATTAAATTATCCTTCAGTTTGATTGAAAATGAAGGAAAGTTTAACCTAGAAACAAGTTATGAGATTAAATCTTATGGGAGAACCAGAACCCTATTAAAACTTCAGTGAAGCATTTTCCAAACACGATAAAACATCGTCAATGTGTAATAAAACATCATATGTTTACCTTTTTTAAAATAATTGTACAAAATAATGCATATAAAATCTATGATTATTTCTTCTCCAGTTTACTGTATAACTAATAAGAAAGTTCCCCACACCAAGAAAATAGCAGATAGAGAACAGCGGAGAATTTTCTGTTCAAAAGATGGTGACGGCCAGAATATATTGTTGACGCAAAACAAACCAAAGAAAGTTGAATACTGATGAGAGAAAATGGCTTTTAATGAGCACTGACATGTACAGAGGGAAGTTAGCGTAGTATTCACGCAGCGTAGATTAGCAGTCAGTTAACTGACCCTGCAAACAAAGCAAGTTCAAATCCCTACTGCAGCCCTGCCAGAGCATATTTTAACTGCTGTTTAACTTGTATGGTATCAGCAAATATTGTGCTGCAAGAGGCAGAAAAATGAACAAAAATATGTGTCACTCCAGATAAGGGCAGTATCTCCATAGCAAGTAAACAATGTAATTATGTTGGGGGAAAATGCACTTTGTGGAATATTTTCCATATTACTGTGCCTATCTTACAAAAAAATCACAGCATTTCTCTGTAGAGAAGAAAGCAGCTCTTAGATGTGCCTTTATACAGCACAAAAACAAACTAATAAATAAAAACAACATTTTGAAATGCACTCAGAATCCCGCATTGAGCTCTTAATCACGCATGTTCTCCATAGCAACGCACCACCTCATCATCTCCATTCATGCTTTTTCTGTTCTTATTTTACTTTTTTCCGAGTTTATTTCATACCTTTTTTTGTAAAAAGCCAAAGAGGCAGCATTTCTGTTGAGGTCCGGAGTGCCTCAATCTTATCTTGAAAGGGCTGGTGTGGATGCAGGCTTTCATTCCAATCAAGCAGTTACAACCCTGATTCTACTAATCAAGCTCTTGGAGCCTTTTTGCCATTCGATTTGTATAATCAGCAAATCAGCCTATACCTGCACCAGTCCTTATAGGATAAAGATTGAAACCCCAGTCCAACACCATATTGTTGTCGTCTGTTAATGAATTGCCTCATGGTAGACTCCATAGATACCTCAGAGTTAACTCCAGGCGCGAAAGTTAGTCTGTTCCGCACTGGGGGTGAGATTTTGGAGTCTTTTCTTTATTGTAATTTGGCATCTCCATTCCCACCTGAATCTGAAATGCCCAACTGGTGAACCATGTACAGGCCTTGCTCATTTGCGACCCCTTGCTGCCAATTCAGGAGAATGAAGACAGTTCACGGCTCTCCTCCGAATCACATGCCTGTCAGCCACTGCTTCTAATACACTCATTGGCTGAATCTTCACAAGTTCAGAATGAGGGCAGAGGATACCCGAACATAAACAGAATCTTCCTGACGAGCGCCTGTCTGGCCAACAGGAGGAGGCGCTTGAGCAACAAACAAAGCTATTTATTTATTTCCCTTTCCCGGCAGTCCCTTCCCAATTTGAAACCCTGTAGCGCGATGGCTAATTGTGCGCTACTCTGAAAAAGCTACCGACCACTGCCAATTGGTACGACCGGGGCTCAAACCCACAATGTAAGAGTCACCTATGCATTGCAACACAGTGCCTTAACAGAGTGAGCTATCCGGCTGCTGATTTTGGAGTCTTTAGTGGTCCTTGTTTAGTTTAGAATTCGATCAGTCTGAGAACCAGGCTCTCGTAGTGCGATGGTGTTTGTGTAGCAATGTTTGCGTCGCCTTTTCTTTGAGTGTAGGTGCTTGTGGTGCGTGTGTGTGTGTGTGTGTGTGTGTGTGTGTGTGTGTATGCGTGTATGCACGTGCTTGTATTGGATGGGGTTTTAAACAATATTATGTATAACCATTTGTTGCCTTTTTTATATGGCTCAGCAGAAAAGTATGAAGACAAATCACAGGAAACAAGCACAATCAAAATAACCATTGAACACTTGCATAATTGAACTGAATCTATTTCAGGAGACAATTATTCATGCGCTGCATGGACATTAGAACACAGGCTGGATGCAGTGCTGAATACTATCTACCTCTTATTGTAAGTAAACAAAGCCTTCGGTACACTTTGCCTATTTGTCAAACTATAATACCCACTTCATGTCAAACGATCATTTCACAAGAATTACTGGAACAATTTCCATGACAAAATTATTATATCATAAGACACTTTCATGCCTGTTTGGTTATCGTGTCTATAGGATAGATCTAAATGGATCAAACCCTTTGCACTAAAGTATACTCAGCCAAAATAAAAACTTCACACTCATTTGGAGGTCGATAAGTTGAACATACAAGAAATTAGGTTTTATACAATGATTTTATTTAATTCTGTACTCATTAAAGATGGTGTATCATAAAAATAATGTCCATAATGTAACCAGTTCCACCGGAAATGCTACGGAAATGTCCAAGAGTAAAAATGGTAACTTGAATAAGAGCAGTGCACCGGCGATTATGTTTTGGGCAGTCACACGACCTCTAAACAATTCATTCCTTGTGGACGTTGCAGTGACAAATCGATTATGCAAATGACGTAAGACAATTTGTCGGTCTTCTGCTTTTGACGTCACACGTGGGCTACCAGAACGAGGTCGGTCAGCTGTGGTGGCAGTTTGTTGGAGACGTGTCCGAAGATCACGGATAGTCCGTCGACTGCATCCCATAACCCTTGCAACGTCAGTGACGGACGTTTCCGTATTCAGCATGCCAATGGCACGTTCACGCTGAATGTTTGACAGCCATGGCATTGAAAATCAACAAATAATTTACTGTAAAAACTTGTTTTTCCGAGATGTCACTCTAATGTGCTAACGTGAGCTCAGTTGCACGTCTCTCATATGGTCACGTGACTAGGAACACGAGAAAACATGGTTTTAGCTTAAAGTATGCTCGCACGTGCTACGTACCTGTGCACGTCGGAGTTGATGTGTGTCACGATGTCTTTGACAACGCATTTACCCCTAGTGATAATAAAAACTCTTTTATTAAAAGTTTCAAGAAAATATTTACAAATTTATGAGTGTGAAGTTTCTTTTTTGACTCAGTATAGTTTGTCACTGTGACAGTGGTAGAAACCCTTTTGAATTTCAGAATAGGGCTAAGAAGCTCAGCCATGCACAAAACAAAAAAATGTGTGTATATATGAATTTTAATTCATTCCAGACCACACCTAAAATAGCATTTAACAATATTTGTTGAATTTGATATGTATGGGGAATTTGTGCTGATGTAGGACAGGATGGTGTTGCGTGGATAGAAACTGGTGCGGATGAAGGGGAGCCCGAGGCGACTCAATTCAGGGTGAGAGGAAACGCTCTTCTTGGAGTCATGAAGGGTCTTTGGAGTCCCCTGGGGTTCTTATTGAGTGAGAGGGTGAGCGAAGAGGAGGAAACCGGAGGTGGGAGGGACATGGAACGAGACTGACCGGGATTGTAGAATGAAGGCGGTATAAATAGGCTGTTTGGTTAGGGCGTGGAGGAATGGAGTGACATTTTAGGGTGTGATCTGGTTTAGTAACCTGCGTGTAGTTAACTCCATTAAATAGAGGGGGCCTAACCAGGAGAAATAAGCAGGAACGCTGATATCAAAATTCTTTTTTTTTTTCAATTTTTGACAATTCTGAACAAACTCATGAAAACATCTTGTTTGGTAAAAATGATTAAATTGAAACAATGAAATAGTAAAAATTGCCAAAAACTTCAGAAGTTTCCACTGTCTTCCTAGAGAATGATTTTACCCTGATAGCGATGTCACCACATACCAGCAACCTTGATGTTGATTACATGTGTATCACAACCCTCAAGTGAATGCCTTTCATTTTCCTTCCTATTCAGCAATTTGCGTGTTTATATGTTTAGGCGGCACATTGTTTAATACTGCTGCCGGGAGGTTCCAAGATTGAGCCGCGGCTGGCCAGGCCTCTCTCCAATGGAGTTTGCATTTTCTCCCCATGTTTGTGTGGGTTTCCTCCAGGTACTCCTGTTTCCCCATGCACCCAGAAAGACATGCTCTATAGGAACACTCCTACCAGTGTCCCTGATCAAGGCTCTGGCTTTAGAAAGACATGCTCTAAAGGAACACTCCTGCCAGTGTCCCTGACCAAGGCTCTGGCTTTAGAAAGACATGCTCTATAGGAACACTCCTACCAGTGTCCCTGACCAAGGCTCTGGCTTTAGAAAGACATGCTCTATAGGAACACTCCTACCAGTGTCCCTGACCAGGGCTCTGGCTTTAGAAAGACATGCTCTATAGGAACAACCCTACCAGTGTCCCTAACCAAGGCTCTGGCTTTAGAAAGACATGCTCTACAGAAACACTCCTACCAGTGTCCCTGACCAAGGCTCTGGCTCTGGGAAGACATGCGCTATAGGAACACTCCTACCAGTGTCCCTGACCAAGACTCTGGCTTTAGAAAGACATGCTCTACAGAAACACTCCTACCAGTGTCCCTGACCAAGGCTCTGGCTTTGGAAAGACATGCTCTATAGGAACACTCCTACCAGTGTCCCTGACCAAGGCTCTGGCTTTGGAAAGACATGCTCTATCGGAACAACCCTACCAGTGTCCCTAACCAAGGCTCTGGCTTTGGAAAGACATGCTCTATAGGAACACTCCTACCAGTATCCCTGACCAAGCATCTGGATTTTGAACTGGAGCTGGTCCTCGGGCGTTACTCTGTGGCTGTCCACTACACCTAACTATAGGATGGGTTAAATGCAGAGGATAAATTACCCCATGGGTTTCAATGAAGTGTATGTTATCTTATTTGAAGCATGTCTTCTCTGATTGGTTTACGTCTTATTTATTTGCCCTCCTCAGCTGTTTCTCATTTCCTTATAATTTCCCACTGACCACGTCACGTGTATTTAAGTCTCTTGCCTTGAGTCGCAAGTTGCTGGATTGTAATGTGCTTTCGGTGGTTTGAACCAATCGGTATTCCTGGTTGTAATCCTTTGCCTTAATTATGTGTAATGTTAGACTGTAGGGCTCTGGTGAAGTGCGCTCTCCGCCTGGCTGCTACGGTGGAATCTATTAGCTGATGATTGACAGCTCAGCTTTGCCATAAATCCTGTATTGAACATCTCTTCTACAGGGTTTTCCTTCCCCTTACACACAATAATAATGAAGTCAATAATCCAGTCTGTTGGATTGTACTCTGCATCTGCACTTGATTCCTAGTCTGAAACATAACACATATGCACGTCCATAATTCTCCTCACCACCAATAATCAACAGTCTTTTGTGTCTGTTCAAGTCCTTTGCGACACCTCTTCCCGCCTTCCTAACATTCCACCGAGAGGTTCGTTTCGCTCAAATGCACATAAAATCTTCAAAGCTTGCTTTGCTCTGCTCTGTGTTTCAGGGCAGCTTTAAGGATGTAATGTTGGACGCAGAGCTCGGAGCGCCTCGTGTGCAGTCCTGTCTTTCAGTGCACAGCAACTGGTGAAAACTCAACTCAAACTTTAGTCAAACATTACTGCATGCACAGTTGTACCAAAAGACAGATTTTTTTAAATGTCACAGGTGACACAATGGAGCCGTGGGTCGAGCTATTACTTCACTGTGAGCAGGCTGTGGGTTTGAATCCAGCCTGGGGCCTTTCTGTGTGGAGTCTCCATATTCTCCTTGTATCTGCCTGAGTTTTCTTCCTCAGTACAAACAGATACATGTCGGGCCAATTGGGGAACCATACCCCGAGATTCGACTGGGACCGTCTTGGCCACATGACTGCTGCGACACGGTCGCTGGAGATGATCGTGGCCATTCTAGACAATGTTTGTGATTCCACCAGCCGCGCCACAGCATGTCTCGGCAGAGTCCAAGGAGCCGAGTCTATTTCTGGCGGTGGTGGGCTGCAGTCGTGCTGATCTGAATATAGTAAGGATGCATTTCCCAGTGTTTGACCGTATACTGTCATTGGATCCAGCTACATTAGTATTTGTGCTAATGGGAACCACACACCAGATTATGCCAGGCAGGAAGTAACTATCAGGAGAAATACGCTGTTAACTAAAAGAAACTAGCCACAAATCTTTGATATATAAAATTAATTTATAACTTACTTTTCAACAACTTTTCTGTGATTTTGTTTTAACTAAATATGGGCCCAATTTTTTTCTTAATCTATGGCGTTCACGGCTGGTCTGTAGTAGGCTACAGCACAACAAAGTTGATAATGACATTTAATGCAACTAAAGGAGAAAAAACAACAGAAAGTTCGTAGCACAAATATCCTGGTAAAAATGATGAAATATGCTAAATCTTCGCAGGTCGATTGTATCAGCTGGCAGGACGCTGCGCTGATGTTTTGCACTCAGTGGAACATGAAGTCGCCTGCAAGACGGAGCAAAATATCGTCACTCACATTATGCTGCACATACGGGCCTGGTGGGATCTAAGGGTTAGTTGTCTGTTTGCTGGGAGTTTCTAGACTGAGGGCACCACCTGTGATTTTTTTCGTTCCCCAAAGGACATATCAATGGGGAATATTTAGAGGCTTCTGATTGGCTCTGGCATCTAGATGAGTTTAGGAATTAAGCAGAATTGAAACTATGGCTCTCATTTCCAAGTGTAGAAGATTTTCCTGAAGTCATGAAAAAAATCAGCTTAAACAAACAAACAAACAAATAAACCAAAAAAAACAATTACGCTAATTAAAATACATAAACAAAATGGAGACTAAAACGAAATTGTAAGGACTTTTTAACCGTGACCATGGATTTCTCACCTCTGCTGCTCCGAGCCTTCACTGTAATCGAGCCAAAACGTCCTGAGCGGATTCTACTGTGCAGTAGCCAGTAAATGAAGAAAGAAAAAATCCAAATGACAGACCGAAGCTGGATTTTTGTCCCCCTGCCCAGTTCATCTGAGGCAATAATCAATCTTCTGCCAAGTTGGCTTAATGGAAAATAATAACTTTATGAATCCAACTCCGGACAGTGATACACACAGCTATTTGGTGATAGCTGCCTATCTGGTTACAGGTCTAAGTTTGTGAGCAAACGATGAGTAATCCCTGCAATGTATGGGCAAACTACTGTGTCACAGGAGCGTTTGTGTCTCTATTCCACTGAATGCTGGGAAAGCCTTCACGCACACACACACACACACGCACACACACAATCCCCCCACCCCCAATTCAATTCAATTCAATTCAATGTCATTTAAACATAGTGCTTTTCACCAGCAGTCTGCCACAAAGACACTTTACAGAGCAAAGAAAGGCACTGCCCAGCCTAATCCTCTTGTTAAGCTGTGGCGTAATGCATCACATGATAATATTGTTTCCGGGTCCAAACGTGCTTGACACTGTACTGGCAGTATACCACAACATTGTATTCCAAAGTGCGTTCATCAGTCAGACATGTCCGGAGCCAAGTAAATACTTCCACATTCCGGGCGCAGGATCCATTTGGCCTGGGCTCAGCCCCACTTTACTGACCGCCACTTTTCCCCTGTTCTCACCAGCACAGGACCCACACAGTTCAAATTATAGGATATTAATCCCTTTTTTGACCAGATCGGTGACTTCAGAAAAGAAGTTTTCCTGCGTGAACATGGTAACTGGCTTGGCCATGTCTACAGTGTACTGCATGTGATTTTCATTTTGGACCCAGAAACAGCATTATCACATGATGCATTACGTCAGACTCATCAAGAGAATCCTCACTGTCGCAAATGAGGCGAAGGGATGTATTGGATAAATAATGGATGGATAAAATTTCATTAAAACACTTTTATCACATTATTTACATGCATTTAATGTGTGAAATAAATGTTGTGTTTCCTGCTTAAAAAAACTCTAGTGTTAATAAACTTCACAGCAAATAAATATGTGGAGCCCAAGTTTTTTTTTTTTTTTTAGGTCTCATAAGTGGCATAAATGTGTATGAGTGTGAGATGAACTGCTAATTTCCTCATGTGCTAGCACACATTCTCATTTCCTTTTTTATCACGAGGTCGATAGCTAATAAGGAGGAGCAAGTACCAACATGAAAACAGAACATTTAGCAACTTACAAGTTTGATCTCGAATAATATCAAAGCAGTTTTAACCCATTCTCAAAGCTTGTTTAAACTCTGCTGCATTAGACCTCTTAAATTTGCACACACACACACACACACACACAAACAAACAAACAGTAGGCATATGGGTATGCAAGTTATTCGGCAGTACGAGACACTTTTATGGGTGGTAAGCCAGAAGGACCATCTGCACACATGCCAAGGCGTCCAAGAAATATGCCCGTTAAATAAAGATTTGTATGTCAGCTGATCGGCTACAGATGAATTAGCATCTAAACCTTCAAAGCGAGAGATCTCAAATATGTGATTACAGTGTAAACATAATAAACATAACATTCTAATGTAGATTACTACTGGTGATTTAATGTTGAGGAGTTAAAAAAAATATTGCTTTAGGATGCTGGAAAACCTGCATTGCGAAATGCTAATAACATTAATGTTGACTCAGGGTGATTAAAATCACATTCATTTCATTGGAATATCTGCTGCTGTATCTTAAATTATATTCTCTCATTTTGCAGTCATAAATTTTAAATGAACCAATAACCGCGATGAATCTCATAAATGCTTTTTTTTCCTCTCAAGTTTTTAAAAACCCTCATTTCCAGAAACGCCTTTTATCTTTGGTTTACTTTTTGCAGGCTGTATTGGTGTTAACATCTGATTTGTTAAAATGAGCAATGCTTTGTTACGGCTCTTGTGATGGACACTGTGATCTTGGTAGCTGCCAGGATTTGGAAATACATATTCTAAACTGACTTGAAAAGACAACGTTTGTTTCCATTTGGTTTGTTTGAACAAGTATAATGGTTACAAAACATAGAGTTTGAATAAATTCTTTTGTATATAAAAGTGGCTCTGTGGGGCTGCGAACTATTGTCTACATCCTGGTTATGGTCGGCATAACCTTTTTGGAGTGGAATGTGCATCTTGTCACTATGGAACAGACGTGTCAAAAGTGAAACGCTGAAGATTGATTGGTTCTGGATGCCGCATGCTGGGCAGGAAGCATTTGTGTGAGATTGATCGGTGTATAAATAAGCTCCACAACGGACTAACATCCGACCTCCATCTCAAAAGAAAAGCAGCAGGGAACTAGCTTTTGTTATCAGGGTCCTGTGTACGTTTGTGTGTGTGTGTGTGTGTGTGTGTGTGTGTGCGTTTGTGTGTGTGAGTGTGTGTGTGTATGTGTGTATTTGTGTGTGTGTGTGCGTGTGTGTGTGTATGTGTGTATTTGTGTGTGTGTGTGTGCGTGTGTGTTTGTGTCTCTGTGTGTGTGCACTGAGGCACAAAATCCGCTTTCAGAAATTAAAATTCCTCCTTGATGTATTATTGAAACCACCTGAATTTGCCAATTTTCAGAATTCTTCAACCTGAAAATAGAACTAATTAATGATATGAGCTGACTGAGTTTCTTATTGGAAAATACACATGGCAGACATTTTCTGATCCTGGAATTTTATACCTGTGTGTGTGTGTGTGTGTGTGGGTGTGTGTGTGTGCGCGCGTGTGTGTGTGTGCTTGCGTGTGTGTGTGCTTATGTTCTTATATATGCTACAAAGTGAGAAGGAAAACATGATTTTTTTCCTCCAGAGTGGAAACATTACTCGGAAGTGAGGACATTTTTGACATGTCCTCACCCCTCAACAACCTCAACAACAACAAGAAAGGCAATTTGTGACTGATTAGTTAAGGTTAGGGGTAAGGTTAGAATTAGGGATAGGTTAAGGTTATGGTTTGGGCAGTGACTTGCGGTGGAGGCTAGTTTGGTGAGGCAAAAACCTCCCCTTTGCTTGATTAGCAATCAGACGATTAACTAGTTTAGTAAGACTATTCGGCAGAATGACGGGCCAGTTTAAGTTTCTGCGGCGTTAGTCTTACTAAACAAATAGTCTTGCTAAACTAGATAATCGTCTGATTGCTAATCAAGCAAAGGGGAGGTTTCTGCCTCATCAAACTTACCTCCGACTGCACGTCACTGGGTTTTGGTTAAAGGTTAGAATTAGGAATAGGTTAAGATTAGGGTAATGGTTTGGGTTAGGCATACAATCCTTATTGAAAAGATTTGGGAATGGCTGCAGAGACACACGAAAAATGAATGAAAGTCAATGTAATGTCCTCATAAAGATATAAGTACAAGGAGGAGTGTGTATGCGTGCGCGCGCGTGTGTGTGTGTGTGTGTGTGTGTGTGTATGCATGGCTGTCACTGGTAAATGTAAACAAGGAACACAGGCACGTTAAGGTGAGGATGGGTGGGATTAGGGATAACAAATGCTGTCTGGCTGTGTTACCCTCACTTTTTCCTGGCGTGTGATGATGCCACGAGTCACCTCCTGTTTGGGGCCCGCCCGCGTTCATTCGCGTTTAACGGTCGCGCTCAAACAAAACATGGGACGCAAACTCCAGCTGGGGACACGATGCGAGGAATCTGGAAACACTGGTGAATATTCACACGCAAGCGGTACAGATGGGTGAAAGCGGAAAGCGGTACTTCCGCGGTACAGATGGGTGAAATTTATAAATTGTTATAAATTGACTGGATTTTACAGTTTAAATTCACACATTGTTTCCTTGTTAGCGTAACTGTAAGTAGAGTCCTTTGCACATATAACTGTGGTTTACAGTTAACAGACACAGAACCAGGAAATTGGCACGTGTCACTGCAGTGGTCCAGTGGTTGATAGTGGGTGATGGGGTATGGCAGCACCAGGCTGGCCCTCACGGGATTTATGCAGCTTTGACCTCTCTTAAGTTACACAAGTGATACGCAGGAGCGCAAGGATTTGAGTCACCATTTGCACTATGCTATGAGCTGATTGTAAAATTATAGCTAAAAAAAACTGGCAAAATAGGTGCCAATATAGGCAACAGTTTATAACAGTGCAGACACCCACACACCCTTACTTCTTTAATGGAGATTTCTCTGGTACGGGCAGGTGGTCATTATGCCGGATGGAGGTTAAAATTTTACTTCGGCCGTGAATGAGAAGAAAGTGGAGCCATGAGCCTTATCTGAAGTACAGTACTTACACACCGACTAAAACCACCAACTGTAACGCTCAGGCAAAAAGGACCAGATGCAAGCCAGGAAATAAAGCAGAATTGTCTTTATTCAGGCAAGGTCAGAAGGTCACAGGGCAACAAATCCAGACAGTAGGCAAAAATTTGAAAGTCAAAAAACAAGCAGAGATCGAAAATTAGAGGCGCAGACAAACCTAAAGGGGCAGGCAAATAATCTAAGTCAGGCAGAAGGGTGTCACAGACTCATTCACTACAAACAGGGATACTGAGTGCTTGGCTCTGAATGAAGTAGATCAACGTTCTGACAAAGAACAGACTGCGGAGTGGGACTTTATCTACACAAGGGAGGTAATGAACTAGGCGGGGCAACAATTGTGAGGTATAATCTCAGTGTTGACTGAGAGGGGAAAACACAAGAGGTAATTAAACAATACAAAATGGGAAACAATGACAAGGACTAGTTTCATGAGACATTCTTTAACAATAACAGCGCCGTTCATGGAGTACCTAGGTGAAGAGAGATGGGAGAAACAGATTAGTATAAGAGAGAGTTGCAAAGTGTCTGCAGAACCAAAGGCAAAGGACTGGGAGAGCAAAGCGGGCGGAGTTACAGATGAGTGTGGAAAGTGGAGAGATCCAATTGGTAAAGTTCGCAATTTGTGTGATAATACATTACCCAAATGGTGCAAGTCAGTATGTTATTAACAGGATTAGTACATTAGTAAGGATTAGTAGATAAACTAGACGAAACATAGAGTGTTGGTGGCATTAGTACTTAGTTAGTAATTAGTGTTGAAGGAAGCTATTTAACAAGAAGTGAAGGAAGTTTGTGAAACACCGGAAAACTTCCAAAATCACCCGAAATGTGACAGCTCGCAGACAGGGAAGTGCACTGGCATAAATACACAGAGGACGCGATACATAACAGGGGGAGACAATGGTGCAGGGAACTGGCAATGCTGATAAAATTAACAAAATACAAATGAGCCTAACAGAGAAATAAGACTAAGAGAAAATGTGAACGAAAAAGCAAACCAGTTCATAACATAAACGCTCGCACGGATCACAAACTAACTGCTCTTCTCTCGCAGCATAAAAACATCAATCCCAGCTCACAGGGAAGCGTTGAAATGAAGAGAGGGAGGCCGTGAATGAGGAGTCGCCTCAGATACAGCTGCATGGATCAAACCGGCGTCCATTTCTCAGCCTCTGACACAGCGCCTTCCCGGCTGCAACGTCGCTATCCGTCACAAGAGAGTCGGGGCCGTTTGAGTTCAACTTTCAATAAAAAACGAAAAACAAAAAGCAGCACTTCAAACATTATGAAGAATAACCTTTTCTCCCCCATCCTTTCTCTCCTTCACCTCAATAAAAAAAGCCTAATTTTCTGCTCTGTAATGGCTGCCATTTTGGGAGTTACAGATTGTCTGGAGGACATTTTGTTTGTCGCCGTCTCTCTCTCTCTCTCTCTCGCTGGGCACTGAGTTTCAGGAGCCCCAGACTGGTGTGGATCTCTCCTCCAGCAGCTGGAGTCTGTAGCGGAGCAGGAGAGAGCCATGAGGTCCCGGGGCGGGTCTCAGCTCCACTGCTTCACCCAATCTCTGCATGCAGTGCTGAGCACACGCTCATGATTTATAACAGCACCTACTGCCTGCCTTATGCTGGAGTACAGCGTGATTCAGCACACACACACACACACACACACACACGCACACACACACACATATACACATTTAAACACACGTACATGCATACTCACAAAAGCACATATATGCACATACACACACACACACACAGTTTTTTGCTTTGTGAGCCGAAAAACAGAGTGGGCCATGGCATCTCAGTCTGCACTGCTCTTTTATTGGTATCATTATTAATATTACTCACAATTTTTATTTATTTTGATTAGGGCTCCGGGGACGTAGTATTTATTCTGTTCACTAGAACAGTTCAATTTCTGCTTTATTAGAAAGTTCTAATAGAACCTGTAAAATTGGCCTTGACCGTGTCCTTGATCAGTTTTATTTTGAATAAGCTTGTCCTGCATGCGTTGGCTATGTGCATATGTTTTTATGCACCTTTGTGGGAAGAGAATCTCCTCACTGATGAGAAATAAACGATCTACACCAATCCAACTTGTGATATGCTGCTTCTACTTTCGTAGGTAAATGTTACAGAACATCTCCCATCGCCCTCTGACTGCGGGGTGAATGCTGGCAGGCCGGAACGTTCCGGACTTTGTGAACAGATGGCATTTTAAAGGTCGCTGACCTTCCAGGTGAGTCACCTCACCGAATCAGGAGTCGGAGTAGCGATTCTGGACGTGACCCTGACCACGGCGTCTCCGTCTCTTTAAAAACTGCCGTCTGCCCAAAGACGAGTCGTCCGTGTGCGTGCGTGCCCCCGCTTATCTACCCCGCATCGAGCGACAGAGCAACAGTTGGCCCCGCTGTCGGAGAAACGCTGTCCATTCGGTCCTGCCGTCCTCCTCGTTTCAATTCATCTCCTCTCAGCCTGGCTTGTGAGCTTCTTTTCTCAGACATGCTGGCAGTGAAATTGTGTGAACAAAACCAGGCCTCCCGAAAAGCCAGCCATTGAGGTAAATAATAAAAAAAAAACCTTTTTTTACAAGAGCTGCTTTTAGTACAGACTCGGCAGAGAATGAATAGCGCCAATTTTTTTTGTGTTTTTTTTTTTTTTTATGTAGTTCTTAAATTTGATTTAGAGAGTATGCCTGTGGCCTCTTTGTACACAGCGAGCACCTTTAACAGGCTGGTAAAAATCTGTATAAAAACAGAGTGAAGTGAAATGAACTCCAACCAAATTTGAAAAAAAAGAATAATAAAAAACAAAACGTTTCTGTGAAAGATCAATTTTTACTAGCACTCCAGGTCATAACATTGGCTTTCTGGACTTTTGTGAAACACGGACCTGTGTAATATACTTGAAGAAGCACTGAGAGTCAAATAATTACATCAGAGCGTCAGTGGTGCATTTTTTTAACTTAATGGTCCCCTGTCATGTGACCAGGTGCACAGCCTTCTGTTACAACCCATTTGCACATATTGAAAATCTCTCTCTTTGCGACATCACATTTGGAAGTGACCACCCAGAGGTAAGAAGGGCTGATCAACCTCAGCCAACCAGTTCATCAGTTCCTTTGTTATTCTGGGTGATCCCTCCCCCTAGTGATGTCACAACAAAATAGACCATGGAAATTTTGAAATCGCTTGTAATCCAAATCAGTTTTTCATGGTTTTATTTTATTACACTCTGCCCAATTTTGGTTTATGATAATAATAATTAATAATAATAAAATATTTTTTCATTAACTTTGTTTTTTGTTTTTTTAACTCCATGCCCTTCCCTCGCCGCACTGATTTTCTGAATCTAAATAAAACGGACCATCCAAGAGTTAGGAGATGGCCGTGAGACTATTAAAAAACACAGCCTCCGTGGCTATGGTGAGTATTTTTGTGCATTTTTTTTTCTTAATTTCACTGTACCTTAATGTGCCAGCTACTTTGCATTGCCCCGAGAGGCCAACTTGTCGAATTCGTTGAGGTTTAAAGCCGAGTGCACTTAAAATTTATGCACGCATAATGCAAATGACATTAGACACACTGCATAAAATTTAAATACTGAAAAGCCACATGAATTCACAGGGCTGAAAATAAACATCATAGCTGGGGATGAGATCTCCTGTCAGAACAAATCCCTCGAACACATTAAGGGAAACCGAACAGAGTCCGGCCGCCATCAAACCACCGAGGCGACTGTGTGGTCCTTATGTTAACGGCTCCTGCTGGATGAGCCAGCGGGTCAGAAATATGATTTATAGACTGGTTGTTTTTACTATTTCTGCACACTGGCCAAATTTATTGTTCAGAATCTGGGGTATACATGCTTTGTGTGGAGGTCTATCACGCTCCATTATCAGGAAAAAAAATATATCAGTGACTTGTTTGGAAAGTGTGTCACTGCTGCCTCACAGCAAGAAGGTCTTGGGTTTGAATCCAGCCTGAGGCCTCTATGTGTGGAGTTTGCCTGTTCTCTACCTGTGTTCGCGTGGGTTTTCTCCAGGTACTACGGTTTCCTCCAAAGACACGCATGTCAGGCTAATTGGAGACTCTAAATTACCCATAGGTATGAGTGTGAGAGCGAATGGTGTATGAATGGTGTGTGCGCCCTGCAATGTATTGGTGAGCTGTCCAGGGTGGGTTAGCTGGGACAGGCTCCAGCTCCACCGCGACCCTAGTGAAGAAGAAGCGATATAGATAATGGATGGATTCACTTGTTTGGAGCAAGATGTCAATCTGATGCGTTACACAGGAATAATTGTATATGGATCACACTAAGCCTACTCTATGGCCAACGGCAGCGTCGTATCAAAGAAAGAGTCCTCCAAAAGTGACCTGATAATTTAAAGAATACCGTTTCTACGAGAATCATTGATATGTCCTCCACGGACTATGCTACACATAAGATGACATTACATGATTATACATGAGGTAAACGTTTCAACAATATTTAAAATCTCTAGTTTACAGACACATATGCATTGGTGCTGATTATGCCCGCAGTCATGGCTAGATATCCATAATATAATTAATCATCTATAAACAGTTAACTGATAATTGCAGGAAAAATGGAGAGAAAGCAGAAAATGAACTAAGCAAAAAATATATACACAGTGAAAAGGAGAAGAAAATGACTGAATGCATTTCTTTGGTGGTGAAGATAATACCTCAGAGAAATACAGACCAGTCAGTGACGAGTGGACTCTTGTCAACAACAATTTGCCATATTGCATATGGTAGCAGGATCTGAATGAAAACAACAGCATATCAAATAGCAGAGTATCTTCTGCCCCTTGTTTACTTTGCAGGAAAGTCAGTGATTTGGCTTGTGAAATCCAATCGGAGCAGGACATTTACCTCTATAGGCATTTGCACGAGGTCATTCACCCTACTCCTCTCCAATGGTGACACTATGCAATTAGTGTAGGTTAATTAGCATTAGTACATGCGCTATAAAGCATTAGCTAACTGTTAATTAACAGGTCGCTACTGCGTCTAGTAGTAGTTCACTAATGGCGTGCATATTCACCAAGGTATTACGTTAAACATTGTTGATTAGATATATAGTTTGAAGAGCTACTCACGGGATACTTAAGGGATGTTTTCAACTTCACAATAAGGATGACAAAGAGCATGAATAAAATGTTAATTTTGATTGCATAACGCTTATTCTGCATTCTGATGCTTGCGAAAAATGTTTATTTACTGATAGTTATTACCGCATAATGTACCCTTATTGGGAAGTATAATTCATTATTTATATATATATATATATATATATAGATATACATATATATATATATAGATTATAGATATAGATTTCGTGATGTAAAAAACTTGCATGTTAAAAATAAATGAATGAACAAACAAATTCAACTGGTTTGACAGAGTTGTAAACTCAATTTATGGAGCCAGAAAAGTATGGTCAAAATAAGTCATGAGACCAGAGTCCTGCGTATATATATATATATATATATATATATATTTAACAGGTGGCTGTACAGATTTGTCATTACATTGAAGCCTTGTCATATTGCATATTTCTGCTCTTTGCCTCCTGTAATTTTCTAGCATGAATTTCCAAAAGCTGGGATTCCGCTGCAGCTTATGGTCTAGCATTGACCCCTGACCCCATACTGCACCAAGGTGTTAGAGATCCTCCTCAAAGCAAAATAATGCTGTTGCCAGGCTGATAGCAGATTCCCACACCATCAAACAGTCAAATTAACTCTTGCTGAATTAATTGAGACCATTCTCACCATGTCGCGTCATGTGGTGACGCTATCTGACCAAGCGCTGAAATACGACAAAAAGGGAGGCTTTTGGCATCCTCAAATGATGCCAATTTAAAATGAGCCCTACCCCCTAACCCCTAACCCTTAACTTAAACCCTAACCCAAAACATCAAATAAGGATGCCTAAAGCCTCCTTTTTCATCATATTTCGCCTCTTCGTCAGGTAGCTTCACTCTGACAAGTCGGGGTGAGAATGTTTTGGTCTATTTGATCCCACACTGTAAAATTTAAAATAAATTAATTAAGTTAAAGCTGGTTAAACTTAGCAAGAAAAGTTCACCTGCTCCCTTGAAAATGTGAAGTTAACTCAGGTTGAAGAGAAAATTTGTTTCAACGTATAATTTGTTAATTCAATGGGTAACTTCATGTTTAACCTTTGAAAACATACAAGCTTGACTTCAAAATCTAAAACTTATCACGATTAGTAGATATAAAGAGAAGAATTAAGTTCACATAACTTCATGTTTTACAGAGCAGTCCCAGTGGCAAGAGTGGGCTCAAATGGACACTTCAAGAGTTAACTTTATTATTACCTCATTACCAAGGAGGATATGTTTTTGCCAAGGTTTGTCTGTCTGTCTGTCTGTCTGTCTGTCTGTGTGCAAGATAACTAAAAAAGTAACGAATGAACATTTCTGAAATTTTGTGGATGGGCTGCTATAACATCAAGGATGGACCCTATTGAGTTTGACCACGATCTGTCAAACAATATGGCTGCCAGGGCAGATATCTTGAAATCCTATGATATGCAATGACTGAACTTCGCTCCCAGTGATATCACTCAAATTTTGTGGGTTGATTGGTCTCGGATCAGGGACAGAACATATCAGTTTGGAACGCGCAACATCAAACAGTATGGCCGCCATGGGAGCCATCTTGAAATCCTATGCTGGAGATACTTTAAATTCCTTATATGTTCACTCAGCAAGATTTCGACTGTTCTGCCTTGGTGGAGGTTTGCACTCTTGGAGTGTCTCTAGTTTAAAAGCTGCTTTAACGCGTAACAGACACAAACAATGTTCCAGAAAGAAAATGGACACTGCTGTAGTCGGAAGTGGGTCAAATACAACCGAACAGTTAGATTCCTGAGAAAAACAGGAAGGAAGGAGTGGTTTAGAGAAGCTTTTGATAAAGGATAAAACGGAAGATGGAAGGAACAGCCAATGATACACTGACCTTGTCATCTCAGCTCAGTCTCGCCTGAGGCGAATACCTATGACATCATAAGCTGATTCACTACTGACACACTGGAGGTTACAGTCAAACAGTGCCGTCCTGTCCGACTCGATAACAATCATACTTCAAATATCACAACTGCATAAGAGTCCGTGACTGTTTGCAACCAGTTTAGTGTCATGACATGATCTAGAGGATATCCATATTTAATAGGATTTTTAATGGAACTTTTTACAGACATAATCAAAAAGATAAGAACCCATAAAATTTTTAAACTTCCAAAATATACCACATCAAATAAGATCCCCAGGTCAAGAATTTTGAGTCACTGCCTGAAAAAAAATAAATTAATAAAAAATTCTCCCAGTAAGAAGGAATATTGAGAGGCTGGCAAACAGTAATATAGCTATAAAGATGTAACAGTGAATCTATCTGACAAATAATCATACCAGTTGGGTTGACTCTAATGCTCGATAAGCAAATAATGAAAAAAATACAGTCCAAGCAACAAATGTACAAAAATATAAGAATAAATCCACAATGTCCAAGTTAAATTACCATTTGGGCTTGAATGAGGCAGATAGTATCTCACGAAGATCATGTGCTGGGAGAAATAATATGAAATCTTTAAACTGATAATATGGATATCCTGGCAGATCAGGATGGCATTGAACAATATTATATATTGCACGTATTCGTTTTGTCAGTTTGCTGGGCAGCTATGCCCAGTCCTTTGCTTAAATCTGTATTTAAGCAGCATTTTAAACCCTATCAGCACTAACAGGACACATATGACCCACAATATTTCTAAATATCTTGTTGGAACGTACTATGAGTGCCAGAAACCTTTGCATTTGGGCTAATTCCCCAATATAGTCACAAAACTGCCATATGTATCCAATGGGTTCCTGTAATTTGTATGACTGTACTCAGTATTGGAGGAGTCAGGCCCCTGTACTCCCAACTCCTTCTCGATCAAGGCCTGCGGGTCTGGAGGTAGAAAAACAGATGCGTTCGGAGCACAAACGCTTCTTTTAATGAACAAATGCGTTGAGAGGGAGAGATGGAAGAGCGAAGGGCATCGCAATGTAGCTGCAAAACCAATCCAATTAGCACTAAAGTAAATGGGGTAGCAAGCAATCACCTGTAATATATTAGCGAAGTGAGTGATCAGTATTTAACGGCGGGGTTTTGTAATTGTGCTAGTGCGAGCGAGAGTGCGCGCGCATGAGCGTGTGTGTGTGTGTGTCTGCTTCCATTTGCGCCTGAGTGTGCTAAGTACAAAGTTATGCACTTATAGTAAGATTAAACATTAAGCATTGAATGCATATCTCTGAGTTAAGTTTGTGAGGAATAGTGAAGGTATAATGTGAACCATTCCATACACACTTATGCCTCATAAGGCTCAAAGCTAATGGATCTAAGTGGTTTGGAATAGCGGTTCGACAACATAATGATTATTCAGAAAAGTGTGCAGGCGAAAATACAAGCGGGCATTTCAGTAAAAAGGAAATTAAATTCCTGTATTCATACACACACACACACACACACACACAGTCACAAGCACACAATCACAGTCTCGAGTGATGCAGTTACCCCCTCTCCTCTGTGTCTGTGTGGGTTAGCTGACTGATGTCTCCCTCATAGATTGCCTGGTCCAGACAGTGAATGATCCCACGGTAAACAATTTCCGTGACCCCAGCACAAAGACAGTCGCAGAGCGATATTATTATGCAGGTCAGGGATATGACTGACTGCCAATCACCACTCACCTCTCTGTCTGAGGGAACGGTTCAGCTGAGCTACTGTTGTGCTGCGGACGTTAGCAACTCCGAATGTAAAAAAGATCACACAGTGTAATAACTATGTTTATTCAATCTGTTCAGTACTTAAAGGGGAAGTCCGGTCAATTTCAACACGTATCTTTGTTGTTTGTGGTGAAAAAGTACTGTCATTAGCGAGACAAACAAAGAAAATTGGTTTTCCCTACACTAAGTTATGCTCCTGCTAGAGTTCGCACCTCAGCGGCTCAAACGGGGCTGGCTTTTAACGTGCTTTTAACCTCTTAGATGTCATTTCATGTCCATAGCCATGTTAACTTAACCCTTCCAAGTGACCACAGTGAATTTGACTGCAGTAGCTTACCTAGAAATGCATAAAAGGTGTGCTTATTCACTCAGTGCACAAACCTCTGTTTACTTCCTTTGTTCCGGTGAAGTCCACACTAGTCAACTGTCGAACTCGTATAATCCAATACTCCAAAATGTAATTTTTCCACCAAGAAATTATGATTACGAATTGCTGTGGTTATGTCCATTGTAATGACTATGTGGCAACATAGCTACACCGCAGCCTAACATCACAACGAGCTTCAACTAATTTTAAATACTTGCGCACGGGCTCATTGGGAAATAGTACTACTGGTGAGTGTCGGCCACATCCGCGGAGATCGGAGAGCTGACAGACGGAGCTTGGAGTTATATCAGGAGGAATATCAGAGGAATTGGTTTGACTTTGTGCTTTTCCAAATTGCGGCAACAAAATGAACCGGTATTTCTGCTTGAGCTCTCGCTGTTTACCCCTCCGCAACAGGGAGACTTTGCCATTGTGGCTGGTTGCACTTCAACTGGATGTGCAAACTCTGAGAGATTCCCGTGTTTGCAGTGAACATTTTGAAGAGGACGACTTCACCGAAAAGAGTGACAAGTGCCGGTGTTCTGTCAAATTTTGCTTCCTTGTCATAAAAAATGCTACTTTAATGCAAACCAATCGTAAGTCTTTGTTTTCACCTTGATATTGCAATATGAATCAGATTACAGTAGTAACTTTGTTATTTGTTTGCTTATTATAACATAAGCAGATTTTATAACGAGTTGGATAAGTTTGTCCAAAGATATATGACCATATATGCCATTATCATCTAATTTCTGCATTTTCAGGAAACCCCAGCGTGTACATGCAAATAATTATATACGCTTACAGTTACAGGTCGAAATGCACACTGAAAATAAATCTATTTTTATGATTTTTGAAGATTCTTAAGATATGAGTGAGGAAACAGCCCAAGATTTTAGGTTTCTGAAAGCGCAGGACCACAAGGTAGCATATTTTGATATGTAGCAAAATTTGTCAGAACATCGGCATCTGAAAGTAAATGCCATTCCAAAAGCGAAAAGGCCAGCTGCAGACAAATTTGAGTTAAGTCTTCATGATTTCTTCTTATGATTTCCCTTGGTAGCCTCGGAACAAACATGTATGCAAATGGGGCTTTTCATGCGAGATTATATGTGACGAGTTTGGAGTATAGCGATCTAATTTCTAAGTTTCTGGCCTGCTTTGATCTTGAAAAATTACATTTTGGAATATTGGATCGTCCGAGTTCAACAATTGACTAGTGTGGACTTCACCGTAACAAAGGAAGCAGATAGAGGTATGTGCACTGAGTGAATTAGCACACCTTTTATGCATTTCTGGGTCAGCTACTGTAAAATTCACTGTGGTCACTTGGAAGGGTTAAGTTAACATGGCTATGGACTTGAAATTACATCTCGATCATGTTAAGAGGCTAAAAGCACGTTAAAAGCCTGCCCTGTTTGAGCCGCTTAGGAGCAAACTCTAGCAGGAGCATAACTCGGTGTGGGCAAAATCAAATTTCTTTGTTTGTCTCGCTATTGACAGCTTCACCATAAACAACAAAGGTACGTGTTGAAATTGGTCGGAGTTCCCCTTAAATTACTTCACCCCAAGGCGTGGGCGTGAAGTACTATTTTAAGCATCTCTGTGTGTTTGTTTCTTTCTTTGTTTGTTTGTCTGTCTGTTTGCGTTTCTGCACTTGCCAAAATTTGCGTGAATGGGGTGAAGTCTGCCATCTAGTGGCTCTGCGTGTTTGTTTGTGATTCCACACTTGTCAATATTTGCGTGAATGGGGCAAAGTCTGCCATCTTGATTGCTTTGTTCTGATTGGTTAAAGGCCATACAGTTGGTGTGGCTGTCACGTTGGGTCCCCAGAATAGAGTGGGGACACCAGCTAAGACCAAAATGCTAAGATATGATTTTTTTTTTTAAACTGCTCAGAGAAACAGAAAGAACAAGAGGACAGCCATCATTATCCCCCGCCACAATCAAGGGCCATTACTCTAAAAATAAATATGCTTTAACATCCATTTTCGAACACAACGTTGATAATGAGTTGATAATGCTGTATTAAGCATACATCATTTCATGCATCTAGGTATAAAAGTTTGTTCTCCCCCTTGTGGCCCGGACAGACGGAAAAACGGAAGGACAGACCCTGGTCCAATGTCCCCTGGTGGGGGGTAATAAACTACATAAAAGAATAAGAACAGAAGGGGGGTTTTCTAAACGAAAATGTTACTGTAGGTGTATCTTCTTAAGAACAAAGTTTCAAATTAGCTAGCTATTTTGCGGTTTTGAAATTAGCTCGATGTCAAATTAGCTGGCTATTTTGTAGTGAAGATGAAAGTAGCCCGCTAATTTGATCGGGAAAATTTCCTGATTAATCTTGGTCTAGTTCACAAAATAGCCCGTTATTTGTGTTGCGTCTTCATTTCTTGAGCGGAGTGCTTTCGGGCTAAAGGAGACGCAAATTTGTACTATCGGGCTAATTTCTATAACTGCGAAATAGCTGGCTAGTTTACCTTCGTTCTGATAAAGACAAACCTACGGAGAGAGCAGGGGATAATTGAATAATTAAGAAAAGGCAGGTTGCCAGGGGACCAGGAATGCCTAGAGGGGAGAGGGCATTATATGCGCATTATTTCTATTAATAGCAGACTTCTGAATTAGGTCCAAACATGTTGGCCCTTTGACCAGGCTAAATTTAACTTTTTTTGTGATGAAGTTGCAAATATTGGCATTACAGATTATAATAGGCACAGACAGCATGTTTAAGTTTTCTGTTACGACTATACATAAATATCCTTGATGGGTATGGTGATAGTGACAATTTAAGAGTTGTGACAATTCAGGGCTTGGACACTGTCCAAGTGGAACTTTGTTGATGCGCAATGTATTACCACAGTTTACGTTCATTAATGAAATGAATAAATAATAACTGGACTCTGATAAATAGCAACAGACGTTTTGACTGTGTCAAAGCAACAAAAATTTATGGTGGCAGAAGCAAGGAGCCCACCAAAAAACAAAAATGTCATTAGCTCAATAAATGTGCGTGGTTACCATGCTATAAGTGCAATAAACAAATCCATACCAGCAAGGCCGGATTGACCATATGGGCAACTGGGCAATTGCCCAGGGGCCCGCAATCTCTAAAGGGCCCAGGCAGTGAGGGCATAAGGAAAATATCTGTTTATCTCTTGATTATAAGTTAAACTGTCCGCTGCCCGGAACCGCTGCACTGCAAGCGCCTCTACGGTACGCGTCTCAAAAAAATGCAAACATGGAGAAGCAGCTAAGTGGGAACGCTAAACGGAAATTAAAAAAGGAGAAGGTGATCAGAAACGCAGAAAATTTAAAGCATATACCGAAAATAGGCAATTTCTTCACTCCAGTTAACGTTACCAACTGTTCTGCTAAGGCAGCGTCTGTCAACGAGCCGGACAGCTCAGCTAGCCAAGACATTTCTTCACTGCCGCCGACGCTAGCTAATGTTCACGGCCCAGAGAGAGAAGAGCTCCCGCCAGCATCTTCAGCCGACGTCCCGAATTCTGCTGTGAGTGCGACCACTGAGGGAAGCGGTGATGGGTCTCCAGTCTCACTTACTCACCTCACTGGTATGATACCAGTCATTATGAAAATAATTGCACTTTTAGGTGGTTAACAGCCGGACACGAAGGAATGTAATTATTATCATAATATAAATAGCCTTTCATTTTTATTGCTCACATAACATAATGTGATACAAAAATGGTAAAACAACAAAACTCAATCTGGAAAATTCATATAAAGTAAAAACTGTACATAACGTGATGAAAAATTGGTAGGCCAAACACTGTCTTTGGATGGTGAATGGATATCTAATGGAATGTCAATTGAAATATAAGTTTAAAATCAAATAGTGTTTAGTTGATTGTCACAAATCTAAAATAATATTTCAACAATATGTCGGTAAATCCTAAAAAAAAAAAATTATATATATATATATATATATATATATATCCAACAGCGAATCAATAGACTGTCCAGTTATACACTGCCCTCCATAATAATTGTCACCCCTGGTTAAGATGTGTTCTTTTGCTTCTAATAAATTCTGGGTTTTTTTCTAAATAATATAGGACCACAATGAAAAAAAGAGGCAAATCCAACCTTTAATTCAAGTGTATTTATTCAGTTGGAAAAAAATCCCACATAAAGAAATAAGTCTTTTACATCAAATCACGTGTGCCACAATTATTAGCACCCCTGATGTTAATACTTTGTACAACCCCCTTTTGCCAATAAAACAGCGTCTAATCTTCCCCTATAATATTTCACAAGATGGGAGAATACAGAAAGAGGGATCTTCGACCATTCCTCTTTGCACAATCTCTCTAAATCATCCAGCGACCTGGGTCCTCTCCTCTGCACTCTCCTGTTCAGCTCACTCCACAGGTTTTCAATGGAGTTGAAGTCTGGGGACTGAGGTGGCCATGGGAGGAGCTTGATTCTGTGTCTGGTGAACCATTTCTGTGTAGATTTGGCCACATGTTTAGGGTTATTATCTCGCTGAAAGACCCAGTGACGACCCATCTTCAGCTTTCGGGCAGAGGCCACCAGATTTTAATTTTAAATGTCCTGGTATTTCAAAGCGTTCATGATGCCATGCACCCTAACAAGGTTCCCAGGGCCTCTGGAAGAGAAACAAGCCCACAGTATCACCAATCCTCCACCATACTTCACAGTGGGCATGAGGTGCTTTTCTGCATACTCATCTTTTGTGTTCCGCCAGACCCACTTAGAGTGTTTGTTGCCAAAAAGCTCTATCTTGGTCTCATCTGACCAAAGCACACGCTGCCAGTTGAAGACCCAGTACCGCTTAGCGAACTGCAAATGTTTGTGTTTATGATTGTGAGTGAGAAAAGTTTTTTCCGTGCATGCCTCCTAAACAGCTTGTTGGCATGTACATAGTGCTTGATGGTCGTTTTGGAGACTTTGTGACCCCAAGATGGTACCATTTCTTGCAATTCTTTAACAGTGAGCTTTGGAGAACTTTTTATTTCTCTTACCATCCTCCTCACTGTGCGTTATGGCAAACTAACAATTTGTCCTCATTCAGGCTTGTTTACCACTGTTCCAATTGTTTTAAACTTCTTAATGATTCCTCTGACAGTAGATATGGGCAGGTGCTGGCGAGTGGCTATTTTCTTGTAGCCATTGCCCGACTTGTGAAGGTTGACACACATCTGCCTTACTTGAATGGTGTGTTCCTTTGTCTTTCCCATGTTGAAGAGTGGATAAGAGAAATGGCCCCTGTGCCACAGGGAAACAGGAAGTGATGAATTACTAATTAAATGTTCCTAGATACTCTGATCAACTTTGTAAACCACTGTAGAAATGACAGAAATACTTCAATTTCATTTAATTCCTAGAAATTGTTAGGGCTGCCGATAATTGTGGAACAGGTGATTTTATGAAAAATTATTATTTCTTTGTCAGGGATTCCTGACAATTCCTGCTTGTGTAAAATTGCACTTAAATTTTCCTCCCCATGCAGAATTCAGATTTAAGAAGTGGTTCTGATGATGAGATGATTGCAAGTTCAAATCCCGGTCACTGGGGTACTGCTGGCACAGAATAATATTTAAGCTTCTGTTGAGCATGGTTGAAGCATTTAGCATCAAACAGTTCAAAACACACTGAAGGTCACCGGGGAAAACTATGTGCTGGATGGTTTTTGATTCCACTTATTGGCCTGTTGGAGGTCATATGTGAGTGTGTGTGTGTGTGTGCGTGTGCGCGGGCGCGCCTGTGTGTGTGTGTGTGTGTGTGTGTGTGTGGGTGGGTATTCCGACTTTGTGTGAGCACCAACTAGACAAATGAGCAATTTTAGGCTAGGGTCAAAGGTCACGGTGAGGTTAAGGTTAGCATTGGGTATGCAGTGTTTTTGGTTTGGGTCAAGGTGAGGGGTTTTGGAATGAATGCAAGTCAATGGGATGTCCCTGCAAATTATGAAAACGCAATGTTTGTGTGTGTGTGTGTGTTTGCGTGCGTGTGTGTGTATATGTGTAATGTGAGTGCGTGTATTTGTGAGTGTGCACAGGTATATGCATGTGTGTGTGTCTGCATGTGTGCGCGGTCAGTGTATACCTACCCTTGGGGGGACAAAATGTCCCTATAAGTGTGTATATGTGTGCTTGTGTTTGTGTGAATATGGAGTATGTTTACAATCACTTTTACTTGAATCAGCTACATAACAAAAAATTAAGCCCTCACATAACAGAAGTAACTGAGGAGTTACCCATTGCGAACCAGGCCTGAGGGTTGTGATGTTATCATTACAAAATAGTTGTGTGTTTTTTTCATACCTTTTCCTCCCACTTAGAGAAATGCCAGACCTCTGCAGAAAGGCAGTTGAAAGCTGAATTGTAGCAGTATTGAGTACAAATAACAGTGCTATTGGCTTTACAATTGTGAGAGCGACAGCTGGGTTTGGAAGTGCGTTTCCGTGGCGACCCCCTTTACCTCAGCTCATGGCACAACTCAGCCTCCACCTTATTACCTCTTTCCAGCCCACAGACTAATTACTGCAATTTACCTTGCTAATTACATGGCAGAAATACTCCGCCCACCACGCTCTCTCCAACTCCTCCCCCCAGTCTCCACCCTCTCTGCCGCCTTGCACAATCCACACTACGAACACACTCACACACATCCACAAGTAAAGCACAAGTGCTGCGTGCTACATTCTACATATACACAGGCACATACTCAGATGATCCACACAGTGCAAATCCAAATCCACACTACTATGCACACGCGCACAAAAAAAGTCTGCGACAGAAGCTACAGAGCATTTCAAACATCCGCATAGATCTAAACATCTTGCCAACAATATCTTCCTAGCCCTTGCAGGCATCTGCCAAGCCAACACGCAGGTTTTAGCAGGGCTATGTAAAATAAACAAAAAACCCAGAGTCTCTCATGCTGATAAAGGACAAAAGAATGTTTAGAGATAAAACAAGACGTTTGAGATAACAAACTCTCTCTCCATCTCTCTCCCTTTCTATGTTGCATTTTTCTCTTTTCTCACTATCTTCCTTTGACAGATCTCTGTTGATCACACACTCTAGAGCAGGGCTATTCAGCATTGTCCAGAAAGGGCTGGTGTGGGTGCAGCTTTCATTCCAACCAAGAACTTATACACCTGATACAACTAATCAACCCCGAGAGTCTGCTTGATAAGTGGTGTCAGGTGTGTAAGTGAGCGGTTGGAATGAAAGCTGCACCCACACCAGCCCTTTCTGGATAATGTTGAATAGTCCTGCTTTGGAGAAACAGTGCAATGTCTCTCTCTCTCTCAATTCAATTTTAATTTCACTTTGCTTTATTGGCATGACAAATCAATAAATCTGTGTTGCCAGAGCATAATATAAATGCATACATACATATATATGAACATAAATAAGTAAAAATAAAACTAATAATGAAAAAAAAAAGTCACCAAGCATTGATCATACTTAACTTGGGATAATTATTAAATTATCTTCGAAGTAGATGCAAACAAATACTGACTGTTAGATCGTCAGCCTCGAATTATAGCAGGAAAAAACATATTTTGCTGTGAACCATGTTGTATTTGTATCTTCCCCCATTGTGTCTGTAGTTGGTCCCGCTCTGAGGCTCACAGACTGCGGTGATGATCTTGGAGTACCTCAGGGCTGCAGTGATGATCTCGAAGTACCTCAGGGCTGCAGTGATGATCTCGGAGTACCTCAGGGCTGCAGTGATGATCTCGGAGTACCTCAGGGCTGCGGTGATGATCTCGGAGTACCTCAGGGCTGCAGTGATGATCTCGAAGTACCTCAGGGCTGCGGTTATTATCTCAGTGTAGCTCAGGGCTGCAGTGATGATCTCGGAGTACCTCAGGGCTGCGGTGATGATCTCGGTGTACCTCAGGGCTGCAGTGATGATCTCGTAGTACCTCAGGGCTGCAGTGATGATCTTGGTGTACCTCAGGGCTGCAGTGATGATCTCGGTGTACCTCAGGGCTGCGGTGATGATCTTGGTGTACCTCAGGGCTGCAGTGATGATCTCGTAGTACCTCAGGGCTGCAGTGATGATCTCGGAGTACCTCAGGGCTGCAGTGATGATCTCGAAGTACCTCAGGGCTGCAGTGATGATCTTGCTGTACCTCAGGGCTGCAGTGATGATCTTGGAGTACCTCAGGGCTGCGGTGATGATCTCGGTGTACCTCAGGGCTGCAGTGATGATCTCGTAGTACCTCAGGGCTGCAGTGATGATCTTGGTGTACCTCAGGGCTGCAGTGATGATCTCGGTGTACCTCAGGGCTGCAGTGATGATCTTGGTGTACCTCAGGGCTGCAGTGATGATCTCGGAGTACCTCGGGGCTGCAGTGATGATCTCGGAGTACCTCAGGGCTGCAGTGATGATCTCGAAGTACCTCAGGGCTGCAGTGATGATCTCGCTGTACCTCAGGGCTGCAGTGATGATCTTGGAGTACCTCAGGGCTGCAGTGATGATCTTGGTGTACCTCAGGGCTGCAGTGATGATCTCGGTGTACCTCAGGGCTGCAGTGATGATCTTGGTGTACCTCAGGGCTGCAGTGATGATCTCGGAGTACCTCAGGGCTGCAGTGATGATCTCGCTGTACCTCAGGGCTGCAGTGATGATCTTGGAGTACCTCAGGGCTGCAGTGATGATCTTGGTGTACCTCAGGGCTACGGTGATGATCTTGGTGTACCTCAGGGCTGCGGTGATGATCTCGCTGTACCTCAGGGCTGCGGTGATGATCTCGGTGTACCTCAGGGCTGCAGTGATGATCTCGGTGTACCTCAGGGCTGCGGTGATGATCTTGGTGTACCTCAGGGCTGCAGTGATGATCTCGGTGTACCTCAGGGCTGCGGTGATGACCTTGGTGTACCTCAGGGCTGCAGTGATGATCTCGGTGTACCTCAGGGCTATGGTGATGATCTTGGTGTACCTCATGGCTGCGGTGATGATCTCGGTGTACCTCAGGGCTGCGGTGATTATCTCAGTGTACCTCAGGGCTGTGGTGATGATATCGGTGTACCTCAGGGCTGCGGTGATGATATCGGTGTACCTCGGGGCTGCAGTGATGATTTAGGTGTACCGCAGGGATGCAGTGATGATCTCGGTGTACCTCAGGGCCAGCTGGGCCAGCAGGTGCTCACCAGGAGACTGTTGGTTGCTTCAGAAAGCTCTGTATGCCATTGAATGTTGATCGGCCTGATTAAGATGTTGCCAGAGTTTAATCGATCTTTTATGGATTTCAATTTTCAGTGGGAATATACCAAGTTCTGCTCTACATGCATTACTTGGGGTATTTGGGCAAACGTTTAGTACAGATTTGCAAAATTCCAATGGTAATTTTTCAGTTATACCCCAATTTTTAAATTCTGGATTTGACATTGGCCCCCATATCTCACTTCCATAGAGCATAATTGGTAGGATTAGAGAATTGTATATTTTTATCCAAATTCTTGTAGGGATGCTTGTTTTCCTGAATTTACATTTAATAGCATAAAAAGCTAGCTTTGTTACAGACTGTTTTCATGGCCAGGTTGAAACACCCTGATGAACTAATTTCAACCCCAAAGTAGTTACAGGAGCCACCTGCTGTAGCCTGGTGTGGCCCAGTGTGAACCTCTATCTCTGCCCGTTTCCCTGAGATCTGGCTCTCCTCTGAAATACCATAACGCTGGTCTTTTTCAGACTGACTGTCGGTGCCGATTTCTGACAGTACTGCTCTAGGACGGATAAGCTCTGCTGCAAACCCTCCTCTGTTGGGGACCGCAGGACTAGATCATCGGCACAGAGCAGGAACTTGATGTTAATATTGTGTAGAGTGAGACCTGGGGCTGCAGATTGATCGAACATCGTTGCCAGTTCGTTGATGTAAATGTTGAACAGTGTTGGACTCAAACTGCATCCCTGCCTCACCCCATGCCCCCGTTTAAAGAATTCTGTTCTTTTGGAGCCAATTCTCACTCCACATAGATTTAAAGATGTCATAAGTTTCACCTCCTACACCACTTTCAATAAATTTATAAAAGAGCCCATCATTCCAAATGGAATCAAAGGCATTTTTAAAGTTTAGTTTAGTTTAGTTTATTAGCTTATTTGACAGGGACCATGTACAAGACAACTCCAGTACCAGAGTTAGCTAGAAAGCTAATTTGCATCTGTGGTCCCTAAGTCCATAAAGCATGCAAATATTTTCCCATTTTTAATTTTGGTGTAGTTTTTAATTAGGGTGTGTAGCGTGTAAATGTGGCCTGAAGTGCGGAACTTTGGTAAAAAGGCGATTTGTCATTTACTCAAGACATTGTGCTTGGTAAGGAAGGCCAGTATTTGGGCATTAACAATACTGCTGAAAACCTTCCCCCCACTTCTGTTCACACAGATGCCTCAGTGATTATTGGGGTCGATCTGTCACCGGTTTTGAAAATAGGGCTAATTAGTCCATAGTTCCAGATCTCAGGGAAAGATCCAGATTCCAGCAAGAGGTTGAACAGCCTGTGCAGAGCTGCCTGTAGTCAGGACAGATGCTGTCCACCCCACAGGCTTTTGCAACCTTCAAGGCCTGCAGGTGGCGCTGTATGTCTTTGAGGGTTATATCTGAGTCGAGGGGGTTTTGGTAGTCTTTGACCCTCTCCTCTAACTGATGGAGTTTTTCAATTACTGAGTGTTGCTGAGGGCTGATGGCACTACAGTCAATATTCTCATACAAAGTTTCAAAGTGATTTTTCCAAATCAACCCATTTTGTATGGTTAGTTTCTCATTACTTTGTTTTGGGTTAAATTTATTCCATAAAGTCCAGAAGGTGTTTTGGTCAATTGCTTTTTCTATTTTGTTAAGTTCTTCAGATCTGTTAAGTTCTCTTTTCTTGTTGATAAGAAGTTTGTAGTTTTTTTAGAGTTTGATGGTACTGGGCCGGTAATTGACTGTCATGGGGTTTTCTGTGTTTCTGGTAAGATGATTTTCTCATTAGTTTTCTAGCGAAAATGCTTTCATTATCAAACAATTTTTCTTTTGGAGGTTTGTTTTTTTTTTTTTCTCTTGTTACTATGATTAATAATATTGAGGTTTGATTTTACAGCCAATTTATCAAATATAATATTTAAATGTTGTGTAGCCAAACTTACTCCATCTTTTGTGTGTGAATAGTTAGTGAGTCTGAAAAGATTTAGTTTTGCTTCAATTTCTGTGCTGCAAAGTATGGTTAAATAATCGCCAATTGTGCTGGATTTTTTGCAATTATTTTTTTTGATGGAGTTCATACATTTGACTGGGTTCTGATTCTGGACCTCTGCTAAATTTTGTGGACCCATTTAGATAAATAGTTGTTTGGCAAAGGTCTGAAAAGGGAGGTTGGAGTGAGACTATAAATGCATTGATTTCACTGGGGTGGATGTCTGTGATGGCGTAATCTACTACACTGCAGCCTAAAGCAGAGGAGCGAGTCATTCTACCCAGAGAGTCTCCACGGTCCGTCCATTAGCAATAAATAAGCCCAGATTTTTACATATATGAAGAACTTGCTTGCCACTGTTGTTTATAACGGTATCAAAACTTTGTCTTTGTGATATTGTGTGTGTTAGGAATGAGGGCATTTGGTCAAATATGTGTTTGTTTCCATCAACTTCAATGTATTCTTTCTGTATGCCAGTCCTCGCATTGAGATCTCGACAAATTAGGATGTGACCGAATGATTGGAAATTCAGTATTTCATGATGGAGTTCTCTGAAGCTCTCCTCAGAGTAATAGGGGGAATTTGAGGGTGAGATATAAACTGCACAGAGATAAATATCTTGGGTGGTGTTAACTATACTTCTGCTGATCTTTGTCCAAAGGTGAATCTTTCCTTTTTTCATGGGTGAGATATCATTTTTATAATGTGCTTTATGCCAAATTCGAGTACCCCCAGAATATCTTCCATTTTTAACATGGGAGTTTTTTAGAGATGGCACAGAAAATTCAATGTAATTATTAGGACAACAAGATGATAAATTCTGGTGGTTCCAAGTTTCATGTAGAATGATGATATCTATATAATTTACACTATTTACAAATTCGGGATTTGCTGTTTTATTACCAAAAGTTGAGGAGTGCAATCCCTGAATATTTCAACTACTAATGAAGAACGATGACATTTTTTACACTGGATCTGTTTCACACAGAAATGTTCAATTTACAATCCAACTCAAACAACACTAAATATACTCAGCCAAAATAAAAACTTCACACTTGTTTGGAGGTCGATAAGTTGAACATACAAAAAATGAGGTTTTAAATAATGCTTTTATTTAATTCTGTTCTCATTAAAGATGGTGTATCACAAAAATAATGTCCATAATGTAACCAGTTCCACCGGAAATGCTACAGAAATGTCCAAGAATAAAAATGGTAAGTTAAAACTTGAATAAGAGCAGTGCGCGGGCGATTATGTATGGTTTGGGCTGTCACACGACCTCTAAACAATTCATTCCTATTGGAATTTGCAGTGACAAATCGATCATGCAAATGACGTAAGACAATTTGTCGGTCTTCTGCTTTTGACGTCGCACGTGGGCTACCAGAACGAGGTCGGTCAGCTGTGGTGTTAGTTTGTTGGAGACGTGTCCGAAGATCATGTATAGTCCGTCGACTGCATCCCATAACCCTGCCAATAGCACGTTCACGCTGAATGTTTGACAGCCATGGCATTGAAAATCAACGAATATTTAACTGTAAAAACTTGTTTTTCCGAGATGTTACTCTACCGTGCTAACGTGAGCTCAGTTGCACATCTATAAAACGATCAGGTGACTAGGAACACGAGAAAACAAGGTTTTAGCTTAAAGTACTCTGGCATGTGCTACGTACCTGTGCACGTCGGAGTTGATGTGTGTCATGATGTCTTTGACAACGCATTTACCCCTAGTGATAATAAAAACTCTTTTATGAAAAGTATCAAGAAAATATTTACAAATTTATGAGTGTGAAGTTTCTTTTATGACTCAGTATATTATATAAGTTATATGTATTTTTGTTTATTTATTATAATTTTTTATGGCGACCAATAATGTTGAAATAGTGGGTCTTAATTCAGTGGTTTTTTGCAGAGCAAGGTGACAGGTCTCTTATCTGGTTTTGGTTCAAGGGGGCAGGAGGATGAAATGGTGCTCTGGCTGCTACAGTAGTGTAGCTCTCTCTCCCTGGGTGGGGGGCAGTGGTATGTGTGGCAGGTTGGTAGCTGGGCTCATTTGGTGGTGCTGTTATTGTGGCTGCCTTGAGTGGGGAGGTTGCCGACGGTACAGCAGCTGGGTAGGGTGACATTTGAGTGGGAGAACAGTTTCCTGCCTGGGTGGACTTTTTTCTGTGCTGTGTGCCCTGAGGCTTTGTCCTTGAGGCTCTTGGCGAATAGCCCTACCGCTCTCTTACTGAGGTGGATGTGGTCGCATAAATGCTTCTGCAGGATGTCTTTGTGGAGGGCCACATGGACATTTTGCAGTAGATGAGATTTCTGTGTAATATCAACATTGATCATGTTAATAATGTGTTGAGGCATGTCAGCTCTGGGTAATAGAGAAGATACAGTAACCCTTGCTCTGGGGTAAACCTCCCTGGCTCTCTTTGCCACCTGCTGCAGTAAGTCGGTAAGTCCTTGATCTTTGCAGTCAGATCGTTGGATCGCCCTGGTGAGCGTAGTTGGGCTGAATGGCATGTCCTCGCCATTCATGTTATGTTACATTCGCACACACACACAAATTTTGGGTTATCTTGTCCTGTGGGGACATTCCATAGACTTGCATTTAACCCCTAACCCTAAAATAGCTCAATTCTCTCATGGGCACTTGAAAAATGTCCCCATAAGGATAAAGGAATCTCGAATTCCATGTCTTATGGGGACAGTTTGGTGCTGGCAAAGTGTGCACTCTGCCTGGCTGCTATCCAGGAAGCCACTGGTAAATAAATGACAGCTCAGCCTCGCCCACAGCATCTGCAGTGAACTGTGCTATCCACCTCTTCTTCATCTGTGGTCCCATCTCAAAATTACCATATTAGCTGTCAATAAAGCTATCTATTGGATTGTACACTGTCTCCCCACCTCATTCCTGGTCTGGAACATAATAATTTTATGCATGTGAAAGAGTTGTTAAAGTGACTGTTGGCTGCGTAATCACAGCATTTCACTTGCAGGAGGCAAATAATATTCAACCAATATGCAATTGAAATTGTGTAAACCTGTGTTTAAGTGTCCAAACTATTATCATGACGTTTTCTCAATACCTCATCGGCCATCACTGACTGATATACTGATCTCCTCATAACAAACGCTAGTTTTGTTCAAAGGGACCCCGATCAATTTACAAATTAATTACAAACCGAAACTACAGTTGTTAATCACACAACATTAAAAGTGAATAATTAAGCCATTCAGAAATAATGTCATAATATTTGAATCATGTCAAAATCAATTCATCAGTTACAGAAACCCACTTGTGCAAAAAATAATACTTTCCGAGGAGAGACGGGAAACAAAGCAGGTGGTGTAACTAGCCTGCAATTATCTTTCGTTTCGCTTCATTTCAGTTTTTGAATCCATGATTGCTTCACTCAGGGATTTTTATCTAACATTTGAATTTGTCCAAGTCAGTGAAAACAGGTACTTTAGGTGTAAATTTCAGTATCCCTGAGTGATGGTCATAGAGCCGTCAGGGCGGGATCCTGTTGTTTTATTGAGTGTATTTATATGAAGAATAAGCCAAGCTGCTGAGAATGCAGAGATTAGTGGTTATTGCTGGCCTGTTACAGCAATAATAACCTCCTTTAGACACAAAACGGCAGTTTCGCGATGGACCCCCCCTGCGTGAACATCGCGCGTCTCAGCAGCGACAGACTCGCATGCAGACGAGGGAGCGTTAAAAGGAGAATAAACGACCTTTGGTGAGGATTACGGCCAAGTGATTTAAGAGCTTTTAGACCTCGGTGCCCCTGCGACTCAGCCTTAATGAACACACTCAATCCTCTTCAGCCCGACTTCTCTCTGTCTGGATTTATAAACATGCAGTGTGTGTGTTTGTGTGTGCGCCCGTGCGCGTGTGTGTGTTTTCCACTATATAGTCCAACCTCATTACTCTCCTTGTTGCACAACGACTACATTACTCTTCAGGCTCTCGGTTCCAACAGGGCGATGAAAAGGAAACAAACGGCCACGCTGCTTCGTGGACCTCTTTATACCGATAAGACTCTGCTTCCTGTCAGCTGATAAACCCAAAGCCAGTGCAGTGATGGCAGTTCTCTTATTCACTCCCGTGCAATATTCCCACATAAGCTCCAGGGTACACTGTCTCTCATTTTGAGACAGTGGGCCACTTATCTCGCACTCAGTACCATGCAAATATCACTTACATGTCACGTGTGACCCTCCATGAAGTTATATGTTTTTGATGCAGTTAAGACAGTCGTAGGAACCCATGGGATCTCTACGAGAATTAAAAATTAGCCTGAAGTTCCATGGGTTTGAATATATCAGCTGCATTTTAGGGACTCATACATGAGCCCGTGGGTTTAACGGGGTGAATTAAAAATAGCTGTAGTTGTAATAAGCACTAACTAACAGTTAACAGTTAATGAATTTGCCTCATAATTATGTACTAATGGTGTTCATTTAGCTAATGTATTTATGTATACGTTATTGAATAATTTAATAGTTTGGAGTGTTACCTCAGAAATTATTATTGGATGTTTTCAACAACACAATAAGGGTGACACAATGGTTAATTGTGGTTACATAACATTTATTCAGCACTCTAATGCTTTAGTTAAAGGTTAATTAACTAATAAATAATGCTCATTACTGCATTAACTATGATGTTAATGAATGTAGCCGTATTGAAAAATGTTATTTGTATCGTTTGCTGTCTTTCTGAAATTTTAGCGTCATAATTTGAGGGATAGTTAGAACTTCAAGTTTGCTTCATTTTAAACATAAAGTCACAAACATAAACATCCAGAAACTGACTAAGGTATTTTTGGGCCATTCTTCGTCACGAGTCTGACCAAAAATGTAAAAAATAGTAGAAAAAAACTCCTCCATCTACAAAAGCATCGGAGGTTCATGATTGTGGACCTTATATAGGTGTACAACTTATCAAAGTCTTTCAAGTTAAAATTTTATTTGTTACATTAACTTTAACTTCAGGTCAGAGGTCAAATACGACTGGTCACATGTATGTATGACTTCACATGGAAACAGGTTTTTCATGACTCTATTTGACTTCAAAAACTTTGCAAAGTTGAAATATCTAGAATGTTCATAGTTTTGCGGTATGGAAAATAGTTAAGGAATAAATTTGATACCTTACATGAATTTACAAAGTATTTCTTTATTTGATGACATCTGGTCACGTGTGTGACATTTTGGTTCACTTCTCAAAGAATGGCACTTTTATTTTACCGTTTACCAGAGAATATTTCTAAATTAAATGAAATAATGACTATGAGCCAAAAGGACACACTTTCAACTTTAATTGGAGGATATTTACTCCCAAATCAGGAAAACAATATGGGCAAGATCTAAAAATAGTTATTACTCCGACGGAATTTATACAACATTTTTGACAAATTACATAGATTAATACGGAAAGTTGATGAAGAAATATTTTTAATAACTGCCACGCTGAAGCATGTGAACATTTTGTTTGCAGGTGTGAATATTTCACAAGTCTGCTGGTAATTAAAGGTGCAAAAGGAGCTCTGATTTCAAAACTAAATGCCTTTTATTACCTCATTACTTATGATGAAACAAAAATATAATTTTGTGCCATTTCTGGTTTCCCATGAATATTTAACTCAGCCGGCAATTATAAACAGAAATGTTTTTCTGTATTGTTCGACACCAGGTACTCAAATAGCATATATAAAAAAGCGACTCTGTTCAACATATTTTCACCATTTCATTCAATGTGACTACAAGCAAATTGAAACAACAGATGGACTGGGTTCCATTAAAAACAACTGCCATGCATGATCTTGTAGTTCAGCTTGCTTTTTCTTGCTTCGGGGTGAATACCCCACCCAGATGAGAACATTATGTAATTTTGAACATCATGATTCTAATTATCCATAAGTTTTTTTTCTTTTGATTATAAGGGATCAAGTATGGACTAATTCCGTTACTTAGATCTACTGTTCATGTCACCATTTGAGTCTGCTTTGCTTATCTGAAGCCATCCCAGTGGACTATTTGAGACAATTATTGAATCCGCCAGCAGTAGTTTTTGAACAAAATCCAGAGGAAATTGTGCGCACTTAATTACAGTGTACTCAAATACCGCTCATTACCAATATCACCACAATATTCCCCAAACTAATGTGAAAAACCGTGTGATTGTGAAATAGTAGAAGATCCATTTATGCTTTCTGTTCAAGCAACTGAAGTCATAGGATGAGCTGCCCTCAAATTCTTCATTAAAAGCCTTTTGATAAAGGTCCTGGAACAACTGGAAGTAATTGACTGCGTAAAATTGCCATTATTGGTTTCATCAGATATCATTACGCCGCTAACAGTTCACCACGCGGTCGTTCTACCCCTTTGCCAGCCTGTGCTAAATGAAGTCAGGCTGGAGAAGTGCTGGATTCTATTTTGTGTGCCAGCAGTTGCACTGGAAGACCATCAGGGGGCAGTGTTTTACCTATATCAGTGTGGTTCATTGTCACTGTCAGATAGTGATAATTTCTGCTTTTACTCAAAACCTAAAAGAGCGATTACAGATGTCAAATTCGAGCAGTTTTGCACTAACACTAATCCAGTTCATTTGTTATGAGTATATTATCTATTTAGTTTTTGAGAAGATGGTCTGATTGAGAATGCTCGGGTTACAATGTCAGAATTCCATTGTGTAGCAGTGTGTTTTATAGAGGCAGTTCTGCTTGAACAGAGGACAAGGAGGGAAGTTTTCTACCTCAGGAAGAATGTAAGTTTGTGTTAAAATCTGACATATTTAGGTTCCCACAAACCTTCTTCAACAGGGATATTCAACATTAAAAGGCCAGAAAGGGCTAGTGCAGGAGAAGGCTTTTTTTTCACCCAGAAGTCCCACACCTGATACTGCTAATCAAGGGGAATGGGCCATTTGGACCTTGTACGTGTTGGACCCATAAAAGTTGGACCCCTGACCCTAACTGTTTGGACCCCATACCGTTTGAAGACCAGCCAAATTGGATCCTGGACCAGTTAGACCCCAGACCAGTTGAACCCTTGACCAGTTGGATTAGGGTTAGGGTTAGGGTCTGGGGTCCAAACAGCATGGGGTCCAACTGGATAGGGTCTGAGATCCAACTGGTCTGGGCTCCAAGTGGTCAGGGGTCCGACTGGTTTGGGTCCAAATGACCTATACCCCTAATCAAGCTCTTCAGCAAGGCCTCTTGGGCTTGATCGGTGGAATCAGGTGTGTAACTGCTTGGTTGTAATAAAAGCCAAATGAAATGTAATGAAAGTGCACCTACTGGCACTTAATTGTTGAATATCTCTGTTAGATAGAATGCCGATGTATGACGCAAAGCGTACTTAATAAATTGGTACAGTAGCAAGCTTAGTTGTAGGACACTGAAAATCATGCATCTTACCCAATTATTGGGGAAAGTTTCTCCCCCTAGCTTTACCCTATTAGTCATCATATTAAAAAAAAAAAGACAGGGAGAGAGAAATCACTCTCACAATCCATTTTCTTAACAAAAATATATGTTATCATGATAAAACACTACAGTGAATTGCCAATTTTTTATTTTATTTTATTCCATAGTTTAGACAATTAATCTAGAGTAGGATATCCAAAGATGAATAACAAATCATTGCATAGATGACCTATTTGACAAAAACAAACTCCAACAGTAAATTACAATCTACAACCATCCCCCATTCTACTTCGTACTGACGAAGACGAAGAGCTTTACCTTAAACGTCACATATTATACTGTTTATATCCACAGTATGTATATGTCATATATGTCATTTCATTCTTGTATGTTCTAAAGGGAGGGCTTCTAAGCATTTTTTTTTTTTTTAGCAAAAATCCTATAAAAATCCATTTTTTCTTGGCCATTCACTGCCTGTCATTCTTTGCCCTCTGAAGACCAGGCTCTTTTGAGTGGGCGTCTTTTCAGTGATAATTAGCTCTGCTCTGATTGGACAGTGAACAGGTCTGAATGTCAAAAAAGTAATGTAAGAGCAATGAGAGAGGGAAAGAGGTGAGGAGGTCAAGCAGGGCACACAGACAGAGCTGGTGGGCGTGAACTAGGCAGAGCAGGTCTGTTTGTGATGTAGAAAACTGTAGGAATTTCAAACTGCAGGTCTGAAACGTCAAAGAGCTAAAGGGGGTCTAAATGCTAAACAGCGGGGTCCTCAACGTCTAACTTTCCTTGGGTTCTTAGGAACAGTGCAGGCCACTGTGCAGGGGGACTGAACTGGGAAAATAAGTATTTTGCATAAAATGCATCCTGTAAAATGAAGGTAACAATAACTGTCACTCAAACAGTAAGTGCAAACTCACGATCAGATTGCTTGGCATAAAAAGCAATATAAAATTACATTTTGGCACAAGTTTGCAAGTGTATGTGCAAGAAGTGCTACAATATTGGTGTGTTTGTGGTACCCGGTACATTTCACCAGCAAACTAAAAGCTGTAAAGTGTCCAGTATAAACCGAATGGAACAGTCAGTGCTCTGCAAGAGTTGGATTTAAACTGAAACTTTGACCCGAAGACCTATTTTCTAATGTGCCAGATGGCCAGCGTCTGTGTCGTTAAACGCCAGGCTATTTCCTAACTCTATAAAAGGATGGCTTGAAGTTTCCCGAACTATATCACAGCTCATGAATATTCATGAGGCAGTGCATCCAAGGGCAAGCAAGGGCGCTCTCCTGTGTCCATGGTCACACCCGCTTCATAAATATTCATGACATGCGTTGATTTTGAAAACTTCAGCATTGAAAGTGGTTTGCAAGAACTTCCTGTGCTGAAAGCTTGAAGTAGACAATTGGGTTATTCTATTGTAGAACAGCATCACATTTATCACATGCACACTCAGAGATGCATAGACACACACACAAACACACACATACACACACACGCACGCACTTACATAAACACACGTACTCACACACTCACTCTCACATACGTGCGCTCACAAACACACACACACACATACATACAAACACACAAAAACATACTCTAACGCACACATATATTCACATGCGCAGGCATACACAGACACAGAGCGTCGAAAAGGAACTGCAGTGGACTGCACCGTGCATGTCTATTTAGCTTCAATGAAAATTTTCGTAATGAAATCAAACTATATCCTGGCTAGAGTCCATTCTAATATAGTTCATCATCTAGCTCTCAAATTATGCAAAACTATAACATTTAGTTCAATTTAAGTGGCCATATCATTCCGTGTTACAGCTGTACTAAGAAGATTTGACGCATCATCAAAGTCCTCTGGCCATTCATTAATTCATTAACTGAAGAATAAAACATGCCACTGAAATGTTACGTCAAGTCGTTAAGCTTCATAAAATTCAGGCCTTGGGTAAAAATATAGCCTGATAGTGCTTCAATATTACAATGATTATCACAAATTAAAACCAATGAGAGCTGTAACGTTGCTTCACGAAAGACAACATCATATATTTCACTCATACATGGCGAGTTGTAGTGTCAAAGTTCCAGTACATTCTGTCAGGCTCCACTGATGAAAAATGGCACATTGCAGTTGGAATAACAAAAGTTCCAGCAAGTCCTTAACGCCCTTCCTATAAGAGCCCCAGAGAACAAAATGGTCTAACTCCATGTGTCTTTTTTAAGTTCTAATCTTAAAATGATTTCTAAGTGGTCAATCCATTTACTGCAGCAGTGTCTTGGCTCAGTGTGGTTCCAGTACATTACAATAGGTGGGGCATGCGTTTAACACTTCAAAAACACACTGAGTCCTCAATAGTGGTCCAAAACATAAAAATACAAAAATAAAAAAGATGAGTTGGACCACTCTTATTCTACGGGGCTCATTTATCAAAAAAAAAAAAAATCAGCGTCAATAAAATATTTAAACCTTTATTTTTACTATATACACGCGATTAACAGCATTGTATGAAAAATTTATTTAAAAAAAAATCATATTTATCATCCCTGTTTGGATCCAGATTTACCACTGAATTGCAGAGAGCGAAAACTTAATGTCCACTTTATGCCATCAAGTCTGACCCCCGTTCCATTTAATGTTCACCTTTAATGCATTAGTGACAGAAAGCCAGCATAATCACCAATAAAGTGGGTGATAGAATATAATTGCACATCTATTTTACGCATTACATAAGCATCCACTATCAACCTGCTTTGGTGAAGGTTTCCAAGGAAATAACTGAAAATATTCAGGGAAGAGCCACTGAGCTCTTCTCAGAGTGAAAACAATTCCATGCTCCACTGTATGAAAAGCACAAAAAGGATGCATGTTCATATAATCAAAATGTATTTGGCGAAACGATGCCCTTTTTCACCTCGGAGAGTTCAGTGCAATCTGTTTTTGAGTGGACAGAAGTGATGTATTTCTCATCATGTAAATACAAAAGGACAGAGGGAATCTCTGCTGAGAGACAGTCACTATAAGGTGTGGATGAGATACGCTGTGCTGGTGTTTCTTTTATTCCCAATGTAATCTGAGCTGCCACACTGTGTGTGTGTGTGTGTGTGTGTGCGCGCGTGTGTGTGTGTGTGTGTGTGTGTGTGTGTGTGTGTGTGCATGTAAGTATGTGTGTATGTGGTTGTTTTGTTGAATGGGAAACACGCAGACACACACACACACACACACACACACACACGGACTGCATGTAGGAGATTGTGTATCAAGCTCGCCTTCTCTTCTCAGGGTGATCACGCTAACGTCGAAGGTTAAAACGCGCCACGCCAAAGAGCCACATAAGTTCATACATTCAAATGGATGGATGACTTTAGCCCTACTATATGCTGGCTTTTGTTGCAGCCACAATTGCAACTGTAAAATTTTTTAAAGCTGTAAATTTGTCTTGATTAAATGCACATCCTATTTAGAGCAGTTATGTATTCTCTTAAGCAGCATTTTGACAGAAATACTGTTTCTTTGCATCCTATGAAGAATTTTCTGATACTGTATATTGATAACAACTCCATAAAAAGGAAAGAAAAAAATAACCAATCACATCAAAGAATTAGGCTCCTAATTGTTTATGAGCAACTGACGTGGTCACATTGGGGAAAAAAAAACTGACAAACATTTATTACACAAACAAATTACGTAAAGTGAAACCTTTTGGGTCAATTAATTAATTCGAGCAAAGTATTTTGAAAGAACTTGTGTTCAGTTACCTGATTAGGACCTCTGATTTGTCTCAACGTATAATATGATGTGCATAAAAATATATTACATGAAATTACACTTGCAATATACAAAATAGAAAAAAGCACAATATGTTCTTTTTGGCACGCGTGGATATTTCTATCAAAGTGTGTTTTAGGAGCGTAAATAATCGGCCTGGAAAAACCTACAATGAAAGCAGCGGTTGGAATGAAAACCAGCATAGATTTGCCCCGAGGAACGATGTTGGGGCCCCTTGGTTTACAGCAAGAGGAGGGGCAGTGGTGCGCAACAGAGTAAAGCTGCATTACTGAGTCAAGGAGGCTGTAAGTAAACGTAGAACAGCTGTTCTTTTTTCGGTCCATGTTCTAGATTTGTGAGATTTATGTTTCACATGGAGAATGCTTCCTCCTGCCCCAGTAATCATGCCTCATGATCTTTCACTGAGGACGGGGCTAGACGATTTTGACAGGGAGCATATTGTAGGGACTTGTTTTTACACAGTACCAAGGCCCAGAGTGAGGGACCCTTAAACCCAACATTGCTACATGTAACCATACTTCAACCCTGCAGACTTACTTTTGGACCTAGGAGCGCATGCGCTCCCCCCCAAGAAAAAGCCTGGTTCGTGACCGTACACTGTTCATGACACAGACTCATATTTGAGGCATTGCGCTGATAAGCCTATGTTCGTCGCTGCAGTACATTGGACTGGCGTCACCAGTTAGTTTTTGAATCAGTTTTGAACATTTGTTGCAATCGACAAAGTACTATTCTACGGTTACGACAGTGTTTTCGGGCTAATAACGTCGGACATCGTTCTCACTCTCCAGGTGCATTTCCATTACCCTTAGAAATGCGCAAAAATCTAAATAGTGAAATAAAAAACTGGTAATGAAAACACTTTCTGATATCATGAAATTTGCTCTCCGATCTGCAGTATGAGTCTCCGAAGCCAAGGCCAACTACGTAGACTATTGGACTTCTGCAGCAGACCAGCTAGTGCACTGGTAATTTTGGGCATTGTGGAGCATTTACATCGTTATTGTCAGACAAGGTTGGGTTTTACAATTTTACCGCCTGCACAACTCAGCTGACAGTGACAAGGTCGAATGCTTTGCCATTCTCATCGATTCATGAGTACAGCCGAGCTGTGATCGGCTGATGGCACCACCGATGATTGGCTAATGTATGTAGTGGTACCAACCGACCTGCAGAAAAAAATTCCTGGCCAGCGGTTGATAATTATCTCCGCCAAGGAGGTTATGTTTTAGGAAGCGTTTGTTTGTTTGTTTGTTTGCTTGCTAGCAATATAACTCAACAAGAGCTGTCAGAAAGACAACAAAGCTCGCCGGGGCAAGGTTAAAGTTTTTCTGCACGCGGACGGACGTGGACGCGGACGCGGACGCCGGGGGTACGACTATAGCTCTCCGGACGTTACTCGCCCCGGCGAGAGAGAAGGTGGGTATTAAGTCAAGGAACAGGTGATAAAATTTTGGCATATCTAGGCCAAAGTACAGCTGAGATATACACCAAGATCAAGATTTCAAGTCTTTCCAATGGGCCGGCGTTCGAATTGCCGTGCCTTTGGGTTTTGCTGCCCCCTGGCGGAGGTCTGCGCTTTCTGAGTGCTTCTCTAGTTTAGGGAGTGAATCGCTGCCCAGAATTCATAGCTTTCAGTCACGTGACTCGCCGGGAGCCCTGAAGGGCAAAACAACGTTCAAAAATAACAGTGCGAAATGCAACCTCTGCGGACAAAAAACAAAATACTCATTTATTTCACCTGTCAGCGGCTGAGAAGGAGAGATGCCGAAACAAGCTAGAAGTGTTGGGCACTTGTGACCCATATACAGCACCGGATTCGTTATTTGAGCAATTACACACCACCAGGTCCTTGCCGAAATTGGAATTTGGGGATGTTTACATTTATTTGGTTGAGAACCCGTCACCTTACACCGCTGCCAGAATGAAGGCATATAAAAGCACCGACAGTTACCGTTATTTTATGTCTGGATGGGTAAGTAATGCTGCTGTTTGGGAGGTGAAGGACAAGTCCTTCTTCATTCTACGAGCAAAGGTGAGTACTAATTTAGCTAAAACATTAGCCATCCAATTCATTGTCATTTTCGAAATGATCACGAGTCAGTTTTAGGGACACTGTAGTCAGTCAGTGCGTAGCGATTATTTTGTCACGTTATGCCATAACAGTCAATATAAGATAAATTTGATCAAACATTATTTTCTGATGGCAGGTAAACCATTCCTACAGCTTAAATGACCCCCCACTAACAGCTTGGGTTGCTGTGGAGAAGGGGGGATTGGTGCGTTTTGGTCACTGCACCTGTATGGCAGGTCTAGGAGAGGTGTGTTCACACGTAGCAGCCATTCTGTATGCCCTGCTTGCAGCTTGATAGCGCTGATCCAAAGTTTTCTCCTCTCAGAGTTTTCTTTTTCAGATGGAATGCGATAGAAACACAATCCCGGTTTTCTTCCCGACGGTTCAAACATCCGACCGCACAACAGCTGTCCGGCATTGTGATGTAGTGCGTCTTTTATTGAGTGTCCTATAGCGGTTCTAGGCTGTGGGTTGCGGGCAAGCGTAATGTTTTGCCCTCCAAGGGGGCGTTCCTTAGGGAGAGTGACGTCACATGGAAGCTATGAATAGGCGTACAGTGCATAGTGTAGGTGGCGCAGTGCGCGACCGATGTGAGAATGTATGTCGCAAAACATACATCTTGGTCGCAGTCTGAGGTGCTGTACTTAGATGTGGATTATTTATGTTTATTTATTTATTTATTTATTTAGTAAAATATTCCACAAACACCTATCCATTAAAAATCACTGTTTGCCCCATCAAACCATTATAAGTGACATCCCCAGGCACCCACCCGGGCAAGGAGTGGATGACGACCTGTGTGAAGGGATGAGGATTTTATTCAATAATAAAGGTGAATATGACAATACAAGTACAACAAAACTTCAGGATAACACAAAAAAGGGCATCACACAAAACATGGAAACTGAATGTGGCTCCCTGCCCATGAAGGGGGGAATCTAAGCTTTAAATAGAGAGGGAAACACAATTAACTAAACAGAAACAGGTGACAACCACATTTATGTGAAGGGCCCTGAGGATAATTGATTAATTGACTTAGAACAGGTAGTCAGGCATAGGAATGCCTAAGTGGAGGGCCCTTACAAAAAGTCCATGCAGTGAATAGTCATTAGCACTTCCATGACTAACTGCTGGCTTTATTGCTTTCAAATATTCCAGTATAACAGCTTCTGAAAGATCAACAAAACTGGCTTTATTTAAACAGACAAAAAATGAATCACACACACGTTAAAGTGAGCATTTTGGCACAGTCTGAAAGGCGATTTGGCATTCAGTGATGTCACATCATCAACGTAGCGCCTGAACCATCGGCAGGTCTCGTTTGCCACTGTTGTAGAAGCTGGATAATGCATGTACAATTTCCGCTGCACCGTGAGACTCGGAAATTGCATTGAGCTCAGCAACCTGAGAGTCGAAATCAAACTACTGCTGGAAAGTGCTCATTAGAGAAGGCAGCAATCATCCCAAGATGCGCCGCGGTTTTAGAAACGGACAGATAATTACTCATAAGTACAGTAAAAAAAGAAATAAATTCAGTGGAGAGCTAAAAATATGCCTGCCGCTAAGCCACAATCTATTGTAGTGACGAATACAGCTTTAACAGGTTACTTGTGTCAGCATCTGATCGCTTAATGGAGCCCAATTTCACTTAGAGCACCTTTTAAGCACAAACAGTGTATTTTACTTTTTTCACATTTACATGAATAGAAAAATGTTTTGGAACATTGCATCACTTTAACTGAGTAGATTTTATGTCAGTGCTTTCGGAACATGTGCTCAGTTTAACTTTAAATTTCACTTAAACATTTCATTTGATGCACTCGCGGTTTGCAACACATAAACTATCAGGCATTTATTAGATGTTGCAGCTTAAAATAAAGGGATAATTATGCCAAACAGACTTTTTCAGAATATACCAGGCAGATATGAATAGGTGTGTAAGTAGATGATTTTTCCCCTTGTGGAGTGTGAAGACGTGTTATTTTGATGTTCACCAAGATATACTTGAGGGTCTCACCTTTTCCTGCTGATCTCCATCAATATTGGCGGGTTCACCCCTCTCAGTGTGCCTGAATAGCACTATTGCGCCGTTTTTTGTTTAACTTTTGCATGTTGTCCAATATTTTATATATTTTATGTTGTCTAGGCTCATAGATACCCTGAAAACACATAACGTACTTTTTTTTGTCATGGTGTTGGCCTGCAGGCCCTTCCCCCTGCTGCATTCATAGCCTCCACCTTAACGAGCCGCACCTGTTACTCGTTAAGGTGGAGGTGAAGTGTTAGTGTTTAAGGGTTGGCTGCACCTTACTTCGGCGCGGCAGTATTCTGAGTTTGTGCCTCGAGCCCTGGCTGTTTTTTGTGTGATGCTGCTCCCCTCCGGGAATCTTTCATTCCTGTAGTTTAAAGATTTTATATTTTCACTCAGCCTGTGCGTTTGGGTCCCTAGTCTTGCTTTTGGGTACATGGTCCCTGTGCCCGCCGGCTGCATGCCTTCTGCCAGCGGGGGCCAAACCATGACATTTTTATGGACATTTCCAGTGCAGGATTTCCCCAGTAGGTGCTTCTCTTGATTCGTCACATGGTTTACCACAAACAGTCACAATGGCAGTGTCCACGAATAAGTGGTAATCTGACGAGAGTCAGAAATACTCTGATTTTTTTCAAGTCTCGATCAAACTGCTTCCAGGTGGAGGGATGAAAAACATTATGTAGCAGACGCTGTAACACATAACCTCATAATGCAAGAGTATTTGGTGTAATACACCCGATTTTATAAACTTGTAAAAATATTGGACATTATGCATGCAAGGCAAATAGCTCAAATAAGCCATGTTCAGAATACTGGACATCATGCATATCAATGACCAGGTTTCTTTGACTTCTCTTACCCCACATGCATATTGTTCAAAATCCCGGAGGACAGTATGCACCCCACTTGCATAATGTCTGAAATAATGAACCAACTGACCACCTGTTGGTACCCCTTCCAAAAACAAAATGGATCCAAATCCCATCAAATGGCCCCAGAAGAACATTGGATGTCCACTTTTGACACATTGAATCCATTTGTTCATACCCTATGCAACAAAGGGTTACTGAGCTTCAGTAACATTGATGATGATGATGGTCTGATGAAGGCTTGCTCAGCCAAAACACTGACATCTGTACTCCCATGAATCCACAAGTCTGTGGGAGCGCAGGAATTTGGCTTCATCCCACAAGGTAAAAATATGCACACATTCGCTAAACTCCATTACAGCTGCATAGCTGATATTACAACATTCACTACCGGATGTGATACGCTTGGGTAACGAATAAAAGTCTTTGAGTAATGCCCAGTATTATCCAAGCTCAATCGAGCACACCAGCTCTAAGCGTTTCATTCGCTTAAGGTGTTTACTACAAGTGCAATTTGGGCCACGCAGCCCGGAAAATGCAGGCACTAGTCACAGCTAAATCTTCAGCCTATGACTATAACTGGGTATTCACTACTGCATGACAATTTCCCAGGAACAGTGGAAGACCACTGGTGCTAAAAGTATTTGAGTCACAAAACGTCCATTTTGAGAAAAGCAGGGTGTGAATGTACAATAGATCCATAAAATCTACTAACTAAAGACTCCAGTGCCAAAAGTACTTAAAATGACAAAATATCTTTTTTGAGAAAATTGAGATAATTTACTTTTTAAGTTACAAAAGACATTTTACGTTTTTACCTCACAGTGTGTGAAAATGCGACCAAAGACCTTTTAGCAAGGATATTCCATTTAACCCTTTCAGAGGTATGATCTCAAGTATGTGATTAATATTTTCTTCATGGAGGACTCAAAAGTTGGTGTTACAGACAGTTCTGGTAACTCAAGGTCATAAAGGTATAGAACACGACTGCTACTACTCTTCGAGCAGGTAGAATTGTAGAATAGTAGAGAACTTAAAATTGAAAAATCGATTATACACTTCAAAGGATTGAGTAGGATGATAAATATATGTAGCATTGTCTCTTGCTGACCCGGGATTAGCCAATCCCTGCCTTGTACTGGGGATGCAAATCTTGATTTGTTTTTTCTGGCACCTGATATGACGGTGAAAGCCCTGTTAGGAGTGAATAAGCCAGGTTTTAGTCATCCACCAAAAAAGATGCAGATTTCCCCAGAATTATCACCCGCCTGACGAGGCCTTTATTACCACTTCCAAAAGATGGCACCAGTGTCTTGTCAGATATACAACTGCCTTCTGTCGACTTGAGTAACGACTCAATTTCAGAGCAACAGGACTCAAGACCGTTTCAGAGACTCAAATGAGTTTGGCACAATCGCTTATGGCAGGCCGCGATGCACTAAACACAAACATCAGGATCAACTCCTCAGAGCCCACTAACCTGAAGTGCTTCCATCGCGCGGTGGGAAATTGGTCGTCGCGACGGGGGGTTTTTTTTTTGCCACTTTTGAGTAAGTGCTTTGATTAAATTTGAGATGGCCACGAGTTCCGGCGGAAAACTTTAATGCCATCTTATGGGGTTTTAATTTTGAAAAAGGATACCTCCCCGTTGCTCGAATGATAACGCGTGCATTCGTAAATGACTCTAATTTCATCTCTAATGCAGCATGCAATACTTCTGCAGCGCTGCTACACTAAACAGCAAGGGCTGAGATCAGGAACAAAACTGGAGCGATTCAACAACAACACCAAAAAAAAAATAGAACACGGCTCAGTGAGAAATGTATTTCACTTTCACAAAGTACATTGACTATTTTTTTCCCCCAAAAAAAAAAAAAAGTCTGGATTGCCGAGTCTATAAAACATACAGGCATTTTCACTGCAAACTCAAAGATTTGATTAACGGCTAGAAAGGGGCATGTTGAAACCAGGTTTTTGTGTTGCTGTGAAGTGAACAATGAGCTGAGCAGATTACGAGAACACGTTCCATTTTCTTGAGTACTGCGCTCCTTTCCAGAACTTTGATTCAGATTGGTTGCAAAATAAGCAACAAGCAAATTGTGTTGAGCTTGGCTAGATTATTTTTCCCACCTGTTTATCATGGAGATTTCATATAATTCTTCCTCCAGCAATTCACACAGGTAAGCATGCTTTACCATGGTGTCTCATTGGGGGCACAAAGATTAAGACACTGGTCTTGCTCCTGGAGCAAATCTTCACTATGGTCCGACAATGTTCTAGCTCATGGATCACATTTTGACCATGTTTGGACTCTGTCCTGGTTCATGGATCAAATCTTCATCATGTTCCAACAATGTTCTGGCCCATGGACCAAATCTTGACTATGTTCCAATGCTTTTCTTGCTCATGAACCATGTCTTCACTAGGTTCCAACACTTCTCGCCCAGGGATCTAATCTCGACCACGACTGTGCCACAGTTTGAGGGCTAATGTTGAAAATATGTCTTGAATTAGTAGAGCTGCCGGATAGCTCACTCAGTTAAGGCACTGCGCTGCAGTGCAGAGGTGTCTATCACGTCGCGGGTTTGAGCCCCGGCGTACTCACCGGCAGGGGTCGGCAGCTTTCTCAGAGTAGCGCACAATTGACGATTGCGCTACAGGGTTTGAAATTGGGAAGGGACTGCTGGATTTGGGTATTTAATAACAGCTTTGTTCGTTGCTCCGGTGCCTCCTGTTGGCCAGACGGGCGCTCGTCAGGACTCTGGGTTTGTTCACGTCCGGGTATCCTCCGCTCTCGTTCGATTCAACCAATGAGTGTATAAGAATCAGTGGCTGACGGACACGTGCTTCGGAGGAGAGCCGTGAGCTGTCCTCACTATCCAGAGTTGGCAGCAAGGGGTCGCATACGAGCAAGCTCTGTACATAGTTCACTAATTGGGCATTCCAGATTCGGGTGGGATTGGAGATGCCAAATTTATATAAAAAAAAAGAATTTGTAGGACAGATGTTTAGTGGTTCTTCCTCGACCTGCTGAATTCACCAGTGCTATTAATTACACTGCCCTCCATAATTATTGGCACCCCTGGTTAAGATGTGTTCTTTAGCTTCTAATAAATTTAGTTGTTTTCTGAATAATAATAAATAATATAGGACCACAATGAAAAAAAGAGGAAAGTCCGACCTTCAATTCAAGTGCATTTATTCAGTGGGAAAAAAATCCCACATTAAGAAATAATTCTTTTACATCAAATCATGTGTGCCACAATTATTAGCACCCCTGATGTTAATACTTTGTACAAACCCCGTTTTGCCAACAAAACAGCACCTAATCTTCTCCTATAAACTTTCACAAGATGGGAGAATACAGAAAGAGGGATCTTCGACCATTCCTCTTTGCACAATTTCTCTAAATTATCCAGCGACCTGGGTCCTCTCCTCTGCACTCTCCTCTTCAGCTCACTCCACAGGTTTTCAATGGAGTTGAGGTCTGGGGACTGAGATGGCCATGGGAGGAGCTTGATTCAGTGTGTGGTGAACCATTTCTGTGTAGATTTGGCCACATGTTTAGGGTCGTTATGTTGCTGAAACACCCAGTGACGACCCATCTTCAGCTTTAGGGCAGAGGCCACCAGATTTTGATTTAAAATGTCCTGGTTTTTTAAAGCGTTCATGATGCCATGCACCCTAACAAGGTTCCCATGGCCTCTGGGAGAGAAACAGGCCCACAGTATCACCGATCCTCCACCATACTTCACAGTATGCATGAGGTGCTTTTCTGCATACTCATCTTTTGTGTTCCGCCAGACCTACTTAGAGTGTTTGTTGCCAAAATGCTCTATCTTGGTCTCATCTGACCAAAGCACACGGTCCCAGTTGAAGTCCCAGTACCGCTTAGTGAACTCCAGACGTTTGCGTTTATGATTGTGAATGAGAAAAGGTTTTTTCCGTGCATGCCTCCCAAACAGCATGTTGGCATGTAGACAGCGCCTGATGGTTGTTTTAGAGACTTTGTGACCCCAAGATGCTAACTTTTGTTGCGATTCTTTAACAGTGAGCTTTGGAGAACTTTTTGTTTCTCTCACCATCCTCCTCACTGTGCGTGGTGGCAAAATAACCTTGCGTTCGAGTTGTTTTATACTTCATAATGATTCCTCTGCCAGTAGATATGGGCAGGTGCTGGCGAGTGGCTGTTTTCTTGTAGCCATTGCCTGACTTGTGAAGGTCGACATACATCGGCCTGACTTGAATGGTGTGTTCCTTTGTCTTTCCCATGTTGACGAGTTGATAAGAGAAATGACCTCTGTGTCACGACATATTTATACCCCAGGGCAACAGGAAGTGATGAGTCACTAATTAAATGTTCCTAGATACTCTGATCAACTTAGTAAACTACTGTAGAAATGACAGAAATACTTCAATTACATTTAATTCCTAGGAATTGGTAGGGGTGCCAATAATTGTGGAACAGGTGATTTTATGAAAAATAATTATTTCTCAGTCAGGGATTTTTTCCCCTTAAAATTCACTTGAGTTGATGGTTACATTTTTCTACAAGTTCCAGTGTCAGTGTATGCTTCTGTAATAAAAATTGAATTTATTTTAAGGCTTTTAACACATCTTAACCACGGGTGCCAATAATTATGGAGGGCACTGTATGTCCCAAGTGATTTAATCTTTCTTCTTTAGTTTCGTTTGGCTGATGTGATGGTCCTTTTTTTTCCATTACTCAACCCGATAACGGCTAGCTCGAGGGTGGGCAGCGTAGACCTGGTGGGTTCTTTTTAATGCAAGTTTTTCTTTGCACCAATTATTCTGACTAAATTAGCTCACTGGCTGTCCATGCAAAAATGACCATACTCACAGATTCAATCACAGTAAAATATTTCATTTGGGGACAAAAGAACAGTCTTTAGTGGTCGTTCAATACCCTTTAACAAATTGCAGCTAAAATGTAATATTTCATAAATAATTTGGCTAATTATGCTAAATAAATATACAAATAAATAAATAAATAAATAAGACCAGAAGCTGGCAGGTAAAGCATGATCAGATACAGCTCTTTGTGATAATCCTGACCAGGCGTCAAGTATGAAGGCAGAGAAAAATCCAATGGTTGGGTTTATTGATGGTGATACAGTAAGTGTGATATGGAGCCCAGAGGAAGAAGGTATAGTTCAGCTCAGCAGTTGTTGTTAGGGTTTGGCCCTTACAGCCCCTCCCCTTTCTCATTCTTTCACTTCCATCTTAATGGGCCACAGGTGGAGCCCATTAAGGTAGAGGTGTTAGAGTATATAGGGCTGCTACATTCTTCCTTTTCTCACTGCTGTTCAGCGGGGATGTTTGCAGGCTCTCCCGTTTTGTTTGTTGCCGCTTGTTTTTTTTTTTTTTTATGCAAGAATTAAATTTTATTTTCATCTCTGACCTGGCATCCAGAGTGTCTTTTTTTTCCTCCCCTAGGCCTATGGCCCTAGTGCCCGCCGGATTGCTTTTGGCATCCAGTGGGGCACAAACCATTACACTTGTGGGCGAAGCACAGCAAAGCCAAACTCTGGTCTAGGATGACTGGCAGGTGGAGCGTACACTTTGCCAGAGCCGAACTGTCCACAGTGTGGATGAAGCTCGTTCCTTACATACTGGACAAAGGAACAGACTTAGACAGACAGGGTTATCAAGAACCTGGTCCGAATCCTAGATCCGGAATTAGTCTTGGGAGCTCGTCACTATTAAACTGGACAAAGGAGGAGACTTGAGTAGGGTTAGATAAAGGTTTCCGCAAATGAAGGTTAAAGGTTACGTTTCACCAGCGGTGTGCCGTCATACGTTCAGAAGGCCTTCGGTAACCTCACCCTTTTACTGCTCAATTGCCCTCAAGCAGTTCTTGTTCAAGTTTGCCTGATTAACAATCAGCTGAACAACCAAGACCAATACATGACCTTTAATAAGAAATGATAACGAAAAAATGAATGCTTATTGGCAACATTTACAAAACAATAAATGTAATAACATTCACACTTTGCAGCATTTATTTTCCTTACAACTGAATCATTGAGTTTCCAATGGGCCCAACTCTAAGGAACACTCTAAAGAACTCTCAAAGGGAAAAATTGATTTATTTTCTTGCCTATATGTTATGGCCAACATATTTTTTGTTCATTTCTTAACAAGAGAGTGTTGTTGGGATACTTTTGGCTGAAATTACCAGGAAGTTCCCCTTTTTGTTATAAGATATGCGGACCTCAAATTCATTGGAATTGGGCCCTTTGGAAATTCAATGATTCAATTGTCACTCAGCTTGCATCGTGCCTAACAGAAACCTTAAGCCATGACTACATTCAGAATATTGAAGGATTGTCCTGGCTTATTGCTTAATGAGCCTTGCAAACTAATTTACGCAAATCCTTTCTGTTTCACGAACTACATGAGCAAAGAAATTATAAAGACATATTGATATTTTTTTTGTATAACAGTGCTTTCTAAATTAAATTAGACAGTCGTCAGTTCTACCAATTAGTCAGAGCAACTGTTGCTAATCGAGAAAAGTCAACTGCAAGAGGCTTATTAAGCATCGAAAGGTGAGGTTTCCGAATGCATTTGTAACTGCCGACGGACGGCCAATGCATTTCACCAACAAAAGACGAAGAGTTTCTACTAGGAAATATTGAGTGGCTCCAAGCTCAAATAGAGAATTACAATCCAGCAACTTCCAACTCAAAGCAGGGAGTTTAAATACATGTCACAAGTACATCAGGAATGAGACACAGCCGGGGAGGGGAAAAGACAAGTCTCGTAAACCAATCAAAGCAGACATTACTTCCAATAGAAACCAAGTTTCTGAATGAAAGGACACACTGAAGGCCTTCAGACAAGGGTAGTGACAGCCGCTGGTGCCCACAGTTGGGCTAACTGGTCCCCATTCTGTTCTGCATGTTGACGAAAGTCCTAACTAAAATCTGAAGGAAACATAAAACATGGATTGAAGACTAGACACTGAAAGCTCTATCAGCGGAAGCAATTCAACACTCTTTTTACATATCAGAAGCATCAGCAACATTATAGTTCCAATCATGATCCCCTACATGAGGAAGGCTACGGGCACTAAAGAAACAGTCACTTTCAGGGTTTCTCCACACGTACACAGGTATTTTAAAAATGTTGCATTTCCGATCTGTTTTGGCCTTTTTGTCCACATGCAAATTGCATTTTCGATGACTTAAATGCCCTCCAAGGAAATACTCTGCTTTCACTGTTTATGCATGGACAGGGAAAAATGAATTTTCAGCTTGTGACATCAGAGAGAGACTCCCCTTACAGAGAGTTTTTAAGGCTTGTGATTGTCCCGCTCGGTCTTACGTTGAATTATAGCATGTTGGTTTAGCATGTTCTTGATGGCGTTTTAAACGTGTTTTAGCATCTCCCCGCAGACGAAGATTTTTTTTTGAAAAGGAGGGTAGAAAAATACCATTTTTAAAAATATATGAGTGCATGCACACTAGGCCTTACTCACTGAAGACAAAAGCACATCTTTAAAAAAAAAAAAAAAGAGCCAACAATCACCGCTTTACCCATGTGGGCACTGTTTGCTTACATATCTATTTGTAAAATGGTGGGGTGCACAGCCAAAAATTATATTTTAGTCTCCAACATTATTCACATAAGGGAACACCTAGGACGTAAAATCTTCACTCTACACCCCTTAACAATGCCACAACCTCTCTAGCCTGTTAGTTTTATGACTACATACACCATAGAGGTATTTGGCTGTCAGTGACTGACTGCACTGTGCCGGAACAATCAATAATTTATCACAGTTCTCATGGTCAGCTCCAATTATCAGTAAACAAGCCATGGTCCCATTTCCAATAAATAACCCGCATAAAGCTGTCAATTTTTCCCCTGACAATCAACCTCATATCAGCAAACTCACAGAATATTTGCATTGATCTGATATTGATTTTCATTTAGCAGCAATATCTTGCAGAAACTGGATTGTTACGTACACATTTTCTCAAAAACTATGTGAAAAGCTTGAAGAGCTTGTTTTCAGCACAATTACAAGGGAAGTGTAGCAGTAATATTTAAGGGTCATGCTTTAAAGTTGGTGAAAAAACTAAGCCTATTAAAAAGCTATAATATTGTTTAATTGCTGGTTATTTTGCCTGGAATTTATCAAAATAATTTTGATAAAACTTTAAAATGAAAGGATGCCAAAGTTTAAGACTGGAATGATCAAAATAAATACTTTTCATAAATTAAATAATTTACTGTGATTTGTTGGAATTAATCAAAAGTATTAATTATAAATTAAACAATTACAGTTATTTGTAGGAAATTAGATAATGAATTCAATCAGACCCCAGAACAATTGACACCCCTCTTAACTGCTTTTATTACTTTCAGCTACTTTTATCTAATATTTATGGGTGAAAATTAATGATGTGTACCTTTTCGGTAAACACGGCTTGAGGAGGTCCAGCTGCAGGACACACACCAGGAGACGGACGCACTGAGAATTATTTTAGTAGACATTTCCCATTCAAAGTTAGAAGACTCAGACATTTCCGAAGATGAAGTGGATCTTGTCAGTACAGTGTGATCACAGTGACACTGAGGTTGTACCACTTCAGCCTGATGAAAACCGAGAGCAGAATCTGTCCTGAAATGACGACAAGAGAGTCAGACAGGAATGTGCCACCTGTAATAAGCCAGTGTGCCCTACTCACAGCAAGGTGCAGGGTGTTTGTGACATGTTCTTAGATGTCTAGTTAAAAATATTTTTTGATACAAACAAAAATTAAAAATCAAGCATTTTCCAGCTAGTAATATTATAGACCTTATTTCCAAGAAAACAGTAATATGCTCCTGCAAATGCTCTGAGGACGGCTTTCTGCCGGTTTTTTTCTTCCCTTGCTTCATTTGAAGAATTGAGATGTGCTACCTTTTTTATTTTTAGTAACATTCTCCTATTTGTGTTTTGTGCGTTTGATTCGGAAGACACATAGAAGCATTTCTTAGAAAAGGAACTGTAATTTTCCCTTCCAACACTCGCAGTGGTGGTTAATAAAAGTTTGCATTTTTCATTCTACAAAATATTGCTAAATTTGTATTTCAAAAGTAAAAATGACCTTTGAGTTCGATTGGACCCCACATGGCAAGATTAACGTGCAAAACAACATGGTAGGATGAGGGGTTCACCAATCCTAATTGTTTTTGGCTGCTTTTACATTCAGTTCAAACTATGTAAGTTAGCATCTGTGATTTCAGGAAACGCGCCCCTGGTCATTTTTTGCAAGATGACAGGCTCATGTAGTGTGATGGATCGTGAAACTTTCCAGGATGTTTTCCTTTCAATTTGCCCCATATCTCTTACCAGGATGAAGTGGGTTAGGTAAAGGATAATTTGACAATAAATGTAATGCCCTCCCCAGTCAGGCATTCCTGTTTCCCCGGCAACCTGCCTTTCCCCAATTATCCACTTATCCTCTGCTCTTTCTTCCTTCAAGTTCTCACCTGGTTTCAATTAAGTTAATTATCTCCCATTCCATTTATACCTTGTTTTTCCCCTTCACAGGCAGGTAGCCTTACTTAGTAACAGTTTTGTTTTTAACATTTCCATTCTGTTCTTCAGTTTTCAACCTTGTTTAGTTTATTACCTCCGCCAAGAAAGTTATGTTTTTGCCGGCTTTGGTTTGTCTGTCAGTCTGTTTGTGTGCAGGATAACTCAAAAAGTAATGAACGGATATGTCTGAAATTTTGTAGGTGGGTTGCTATGAAATTAGGGATGGACCCTATTGATTTGGACTGCGATCAGTCAAACGAGTGGCGAGGCAGAGGTATGCCCTTTACCAAGTGTCCTTATAGTTATTTCTGTTTCTGTTTACGCTTTGTTCAGGAAATAAAATTTCACTTCCTGTTCTTGGGTCCTCCATTGTATTTCACTGACCTGGTGGCCCCACTACATCCATACAATAAATAAATACTGTCTTTATTTGAAGAGTTCATTTGCAAAAACAGTTATGAGCATTTTAATTTATTTTCCTAAATTATGTTTTTTTTTTACTGTGTACCCCAGGGAATATCAATCAAATTAGTGTTGTGCTTTGTCAGAGAGATATCCCAAAATTTTTTAGTTTTCCCAAATTATGTTTTTTGATTGTGTAGTCAAAGGCATATTTATCAAACTGCTGTTTGTTTATTCATTTTAAGAATGGCCAAATGAACTCTTTTTTTATCCAGAAGGATGGCTGCCCCCCGTTTCTTTCACCAGCAAACACTCCTGGTACATGTTCCAGTTTCCCCTAGAGCGCTTCCATCCCATTAACACCCAGTCAGACACACCTGGTCAGCTGCAGCAGTTCCCTACGCCAGCAGAACAGGATGGTACAAGGCAGAACACCACTGCAATAATTAATTATGCGATGCAAAACTATAGCCTAAGAATAGCCTCTCTCCAGGGCAATTTTACCCTTAAAATCAGCTCGCAGAAGGAAAAGGAATAAGCAAATTTGCTTTAAGGGACATTATTTTTTCAATAAATTACAAGTGCGTTTTATTAAAGCGCTACCAGCAAACAAAACTGCGGTTGGATGATTTTAATTAAACAGAGAGGTTATAGTAGCTCTTTACTACTATAGTGAAGCGGTACTCATATTTGCGTCTCTTTTCAGAAATCTGGCCACGCCGCTTTAGAGTCCACTGAACCAAAGAACAAAATCAACGTGCGTTGGTTATTATTAAAATGGAAGTTATGGGACTAATGGGAGCCCGCCCAGTTAAAAACACTGTTAAGTAATGAGGACGGACCCCACTTTATGGCCAAACACACAAAAATCACCAGTTTCATATGAATTTGCCCAGAGCAATATATCAGCATGTGGTTGTCTTCATTATGATGAAGAAAAATGCAAGTTGCGACAAGACCGATGAAAACAATTGGTTGCACAAAATTTCATCAAACAAATTTTTCTACATTATCTACTTTTTGTATGGTCAAACAACTGTTGCGGCTCAAACAGTCAAAACAAGCTGACCTTTTGATTTGTACGGTCATGTAATTACATGAGAAAGCAGGATCACAACTTCCATGAAGAAGCTCATGAACGCACAATGCTCAAAAAATCATTAATATTTCGGATGAGTGACTTTTTGTTGTGGCTGCCCAGACTTCACTGTCTCAGCAGTTTTGGGTCAGCAGGTAAAATATGTGTTTACATAAGAAATGTTTCTACATGAATAATGTATTGAAAGCTTTAGCTTAACGGTCTTCTGATAAGGCCCCGTTAGCTATTCCTCAGTCAAGGCTTTAGACTAAGGGTGACAGAGCTTTTTCTGTCAGGCCTCCAACTCGCTGGGATAGCTTACCTGAGGCAATGAGACAAGAAACTTCACTGCCTGCATTTAAATCATCATCTCTAAAAACTTATTTTTACCACCTGACTTGAGCATAATTATTTGTCTGGTAACTTATATTACCTATTACGTATACTTTAATGTGTGACTTTTATCCTTTTCTGATTGTTATCTGGTTTTTTTCATTATGCTTCTTTGTGAAGCACTTTGTAACAATTGTTTAGAAAGGGGCTATATATAATAATAATTATTATTATTACTATTATTGTATCATGGAAGCTTACTCAGCATTAGGATATCCTCAAAAAATTTAGGACCAACTATACCGTTTGTTAATAATCGTGATGGCTTCAAACTGCAAACAAAGCTCAAAACTGTCTTGATGACAGACAGCATGTACCGAAATCCAAATATCCCAAATACAGAATGAAAGACAGACAGACAGACAGACAGACAGACCGACGGGTTTAGAGAGAATTCAATCCGCAATAGACCTCATTGCTTATTTCAGTCAGGTCTGGTACTGTTTGTTAAGGCCTTTAGTCTGGTTTCCTTCAGCCTGTCTCACTATCCACTTAAAAAATAAAAGAAAAATAAAATATTTGCCATGAAATGTCAAGCTCCCTGCAGTATCTCAAATACGTATCTCATAACAACCGTGTCTAGACAACCTCCTCTGCGGTCTTTTGTTGTTTGATTCCGCCCCCTACGGACAGTGTCTTAGAAAAGATGCCGACCTTGCTCTGTTAGCCGTGAACCCGCCTGTATTGATCACCTGGGATGAATAAACAAGCGGCTGGCTAAGGAGAAGTGGAAGAGGAACATTAAGTGTGTTTACAAATGAGTAGCCACTATGGCTAATGCTCAGCAGAGTAAGTAATGTGGTTTTAGGCAGTAAAAGGGTATGGACTGGGGATGGGGACCCAACTGCAGATTGAAGAAGGGCCACTGGGCACATTTTATAATGACCAGGATAGAAGGAAATAGAAAGAGGCATGGAAAAACAGCTGTACCTAATAATTAGCTCACTCCAGGAATGACAAGGGAGGTTAACTACAAGGCTAGGGTAAGACCATATAGGCCCAATAGAGACAAGGCCAGCGACTTATATATATTTATATTATATATATTATATATATATATTTTCACAGGACAATCAGACAGAAGGGAGTCGACACAGTGGATCACATTAATGGAATAGGGGGGTTAACAAGACAATCAATCGATTAACGTAAACAAACCACAGAGCTCAAGCAAACTGCTGGAACAAGAGACAAACTAGTCAGGAAGGTTGTGAGGTTGGGTTGTGACAAAGAACAAAACTAGCAGGAAATCAGGTGTCTTTGATGTGCAGTCTGAGGCGCACTGTCCTCTAGCTCCTTAGACATGCCATGATCTCTCTTTCTCTGTGTCCGAAACCTTTCTGCCTCTCTATGCTGCCCTCCCACTTACGGAAGCTGAATACCACGACTATAATGGAACTGTCCTGCTGAAAACTCCATCTTAAATGAGGCGAAGCTAGACAGACTGGTTTTAGTTGTGTTTTTTTTTTTTTACATTTCTTACTGGTTTTAGCTGGTTCACCAGTTGCCAGCTGAGCCTTCTGTCATCTGCAAGTTCATGACTTTGGCCCCAAACACACTCTTCCAGCTTTAAACTGCTTTAACCAACCACAGAACAGCTATGACCAGGATCAGACCGACTTTAACCAGCAACAGAAAAGCTTTCACTAGCAACAGACAAGCTATACTCAGCACCAAAACATACATGACCAGCAACAGACCAACTGTGATCAGAAACAGAATAACTATGACCAGCTATAAACCAGCTATACATAACCGTAACCAGTTCTGACCAGCTGTAGACCAACTATGACCAGACAAAGACCAGCAATAACCAGTAGCCGACCAGCTATGACTAACAACAGACCAGTTATGACCAGAAAAACCCTCAGCTTTGACCAGAAACAGAATGGCTTTGACCAGCGACAAACCAGACAACACCACTAAGCCCAGGGCTGCCAAATCCTGTTCCTGGAGATCGACTGTCCTGTAGGTTAGCGCTTTGACCATAATTCAGCTCACCCAAGTCTTCTAATTAGCAGCTCAAGGATACTGCATGACCACCTGTTGAATGGGGTGTGTACTGCGACTGCTGGAGAGAAAAAACTACAGGACACTAGATTTCCAGGAGCTGATACGGACAGCCGTGATTCAGACCTTAAACAGTTCACACTAGCTAACAACACCAACTAGTTTTTGCTGCGTTTTGTTTCAGCAGATAGTCAGAGGAGGTATTTTGCACACGGTGGCAAAGCCATAGAGCAGGGCTCCTCAATATTACCCCGAAAGGGCCAGTGTCGGGGGCAGGCTTCCACTCCAACCAAGAAGTTGCACACCCGATTCGACCAATCAAGGCCTTTGGCAAAGACTCAAAGGGATGAGGATTGATTATTGGAATCAGGTGAGTAACTGGTTAGTTAAATTGAAGCCCTGCACCCACAGAGCTAAAGCTAACACTAGAATGGACACATGACCAGTCTTGCCGAGATTTGCCTCCGCCATCTTACCGAAGGATAGCGTCCAAAATGGAACTGTGAGAAGCCTTCAACCAAGGTAGTATAGAGGTAAAATACAGAGATTATGTCGATGATTTTTACGTAAAGTAAGATTCTCTGGGTATGTTAACCTAGGTGAAGCTTGTATATGAGCGTATGTGAAAAATAGACCCAAAAGTGAACTTGATGCTGATGATACTACAATTAACAGATGTATGACTTATCATACATAATTTTTTTATGGTGAAAGAAATTCTGTGTTTTTCATTTCATTTATCTAGTCGCATATGCACATGTACAGCGTGTGATTGCGCAATTCCCCAGCTGATTCCTTACACAAGATGGCTAATGCATCTCATGTTTTGCGGTTATTTTATCCAGCGACGTTGTCCACTCTAGTGTCCTCTCTAGCTCTGTGCTGCACCTACACCAGTCCTGCTGGAGTAAGACTGAGGATCCCTGCCATAGAGGAAAACAAGAGGAGACAGTGAGCAGTCTAAAATTTAGGACCCTGTAGTCACAAACTCTCACCAATGCATTGCTCTTAATGTTAGGAAATAAAAACAATGCTGAATGCTGCTCAAGAATGTGTGGGTCTCACAGGAGTCCCTGCAAAAAATGTGCTGTCAGAATCCTATAGGACAGTTTAATAGAATTCTATAGAACTTCAGTACCTCAAGTCCTATATAAAAAAGTCCTATAGAAAATTTCTATAGGAAACAGTTCCATACAAAATCTCTGGAGGACTTTTCTTTTTTCAGTTTGGCATCTTCAATCCCACCCGAATTTGGAAGGCAACCACAAAAAAAGCAATAAACAATAACAATGTTATATTACATTTCCCAGCCATTTTTAAAATTAAGGGAGAAGTTCAAAAGGTCAAACTTTCAACGTAATTCTGTCTTCGTAAGCAAAAGAGGAACACAAGTTTTCCATTATAGCATAATACAGTTGTCATGCCTTACATTTATATTTTGGAATTGCTGCCGAAGAAATGGAATGAGGTCCTCATATACCGTAGCTGAAATGCTGCTAAGTTGTGTGGTCAGTCAGTCAATCAATCGTCTGATCAGAGAATCAATGAGTTGGCATGTGCCTGGTACCCCATGACCTTAAGCACACCTTAAAGTTAAAAGGGACTCAATTTCGTTGCTACTTCAGTATCATGGATATCACTGCATATTGCACACTTTCATACCATTAGTTCATTCTCTCACTTCTAGAACCCAGGTACACATAAGGTAAATTGACCCTTCGACAGAGCATTACAAGGATTCATAAGATTAATTTTTATTTCACCCTTATTTAAGATGTCTTTCTCATTAACCTTTTGTTCGATTAGAAGGTCCTAAAGACCATGAACGTCCCATAGAACAGGTTTTTCAACGAGGGTGTTCTATAGGAAGGTCTTATGGAACAGCAATAATCTTATAGGACTTTCTTTTTCATAGAGGTGCTCTATAGGTTTCGAATTCCTACAGAACACACAGAAAATCCTATAGAACATGCTGCTCTACTAAAATGTCCTATAGAGTTCCATTGATGTTCTATAGAGTTCTATAGAATTCTACAGAATACCATAGAAGTCCTATAGAACATTTTTTGCAGGGTAACATGCAACCAGATGTAAGTCTTTATGCTCCACAGGTGACCATAAAGGGTATCTTCTCAAAAATGCGATATTTGATTCATTGCTTTCTTTGGTGAAGGCATGACTCACACTAACCATCCTATAGACTAGCTCGCGGTATTTTTTTAAAATCAATCTTATACTCACTCAATTTGAAAGTGTCGTGGATAAACTAATATCTAATGAAAAAATGTCATATCACCAGCCTGCGGAAAAATACGGTGCGGAACATTTCGATCATGGCTTCAGGTTAAAAAAAAAAAAAAAAATCCTGCGACACATTTCATAAATGGCAGAAGTGCCCCTGAATGGAGTGGTTTAAAAGTTACCAATTTCCTGAATCAACATCAGTGCCACTTGCCTGCTGTCTTTTAGTTTGAAGCAATTTGCGCCCCGCTGTTATTAGAATTACACTGGCTATTTTAGAGAAGGAACTCCACTGAGCTGTAAGGTCACTAGTCCGCACTACTTATCATTCATTTTTGTTCACTTGGCAGTGTTTAAAAGAGAGCCACCAGCCCTTCACATCAACAGATTCACAGGCTGAAGGGCACTATGCTCCTTTACAAAGCCGGTATGTAGAGTAGAGAAGAGTTACTCAGGCACTGCATTACATTCAGATGGCTGAAAAACCAGAGAGAGGCGACGCCAAAATCACTAACTGGACCGGCACTATCCGAGCCTTCGCCTATCACTGAGTAACAGCCACAAAAATTATCCCATTTATAATGGTAAAATGATAAAGAATTAATAAAAATGTGTTATGGCCCCTCATACAGCTGTAGGACAACAGGTGGCTAGACACAGAAGGGTTCAGCACCAAGGCCAGCAGTGACACCAGACACCCGGACAGAACTCCAGGACCCAGGACAGCGCCGCATTCTTGCGTTGGCAAGAATGCAAGTACTCACCTGTGAGGCACTACTAATCAGGGGTAGAGTATTTAAGGAGCAGCTCAGGGCACAAAAAGGGCGCTCTAGAGCAGACATGACAGCGGCAGTTTCTGGGCAGGCAATTAATGTGGGATTGTGTTCTCCCACACAGAAGCGCGCTGACAGTAACCCAGGCTCGGGCTGGAAAGGAGAGGATGACTGGAGCTGCTGAGGGCCTGGATGGGAGCACAAGGGACCAGGGAAGAAGCCCCTCCCAATGGAGAGCGTGTTTGTGTTTCCCCCTGAGTTTAAGGCAATTGCCATGATTTTCTTGACCTCGTTTTCTCCCTCCCCCTTTTTGACGGGTGGAGAGCCCTTGGAGAACCATCCAGAAAGGAAAAAAAATAAAGATCAAAGTGTTTGTTGAACCGTCCTGCCCCGTGGTCCTTACTTCACCACCCTATACCACGGTCCCTCCCAGGTCCAGACGTCACACTGTATTAAGTCAAATTACTCCCAGTTCTGCACTCTAAAATTGAACAGAAGGGCACTGATATTGTTTATTACTGTGGGTGAGTTGAAGTTGCAATACACTTTTCCCTTGATTTAGTCTAATCTGAGCAACAATGTTTGTGTTTACTCTTTGAAACTGAGAATAATTGTAAACAATATGTAAAATTGTAAAACCAGTATATTTTTGCTCCCAATAATGTTTCATTCACCTTTCTAGGAAACTATCGGACATGGTGTTGATTAAATGCCTCTGCCAATTATCCATTCCTCTCCAATCAATCAACAGTCCAGCAATTTCAAATCCAAGTGCACAATATGCATGCCCAACTAACAGAAATCAAACTCCGATCTTTTCAAAAATTCAGCTGTTTTTACTCGGATCTAAGTCAAATCCCTGAACATAGTTCTGCACTTTGACGAAGACTTGAAGGTTAAAATCAAACTCGGGACGTCTGTTTCCAAGTAAACACTGGCAGCATATTTGCCCGGGCAACCGCAGAGCATCCAAGCGGACGGGAGCATTGCAATGTCAACAGAGCCAAGATGGCTCCAAACAGTAGAACACAGCAATGTCAATAGAGCCAAGATGGCCCCACGGAATCCTGAAGCAACTGGAGAAGCTGTTGCAGCCATTTGCAGCTCGTCCGACCACCTGGCACCACACATAGCACAAGACGTTGTGCATTATGTGCTGCAAATGACTCGCAAGGAATGCGACTGTGCTACATATTGATCAGGCAGGCCTCTCTGTAATGGAGAGAGAGAGGTGGGGGGATAATGAGGGCTAGCAAAACAAAGAAGAAGAGCAATCGGGGGGGGTAGTCTTTTACCTAATTGTCATTCCTAAACCAGCCCTTTGAGTCTGTCCCGATTAGCTTCATAACATATTGTCCCGAAAGAAAATTAAATATTGATTTTTTTTTTTCCTTTCCCTATTTTTTTCTCTGCCTCTAATGGAATTTCAATACAGTCTCATAAGAGGCCTGCTGGATCGGCTGATAGAATCGCAAGGGGAGCACTGAGCAAGAAATGGAGCTCTGGAGCTCAGGGTCAAGGGTCATACTCAGGTACCTGCGATACCCTCTCCGTCACTGGTTGAGCCTCCCCGGGAGCTAATGTGAAATCAAAGCTACATGTGCCTTCCTGCTGTTGGCTAATGGCGCCGCCATTTTATAAGGCACCGCTAGTTCATCGCTGCTGATAAACAGAGGCTGTCATATTAGCACTGCAACACCCCAGGAGAACGATTTATGTGCGCCAATATTCTCATTTTGAGATTAATTATAGTAATAAATGATGTGGCCTATGACGAAAAAAGAAGGGTTTACGCTTTAACTTTCAGGGTCAAGGGTCTACGAGGATTAATGGAGAACTGACTTCAAGGACAAAAAAAAAAAGGAAATCAAGGCAGTGATTTAATAATCAATGAGACCGGTGAGGAAAAGTTCAGCGCTAAACCCTATTGTTTCTTTACTCCTAAATAACAACCACTAATTAAGTCTGAGTAATGTCCCAGATAGCAAACAATGTCGAGTCAAATCACCGCCAGTTCCGGTTGAATTAGGGTCAGAATTGCCTCAGGTCCAGTCCAGAGTGGCTTGGAGTCAGGGTTGTGCGTGGTGGCCTTCGCCCTATTTAGATCTGAGGATGAGAAACTCAAAGCAGGTCGTATTTATTGACATATTTTGTGAACGTTTAGCCATTTTTGGCCTATTTGCTGCCGTGGGACTCGCTCTTCGCTGCATCTTTCACTCCATTTTTACACCACAAGAAACCATATAAAATATTTAGGATGAACCTTTTGGCACGAGTTAGTGCAGATAAGAATGGCAATGTGTCCTTTTTCTCTTCATATGGTTATGATCAAGAGTTTTTTTTATATATATATATATTACACTGATTTTGGCCTAAAATGACATTTGCGTCCCTTATGACACCAAACCCTCAGCTTCTGCGATTCCAACTTCGTCATAATTCGCCCGCTATGTTTCCGCTGCTTATGCTGTTATTTTCACATCAGTGAGTAGAATGACCATGTTAATTATAGACTGAAAGTTTGGAGAAGTATTATAAAGCTTTAGAGTATATGGAGAGGGGAAAAATACAGAAGTGATCATTATCACAGTTATGTTAAAACAGAGCCAATAGTTTTTTTTTTTCTTTTTTTAAGCTGGAATCCACTTAAAATGGTAAACCATGGGGGTGGTTTTACATCGACAAAACCTACAGCATTTTTTCAAATTTTCATCCGGCTTCATGAATAATGTGCAAACAATGGCGTGAGCTCAGTGCTTATCGCTGCGAACACGAAGATACAGGCTTCATGCATACATGTAATGTACAGTGTATAGTTGAGCAGTTAAACAGCATTCAGTGCCCCTCAGAAGGAGTTTATTCTTGCATATATGCTTTATATTGTTCTTTTTCCTTTATCTCTTTCCTCTGAAACAGCTTGTACAAGAAGCAAATACCTTTTCAGAGCCAAACAATGAGTGATTTTGTGGGATGTTTTGGGTCACCGTTGAGCTCTTACAGTATGACCTCTGCTTACATGTAGCCCGGAAGCTTCCACAACAGCAGGTCCGAGTGAATGGGGAGGGAAAAATACAGAACTACAACGATTACAAAAATCTCTCTCCTGCTGTTCCTTTCTTATACCCCGACTTCAAGAAAGCCTGAGCGCTTTCTCCTAAAATTCACAAATTCATACAGCTTGAAAAATGCACTGGTGGGATCGAGAACCTTCCTTCTAAGGGATTTTTCCTCATTTTGTCTTTTGGTGAGGGTGACCGAAAACAGTGCCTCACACATTGTTCAAAAATCTCCCGCAAGTTCAGCTGGTTTGAGATTTGGTGACTGTGATGGCAGTGGCATATGTTTAAGATCATTTTCATACTCATAAAACCATTCAGTGATAATCTTGTGCCCGGTGGGGTTTGGGCTATTATTATCCTGGAAGAGACCACTCCCATCACGGCAGGAATGCTTTGTCATAGGATATAAAGGTGATCACGCAGAATAACTCTGTATTGATTTTTAGGAATATAAAATTCTAATAGGAATTGTATCTTTTGATCCTTAAAACACATTACAGAAATGAGAAGTGGTTCTGTTGTTTTGATATAAAGCATTACAGATATTGTGTAACATACTGTTTTTAAATGTCCCTTATTTGACCATGAGAACACTTTTTAACACATTCAAATTCATCCATTAACTTCATCTGGCTTCCATCCTCTTCGTGGTCATCTGCATCTCAGTATAATTATGAGCGAGCGATATTGAGATATCGTGATGCTGAGAACAGTCCGGCGTTCATCAGCATGTAAAACGCATACGCATCGTCTGAGGCAGGAGCAGGTGCTCGTTTTGCCCGCTCCGAACTGCACCAGTAATTTAAGATGGGACGATAAAGGCCGCTTTTTAGATTGAGTTCCTGGCCGCTATCTCGCCGCTATCCCTCTGTCACAGACGATGCTTCTCAGCCCTGCAGCGGTTCGAGAGCCCGGGTCCAGGAAAATGCCAGCGCTGATGAGCGCTTCCTCGTCCTCTCCGCGGCCATCGGACTCGCTTTATTAAACCTGACACTAAAACACAGATTGCATTTTACAAACCAATTTCCCCTTTTCCCCACCTCATCTGTTTCGCCAATGAAAATGAGCGACCTTTTCTGTGTTTTTTTTTTTTTTTTTACGGGCGTCCGCAACGGGCCGCGGTCGGCGAAGGGGTTCACCTCTGTGTTTCCTGGCGATGTCGGGCATCACGGTCCGCTCAGGCTCAGCCAATGGCAGCTGCTCCTGCTCGTGCCACTTGACAGAGTGAACCCAAGTAAGTGGCCAGTCGGAAGTCTACATGGTGCTCTGTTCTGACTGGAGTGCAGTCATTTTGGGTAAAGCTCTAGCACAGGGCTCCCAAAATCTGGCTCTTGAATCCAAATCCAGCCCTGATTTCTCTCCTTCCAAACAATGAAGTGAACAGTTATTGCCACTGATTGGCCAGGTTGTCATCGCACCTGCCTTTCAGGTAAACGGAGGGCGGAAAACCAGCAGTTCTCCTCGCTCGAGGAGCGTGATTCGGAGACCCCTGATCTAAACTTTCAAAGCACAGTGTCGGTGGTTGGAGATGTACAGCACAGATATCTCTTCTCACTCAGAATGCAATCATTTGAGATCAATCTCCAGTCTTTTCAGGGACTGCGCTAGGATGCTGTGGCTCCTGGTCTCTGATACCTGGAAACTTGGTAAAGTTTGATGTAGTGAGTTTTACTGTTAAGATCTTTTTTTTATATAATATAACAAAGATACAGTGTACAGAGGATTTTAAACAGGTATAACATCGACAACAATCAGTATTCAATGACAAGTAACCAGGAAAAAAAGTTAAGGAGCCAGGGGTATATTACATTAGACAAAAACATTAAAAAACATACAGACATTTTTTGACAGCCTTTTTGTTAGTGGAATTACATACTCACATACTGTTCAAACTCCTTTTAGAAGACCACGATACAAGGTTCATTATTAATGAATTTACATTTATGAATGAAAAAGTTTGCTAATATCAGTATAATATTTATTATAAAAATATTTGTTTTCCTTTCTTAGATTCTTAAGGAAACCAAACACCACATTTTCCCAATATAATTTGAAGTCATTATGAAATCTGCAGAGGTCTTGCCAAAATTTCTTGGTGTAAGAACAATGCCAGAAACTGTCTCAACAGTGTTTGCCAGTGTGATGTCAGGGGTGGCAGAATCTATCTGCCCAGATTATAAGAAACTGCTTTCAGCACATCTAATGAAAAAAAGCACCTGCACTGAAGAATTATAGTGTAAATTTGAGATTGTCAATCGCCCATAAGTGCAGGTGTGAGAGCAGGAGACATGTGGACACCTCTCCACAGTTTATATCCTGCTCTCTCAAGCAACCCACGACCTTGATCAGGAATAAGTTGTTTAAAGGTTCCCTAATGCGTCATCAAGAGCACATCCAATCAGGGATTAAAAGCCATTGCCAAATCTGCCCTTTGTGACATGAGAAAGGGGAGTGCTCACCCAGATTAATGAGGCAACTGATTAACCGATTGGCTGAAATTGATCAGTCCCTCTGCCTTTGGGCAGTATGACATCAGAAAGGAACATATTTTGAAATGGCTCGTAATGACTGGTTAGCTTTGCACCTGGAGACATGATGGGGAATCTTGAAATACTTGCTTTGCACTTAATAGTTATCAAGCTGATTCGTTTATGCAAAGTGACAAACAAATTTGACTTCGTGAACGCCAGATCTTCCCAGGAAAGACGTGGGATTAAGGACTTTTCTGAATGGCGAAATAGCTGTATCATATTGTAGAAACATTGACCACCAACCATATAAGTGCCAGTCCAACATGTATAGACCATCCCAGATAACGAGTTACAAAAAATTACATTGCATTACATTACATTACACAATGTTTAGCAAACACACTGCTCCACAGTCATGTTCAGGTCAAAGGTCATCAGCAGGTATAGAAGTGCTGAAAGCTCGAGGGAAATGACACTCAGTGCCTGGCATGAGGACATAGTTAATTCAATTCAATTCAATTTAATTAGATTCTTTATTGTCATTGTCATATTAAATATAACAACGAAATTTCGTTCAGAGCGTTCATACACTGGGTAGCAAAATAAAGTGCAAAAACCCTTTCTCCCCGTCCCTGAAACACCTACTGTACTCACATGTCATATGCAAAAAATAGTTTGGTGCAGACACAGATGTAATAAACAGTAACCATGGTACTGCAGCATATAGAGGGCATGTTGACCCACCGAGGGAACATACAGACAGTTATTACCTCCGGCAACGAAGTTGTTGGTTATGTTTCCGTCCGTTTGTTTGTTTGTCTTTCTGTCTGTCTGTTTGTGAACAACATAACTCAAAAAGTAATGCACGGATTTGTGTGAAATTTTGTGAATGGATTGCTATTACATCAAGGATGGACCTTATTGATTTTGACCGCAATCACTCGAACAATATGGCTGCCACGGCAGCCATCTTGAAATCATATCACGCGCGATAACTCCAAAAGTCATGCACGAATTTGTCTGAAATTTTGTGGGTGGATTTTACATCAAGAATGGACCCTATTGATTTTGACTGCCATCAGTGAAACAATATGGTCGCCACGGCAGCCATCTTGAAATGCTATCACACGCGATAACTCAACTTTGCTCCCACTCATGCACATTTGATTGCACTGCCTTGACGGAGGTTTGCACTCTATGAGCGCCTCTAGTATGAGTGATGTTTCAATTGCAACAGTGTAAAGACCAGTTCACAGCTGTTGTGACGATGGGGTATGGTCAGTGTTAGGGTACAGGCTGTGGGCTGGTCTGGTGCTTCGGCCTCCTATAGACCTGTACCTTCTACCTGAGGGCAGCAGGTGGAACAGGTGGTGCGCTGGGTGGTGTTGATCACATATGATGTTGTACACTCAGCTCAGACAGCGGGCGGTGTCGATGGCGCTGATCTATGGAAGAGGAGCCCTAATGATCCTTGCTGCTGTTTTTACCACCTGCTGGAGTGCGTGCTGATCAGCCTTAGCACAGCTGGAAAACCACAATAAAAATCCATATGTTAAAATACTGCTGATGGCACAGCTGAGTTAAGACTCACCCTGTAGGCTATAAGGACCCCACTGCATTAACGGGATGCGCCACCGAGCCACATATCATAGTGTTCAAGAGAGGTCTACAAGAGTTACTGAGGGGAATGTGTGTTTATAGACAGCAGCTGTGAGGTTCTCCTTTAGCTGGAGGGTGGGATTTTTACATATTAATGAAAGTTTGTTACGCTCCAGGTGTAGCCAAATGAGTCCACACAATGCTGATTGAGCTACCACCACTAGGTAAATTTGTCAATATTTCGCATTATACTCCTACTTAAGTTTTTAAATCTGGTGTCTGTGGCGACATTTTGACGCTATAGTGCCTGTAGTGCTTCTTTCTATGTCAACCAGCAATGATTTGTTAGCCAGAGCTGAAGGGGTAGCATCCGTAGTGACAGAGTAGGACAGCTAGTAGGAATAAAAAGCTAAGAAGCGCCTAAGTAAGGTGCAATTGGAAGGCTTTACACGCAAAAACATACCTGTTCTGACTTGCATGGTATGCTTAGAATTTCACTGCAGCAACTAAAATCTGACCTTCAGAAGTTCAGAAATATTTACAAATTATCGCCAAACTCTTTTGCGTGTTCCCAAATGCAAATTTGTAACACTGCACATAAGATTGAGAAATTGAATGAGAACCTGCAGCCTTGCGGATGAGGTGCTCACCTGGTACAGGGGAAGGGTTATTGGCTCAAATCCCAGAGTAGCAGCTAAAATTTCAAGGCCATTAGTCCAGTATTCCTCAGAAAAGGTTTGGCTCCTGAATCGTCAAAGGAAAGTTAGTCCATTTGTACATCCACATTTGTGATTATTTATATTCACTGCCTTCCCTGAATAAAAATTTAATTAATCGATGCAGTGCCTTTCATTTTACACCAAGAGACATATTTCCCTCCCCATAAAAGTGTAACATCCACCTGGGTGATGCACGGCAGCCATTTTCTAGCACAGCTCACCAAACCATGACTGTGATAGAGTGGGAGGGACCATTAAACCAAATAAACCAGAGATGATGAAACGATCAGACTGCGAGAGTAAATCTGGAATACATCCAGGGCGCTAGGGAACCTCCTACTTTATGCGCAGAGAGCGGCGAGATAATTAACGCTAATTAATGATCATGTCTACAGCGTTCCCATCCCTGCACTGGAGTAATGGTGTTCAGCCTGACCACTTTTTTCAGAGAAAACCATTCAGCGGTAAATCAACTCTTACAGAGTCAAATTAAATCTTACAGTGTCCAGTGGTATCACAAAATTGGCCCAGTGAGAATTTAAGGATCAGGACAAGCATCATACTGCTCTGCATAAACAAAATTTTACCAAAGCATTTAAATTTTACATAGACTAAAAAAACTTACCTCTATTACCTTTCTTCTTAAAAAAAAGTATAATTAATATTTACACACACAGTATATACAGAGTATATATATCACACTGAATGTGAGATCAATTTGGACTAATTTCTATATGGGGTCATGGGGTTTGATATTGTCACTTACCCCGTGGACAAGTGTAGAAATGGGTCAAAATGATATCATATTCTGTGGCAGATCATTTTTTATTCTGAGAATAAATGTAATCAAAAAATGTGTTTTAGTCTATATAAAAGATTAAAATGCTCAGTCAGATTTTGTTTTCGCAGAGTGAATGGCCACCCCACTGCATAAAACAAGGTTTACTCCTTTATTTTATTTATTTATTTTGTACTACTTGTTTGATTACAGCAGGCTATAGATCCGCAAACACACAACGTTTCCGCTCAATGCCAGCATTAGTTCTCTTACAGTCTCATAGTCAAGCAGAACAAAAGACTTACGCTGATTATCTTCAAAAAAGATGCAAAATACTTCAGAGGAAAGAGTGGGGTTCAGTAATGACTGACAGTGATATCTTCTTTCTGTTGCTCTCGCCTGATTAAAAGTCATCTTATCACTAATGGCTTAATCTCAAGCTTGTAAAAGCAATCCGCTAATACCAGCGCTACCCCCCCCCCCTCTCGATGGTCTTGTTTTCATCAGCAGTAGTAATAGATCGAAGGTCTATCAGCCACTCTGCCTGCAGGATAATACTCTGAAACACTGCTCTGCTCTGGGAGGTGAGAAGAGATTGAGTTCTGACGAAAAGCAAATGAATCACCGCGACCGAGCAGAGCCGGAATGGCGGCCTCATTGTAATTTCACTAACAAGATGACCCGGGGAAGAAGTGCTGTCATGGTAGATAGCACTGTCATCTGACAGCAGGAAGGTTGTGGGTTCAAATCTGGCCTGAGGCATTTCTGTACTTTATGTTTCGAGTTTGCATGTCCTCCACATGTGTGCATGGATATTTTCAGGAAACTCCAGCTTCCTCTCTGAGTCCAAATAAATGCAGATCGGCTAACTGGAGAGATTAAATTTCCCACAGGCATAATCGCGTGTCATCTTATTGACAGTCAAATTATCCAGGTAGAGATCCTCAATCTTAACCACAGGGCTGGTGTGGGAGCAGGATTTCATCCCAGCCTTGCAGTTAGCACGCCTGATTCTATTAATCAACCCGTAGAGGTTTTACAAAAGATCACCATTGGTGGAATCAAGGACATGTTCAAGACCCAAGCGTCTCACGCCTAGATCTAGCGAGGGAAAGACTCCTGTGTTTTAAACAGCTTGCAAATTCTTGCCTGTTCTCCAACATGGCTGCTAACTCCGGTTTAAATCAAATTTTACTGAACAAGCTGCGCGGAAGTGTGGATGCTAATGTTGATAATACGGGCGACCATCTTGAAAAGTAAGGCGAGACTGCTCACTTACCCGTCCATGCAAGACCAAGCGTAATTTAATCATTCAAAAGACGAGAACTTGCAGGCTCTCACTCAACCTCACAATTTTGAACATGGCCCAGGAGCGTATTTGCGTGGTTTCAATGAAAGCCTGCACCCACACCAGCTCTTTCTGGATGACGGTTTTCATTACACCGACTTATGCTTCCTCCCATCCTGTCTCCTCATGTGACCCAGGAATCATTCCCCTCCATCATAATAGGGCACCTTCCAATGCCTTAAATGCAGCTCAAGGAGACAAGGATCGTTGCGGCTTACTTAGGAGCTTAGAGAAGGAGGAAACACAAGTGTCCCCGGCGTGAATGTGTTTCATGAAGCGGCGTGACGTATAATCACCACAAGGATTTCACATTTGGCATTTTCAGCTCCTCCGTCTTCGGATCTCTGCCCGGTATCTCTCTCACATTCTCGCTGGGAGGAGCTAAGACGCGAGGAAGGGACGCGAGCGAGGGAGGCGAGGAGACATGTTAGCGTAATGAAAAGCAACCCTAGTCTAGGATGTATTACTTCCTTCGTTTTGTCTCTCCTCCCCTCATGACTTTGAGGAGAAATAACTAAGGTAAGACATAAAATGGCTGAACACATACTGATGCTGTTTCTGTAGCGCAAACATGACAAGCATCTATTTCAACGCCTCATGCAACAAACCCAGAAAGGACATAGTGCGGACAGCGTAGAATGAGCTGGTTAGTGAGTGAGCAGATTACATTAGTTAAATGGCAACCCTTAACATAGTCACAGCAGTCATCACACATTGCACTGTCCATACCTCCTGATGCAGCCACAAGGAGGAACTCTGCATTGTCTTTTAGCATGACATGACATTACACAATGCACTGACCTTCATGGCAACCACTGAATGATCAGTCTTAGTGATCATGCGTGACTATGCACCTCTATTGGTGCAACGCATATATGGTGTGTGTACTCGCAGGGCAAAGCTCACCACGTTTGAACTAATGAAGCGCATAGCCAAACAATACATTACAGTTTGCATACGTGTGTGCGGCCGATGCTTGCGTTTGGCTGGAAGCAAAAGGAACTCCCAACGAACACTTGTATGACCGTGATATATATTCTGCGTTCCAGACAACTTGGAATTCAAGATTTTCCATTTGAAAACGCCGACCTCCATCTGGGAGTAGGGGAGGCCACGGTGAATTGTCACAATTTCTGTTTAAATGCTTCTATATGGCATTCAGACAGGCAGCTGAAAATTGTTTTGTGGAATGTACTCCTGCTTCATTATGATAAGTCAAATGATACAATATGTGACATGTTTTCTACTACATGAAAATTCACTCTAAAGACAGTCAGATTTTTTGAGACATTATCACCAAGGGTCAAATGTCCCAGGCAGTGGGGTGAAACGTCACATATATGACCAGCTTTTCTAAATTATTTTCTGACACTTATAATTTCTTCTTCTGACTAAATTATGAAAATGACACTGCAGAACAAGCACTTTGTTTCAGTTTATTTGACAAACAATACAAACCAACTGTAATCATAACTCAATGGACCATTTCAAAAGTTTCTGACAATTCAGATAACAAACAGAACATTTTCCTTGTACATATATCCATCCTTGGTTCTCTTGGTTCCATTTATTTCTGTTTTTGTTAATCAGCATATTATTTGCTCCTTTGTTCATTTTGGTATCTGACAAATTTATTTCCAACTTTTTCAATTCTTTTCAAAAACTCCACCTCATAATCTCCACCTTCAAGTCCATCATTTTGTACCTGGGGTGAAAAGTCTCACGTTTCAAATCTGAGACTTTTCACCCCAATTAGTGTGACTTTTGACCCGGTATAGGGGTAGTCTTGCATTAATGTTGTTCACGATCATCCTCATGGAAAGGGGTTAACTGATTCCAAAATTCAGAATGTACACACCATAACAAACAAACGTTCTAGTGCATTTAACAAGGAATTGAGTTATACTCACAAAATCTCGGATTTGTTCAAAATACTTTTCAGCTAGGTTTTTGATGTGGCATCACGGGATGTCTCAACAGAATGGTGCTGGTTACTTCCTGTCCCTTCTATCTTATCTGTGAACCCCAGCTCACTCCTAATATGGACTTAAAGCATAAAGGTTGGCACAAAAAGATTGGCACAAAGCCTGTGATTTTTCACCCCTGGAACATCTCACCCCGACCTACCGTACATCGATCTAATACGAGTTCTGGTACGGGTGGTATGTCACAGGTTTGACAGCCCTTTCAGGGCACTTTCACCGATAGAAGGTTGTGTTAAACACGAGTAACTGGTTGTCAGGAACGGACCGAGTTTCGACTATCTGCCCGAAGACAGAGCGGGCACATCCCTGTGGAGCGGAGTTGAAGGCCGTAACTTTCCTCACTCTCTTTTGTTTTTGTTTTCTTTGGTGCGTAAAAAAAGCACTGTGCATTTATTGAATTTTGATCACTTGATTTAACACAATTTCGCTCGCAGGCTCTGCCTCATTACCAGATTTTTCTAGCAGTGAGCATTACTCTCCGCAATCCCCATACATGCTGCGCAGTCCCCGACTCTACCTCTCTAAAGGAACCCAGCAAGCAGAAAATACTTCGGATGAACGCATTCATAACTTTTCCACAGCGCCGGTGGCCCTTTTTGACATTTTTGTACCTTTTTTTTACGATTTAAACCCAGCGATTAATTTTGCAAGCAGAAAATTCCAAATTCATGCCGACGTGTGTGGTCTTTAGAGGGAGAGACTGCGTGTGGATAACCTTTTCCTACGGCTATTAATTTTTGCTACCCAGCACCGGCGGTAAGCCAACGTTATATTACCTCTTTTACTCTCTACAAGGGCTCGTTTCTCTTGACGGACACGGGATCGGCGCACGGTCGCCTCGCTCCCGGCACCCCTCTCCTCCTGAAGTCATTTCTCTTCTCAGTTCACCCTATAAACATCGGTGCGCTGAATAAGACCTGCGGAAATCTGTGAAACGGGGGCACCTGACAAGCCGAGCTTGCTGCTTCTCCTCTCCGGCAGGGGAAACGTTGACGCTAATCCTGTTTGACATCCAGGCTCTGCTTTCAGTTCCCAAACTTGGGGTAAAAGGCACCGCGCATTTATCTCAATCCGATCGCGCTTGATTAATGCTCTGACATCGGAGTCACTCCAGGCTTTCTGTACCTGATGCCTTCCTTCGCTAACAGGCTAATGAATAAACCACAACGAGGGTGATTTTTTTTTTCTCTCCCTCGAATCTCATCTGAACACTGATGCTGGCATGGATATTCAGCACTTGATTTTCCAAGGAGTGGGCCTATAATCACTAATGATTGCAATGCTGATACCCGATCCGTCTGAAACGTTGATGCGATTATCACCGCTTGTTAAAGCCAAAAGAGCCCCCGAACGCTGAATTTTGAAAATTAGAAAAGCATCGCGGAAGATAGGCGCGCTTTTACATTACTTTGGTATAGGTTTGGACACCCCCACCATCGCTCGACGTGAGAATGATTCTCGATTGAGCGCCCCAGATTGAACAACGGTAAAAACTCCCTCCGTGGTTGCCTGACCCTAAAGCAGACACTTGGTTCTTAGATGTTGTGCACTGTGGTAATTTACCATTTTTGGGTATATGCACTGCATTAAACACCGATACATTTATTATTTGAACATTTCCATTAAAAATTGTATTCTTTTTAAAAATTTTTCCTCATCTGAACTTCCTTGTTATTTTCTGTTCTGTCAAACTGAATCATTTTAATTGGAATTATATGGATTGTGTTGGGAGCAGACTTAACCCGCTGTAGTTGTGTTTGTGCCAGCAGTATGGGTGGGTGACTTTACGTCCTGTCTGTCAGGTGATGAGTGGAGGAGGGGTATAGGGGGCAGCCACAGCGAAGAGAGGGAGAGAGAGAGAGCAACAGTGGAGCAGCGGATGAGTGAACTGAGAGAGTGTGAAGGCTGACAGGGTGACAGTGTTACTGGATGCTGTCCCAGAGCGTTTAATCCCATCAAAGAGCGGGCCTACACAAGCCTGCTCCACTAAATCTGAGCGTCATCACTGTCACACTTTACCGACACTGCTACCCGTGCACACACAAAGATGCGTATACGCACATGACTCTCGCATGCACACACACACACACACACACACATGCACACACACACATATATACAAACACATACATAAACATACTACTCTGGTGCGTATACGTGAATACACCCCACTTCTTGCACAAAATCAAATCTCGTTTTGTGAAGCATGTGACAGTTTTCTCTCCAGCAAGTACTGTGCAAGATCGATGACCCCCTCAGTCCGGATTATTCTGTAAACTTACGACGATTGATTGTTTCAGCAGAGAGTTAGCGGAGATGCTAAATAGCCGTGACAGGTTAATTCCGAGCCTGACCCAGTAATGAAGTGCAGTTTAAAGCTGAACCAGGGGGGAGTTTTGTGGCATCTGTGGGCTTGTTACTCCTCAATTCAATCAGTAGTGTGTGGGAGAGACTAACCTCTTTATTAATTTGTGATTACGCCCACAGGCTTCTGTGGGCGCATAGGAGCGATCGACAATCAGGCTAACTAGCTCACCGGCCTTGATTGCTATGCCCGTCCCGACTTCCAGACAGCCAACTCTCCCGCCTACTTGATAATGAGCTACGTGGCTGACCTGCGTCCTCAGGTCACCTTCTGCTAACCTAGCGCGATGTAGGTAAAACCATCTCTTACAGAGGCAAGGCATTTTCCGCTGAAATCCGGCCCAGTTTGCCCTCGCAGATCTGACATTTGGCTTGACGTGGCGCTGCCTAATCGTGTTCTCGAACCGCCCGCGTTGGAGTGAGCAGGGAACGGATCCAAGCGGCTGTTCTGTCAGCAATAACGGTGGTCTGAGCAGAACGAGCGAGGTTTAACCAGGATTCATTAAATCGCTGTGAAGCCACTGACAGAACCCCATACGTTATACTGTACGCAGCATATTTCGGCCCTCTGCTATCCGCAGGGCTGTGTCTGTGCTCTGCGGGGCGCACTGACAGACATTCACCATAAAGGAGCCTTTAATTGTCGTGTTTTTCATTCACACTTTTTAACAGACCCACACAGAAAAATCAACACAGGTACTCCTTCACATTACAACAGATTTTTCCTGAAAGCCAAAGCGTTCAAGGGTTTTACACAAAAACTAATGGTCAACTCTATCAAAAGCCTTCACTTGAAAGAGAGAGAGAGATATTCATACACAGTCTCTGTTCTGTAAGTCTGCACTGATCTCAATGATCACACTCTGCAGTGTGTGTACTGGACTGAGACGGACTTGTAATTCCTCTTCCCGAGGAGTGAGTTTATGTAAGCTAAACAGGGTACCAAGAACTCTGGGCCTGTGATACAATTGGTCGAAAATCATGCCCTCTTGCACTTACTCGAGCAACTTCCGCTTTGGAAAACCCAATCGCCAGCGTCCATTTTGAGGATGGTCCTCTCCAAAATAAATATATGCTTAACTCCGAAAGAAACACAACAGTCAAAAACATTGTTTAAATTTGGACCGAAAATGAACTATTTAATAGGTGATTGACAGCATTCATTACTGTGATATCGAAGGAAGACAATGGTCCAAGTTTAGTGAACCAAGTTGAAAAGAATGGTCTTTACACAGGAACTAAATCCAGAACACGCAAAATCTTCGTTTGCACAGTCAATATCTGGTGTGCCCAACATTTGCCCTCAAACAAGCAGAGCAGTGTTGACGTGTGGATGCAATCAAATGTGCGATACGGTGCTGGGAAATCCTCTCCCACTCCTCATGCACGGCTTGAACCAACTCCTGACGGTTTTGGGGTGCTGGATAACGTCTGGATACGGCAGACTTCAGTTGGTCCCACAAATGCTCTATGGGTGACAGTTGCAGGGAGTTGCACTGGCCAAGGCATGACATCAACGTTCTGACCTAAGAAGTCCCACGTGAGAGGGGCAGAATGAGGACGAGTGTTGTCCTGCTGAAAAGTTGTGACGTGATTGTGCGCTGCAGTGTGAGACAACAGAATTGGATGTAATGTGACGTTAATGTTGCGTTACGCTGTGAGGGTACCATGTATGACAAGAGGGGGCATTCCACTGGTTGTGGAGATAGCCCCCTAGACCATAACGCTAGCTCCGCCCCACCTGTTGCTCTCACGCACACATGCATCGGCGTAAAGTTTGCTACGTCTGCGCCACACTCGTTGCCGTCTGTATGGGCCAATCCAAACAACGTGCTACATCAAGGAAACAGCCCTGCATTCAACATGCCAATAGCATGTTCTCTTTGTTGCATCATTGTTCAGCAGAATCATTTTTGTATTTTTTCAAATTGCCTTTATATAGGTTAATGGAAGGACACAACATATTCAATCAAGCGTCACCAAATTTCAAGTGATGAATCTCCGTGTCTTAAACTGGAACTGAGTAGTACCCGTCGTCGCGTGCATCGGTGATTGCAAAACAGACACAAAATGAGCATTCATTGTTTACCCTGATATATTCATTATTCTTATAAGAATTATTTTCATTTTTTGTCGTGCACACAATAATTTTAAATTGTTGCATTTCTTTTGGAGTTTAAGGGCATCTAAAGTCGATTCTCAGACGGACGTTGAATGTCCAACGTTTACAAATAAATCACTTGCTTTTGTGAACATCCTGCATTGTCACATGACCAATTTCATTCATAAAACAATGTTTTGTGTACATGCATAGATAATCCTTCTCTTTCGGTTCATTTGCGGAGGTGCAGCTCGCTGATTGGCCGATAAACAAAACCAATGGGAATCGACTGTAGAAGCCCTTTAAATATATGTGAAGACAGCAGTATCAAGTCTCACGTCTTTTTTTCCCCGATTACCTCCACAAGGAGGCCATGTTTTACCCATGTGTTGTGAGTATGGTTATCGGTTTGTGTGCTTGCAACATTACAGCAAAATTCTTGGACAGATTTTGTATGACACTTTTACAGGTGGTGTGTGTTATCCAGTCCTTGGGGTTATTATATTTCGGGGCAGATTCGGATCGAAGGATTCTTCGCCATTGCAGGATTGGAAGATTGCAAAAACAAACATCATACGTCCTAAAACTCTCTAGATGGCAGCGATCAGATTAGGCAGATTTGCATCGCAAACTGTGAATGAAATTTCTTCAGTTTTGACTAAATTCTAATCATCATAACAATCCCTTTGCAAAAAATGCGATTAAAAAAAAATCTTAATGATATTTCATTGATCCCAACTCATTGGCCTGCAAACCTCTGAGTTCTCAAGCAATAGAAGTTTTAACGACTTCGCTTGGCTAAAAAATTATGCTCATTTGAATACCAACCAATCAGCTTCTGGGGAGCGCATGCATGCACTAGGGAGGCTTTCTGGTACAGTCATGATGTCTAGACTGCAGTGTGTGCCATCGCGTATTAGATTACGTTGCTCTTTCGATATAGCCACCTTGTTGGCTAGTAAGCTAACTTATGTTAACTAAGGAAAATCTTTGTAAATGATCATCATATCAATGAGATATGATTTGTTTCTTGCCCCAACTTTACTAACTTTGCCAGCTGTCATAGGCATGAACCTATCCGAAGTTTCGCGGCAGTGTCGTGCGACCCAGCTGAACCTGCACATTTTGGGATGTTAGCTAGTTTCGTAGCTAGTTCAAAAGCAATCGCTTAGGTACAGATAGCTGGCTAGTGAACCAACTGTACCTACGATGCCTATTAGATAAGTTTTTATAGCTCTGATTTGCCGCTTTCAACACCATCACACGCAGACAATCTCTTTCAACTTTGATGACTCGCTCGTTTTACCTACAGAGCAAACAGGCAGTTGGGCCTGAGACGTGTCATTTTATGGGTAATTTTGGCTGAATTATTTTGTTATGCATGCTATCACGTATTGCGTTACTCTTTAGATTATGAAGCTAGCCATCATCCCACCCAGCTGATGCTATACTGAGTACAAATGAAAACGCACCACTTGAAAAAAGTCAATATTTAAGTTCAAATTAACTTCAATATAATTTTTATACAACGACAACACTACAGTGACGTCACCCGACATGCCAGGTGCAAGAAATGCGAGAATTTCAAGTTAACTGTAACGCTAGGCAATTTTTTGCAAAAACGCAAAATCTTGCACGCACACCACGGGGAAAATGAATTTCACTCTGAATTCGTGCACACATTGCCTTTAAAAGAATGTGAATCCGAATAAAATTTCACTTCTTCACTGACACTTGTGAAACGTCGACACTATGCCGCGACTTACAGCCCCTGAACGGGAACGTGCCATAGGCATGCTTCAAATTGGCGCCAGCACCAGGGAAATTGCCGGACGACTACACAGCGCACACACAATGATCGCAAGACTCCATCAAAGGTTTCTGCGAACGAGGAGCACTCGGGACCGTCCTCAACCGGGTCAACAACGTGTGACAACGGCACGTCAGGACCGTCAGATCGTACGGGATCATGTCCGAGACCAAACACTACCAGCGACAAGAACGGCTGCTCAAGTCCAAGGACGACGTGGATTCATTCACCCCAACACGGTACGGAACCGTCTGTGAGCTGCAGGCCTGCGTGCACGACGTCCTTATTTCGGCCCCATATTGACGGATTGTCACCGAAACCAGCGTCTACAGTAGGCAAGCAGGCACCAAAATTGGCGACTACGACAATGGCACGGTGTCATCTTTTCTGACGAGTCACGATTTCACTTAAGGAACGCAGATGTTTGGCGGAGACGTGGTGAACGTTATAACGCCGATTGTGTCATTCAAACGGACCATTGGGGTGGTGGCAGCGTTATGGTGTGGGGTGGAATAAGCTACCGTTACAGAACCCCTCACAATATCTGCAGAGGAAGGGTGAACGGCGTCTACTACCGGGACCAGGTGCTGCAGAACCATGTTGTGCCGTTCTTCAACCAACACCACGATGTCCACACCTTCCAACAGGACAACTCTAGGGCACACACTGCAAGGGTGTCCATGCAGTACCTTGCACAGCAGAACATCCCCGTGCTTCAGTGGCCAGCTCTGTCACCCGACCTCTCCCCTATCAAGCACTTATGGAATGAAATTGTACAACGTCTTTCACGTCGACGCCAGATGGACAACATCTGAGAACTTGAGGTTGCCCTTGTTCAGGAGTGGAATGCTATCCCTCAGAACACTATCCAGAGACTGATCAACTCCATGTGACGACGATGCACCGCATGTGTCAATGCAAATGGCGGTCACTCCCGTTATTGACTTTCCTGTTTGACCTGTACACCAGTTAAACTCTCGCGCATTCACATTATCGTGAATGAAATTGAATGATGTGTACATGTGTTCTTCAGTCATTCATTATCTCAAATGCATCATACGTATATACTTCACATATCAATCCGTAGAGCTATTCCAGATTTCGTGAGTGGTGCGTTTTCATATGGACTGAGTAGTTAAGAGGAATCTTAGAAATCATTGTAATACTAAAGCGTTGTGATTTGTTTTTTGCCCTGACGGAAAGACTTCCATGTCTGACCACCACTATTTTCAGCTTTAACTCTGAATCATCTTGACTGGATGTACGCTGCACATTTTTACAGACCCGAATGTTCCTCCAGCCACCCAAACATCACGTTAAGCTAATCAAAGTCATCAAAACTTCTCTCATTGCCATGTGGTTTAAGGAATCACAAGTTCGCCAGTGGCGTCTCCCGAAACGTGCACAATGATTTCTGATCATTCAAATGCATTATGTTGTGATGTGAAAATGTGACTAAGTGGGAGAGCCTTGTGTGACTGGATTTAAATGGGAGTGGATCCTTTCACATATCTGAGCAGGTGTTATCATATGCTACAGTAAGGTATAGATAAGACAGCTGTACTGCAGGTTACAAGTAGTTTACAGAAATTTCACGGGGAGTGTGCTGTATTTCATGAAGATCGTTCAGGGAAAAATTGATGCCTTTTGGAAATAATAATAATAATGATTATTATTATTATGTTTTTGGTCCGACCGCAGCCGCCGCCACTACACTGCCGTACATGCTAACGCGATAACTTCAGTAATATTTCAATTAGAAATTTCAAGTTTTGTCTATAAGTATCATAAAGAGGAAGAATTGATTTGATTTTGGACAATTTACAATTTCGAGATTGGCCACCAGGGGCCAAAAACTGAAAAAATCACTGTTTTTATCATACCTCTGTAAATATTTGTTCGATTGACCTCAAATTAAGTGCAAATGAAAGGTCATGACCTGAGGATGTGTCACACGATGACAATATACCTGTTTGGTGCAAAATTTTGACACAAGGTGGAGCTTTGTCACATAAAACTCACTATTTTTGCCATATCTTTTGAACTATCTGTCCAATTGACATGAAACTATGTGCAACTGCAAGGTCATGACCTCTCAACGTGTCACATGTTGACATCATACCTGTATGGTTCAATATTTTGCCACCAGGTGGCGTTTTGTGATGGAAAATTACCATTTTGGCCATATCTTCAGAACCATTTGTCCGATTGGCCTGAAATTCAGTTCAAATGAAAGTCTATTCAAGGTCTATTCAAGGATTGGGGAATTGGAGGATTGGGGGCGTTCGGGGATATACCCCCAGCCGCCGCGTCCGACGGCATAAGCCTAGTTTGTTTTGCTTACAGAGTGGAGTTGTATTTTTCCTGTAATTGTAATTTGTCATTAGGGTAGACTAAAAAAGCCCTTTATCATTTAAAATCTGATTTACTGTTTTCTCATTTTTGCTAATCATTTTTCAGAAGTGCTAAACAATTGCTAACCAATTGATATAATGAATAGCAAATGCTAATCAATTTTTTTTTCGCTTAATCTGATCACTGGATGGTAATAAAATTCCAAATTCCTTAGTGGAGGTATGCACTCTCTCTGAGTCCTCGCCTCTGGTTACCGTTCCATACTGGTTGCCAGATAAACTGAACAAAACTAAAAACAACAGGCATCTACACAGTTACTGTCACAATCTCCTGAGCAAAAGTGCAGTCCCATTTTGTATATTCCATGGCATCCCACATTCCAGGCTCATGTACATTTGTTTCAACTCTGAATCTTTCCTAGGGATTTTTCCCAGTGAAGTTTAGGTGGGTCAGTACAATGAACACAATTTATATCATGGCTGTGTCACAGTCTGGCCCAGCTCTTCTACTTCCGAGTATCATGTCTATACCTCAATCTATTCCTATTATCCAATCCTGGTTTTTCCCCTCTTCTGACCCCGGGCTGACTGACAGAGGAGACAGCCTATCAGCATTCTCCTGTCCATCAGCTGTTTCACAGTCTGCTCTTGGGTCCTGCAATACCACCAGGGGCCTGTACCATAACGCCAGATTTCGGCTTAGCGAGTTAACTTCAGGGTTAACACTGGGTTTTCTGTACCACAAAGGTGGTTTACTTTTTCTCGGGGCACGTTACCGTGGTAACATACACTGAACACCTAACCTGCCCCAGAGCAGGTTAAGTTCAGGATCAGAGCTCAGCAGGTCTAAAAGCCCCTACTGACCAATCAGTTCTCTTGGAAAATGGCCTGCCCGTGTGATGGGAACCCAGTGGATCTAGGTGCATAACTTGTGTGAAGAGCGCTGGGGTTGCATCTGAAATAATAAGGCTAAAATTGCATGCCACACTGACAAATTTCATCAACACAAATTTATGGAGCTCACAAATGTTACAATAGTCAGATCTACTTGTGCGGCCATGGTGGGGAAGTAATGTTATAATCCCACTAATTTACGCATTGACACAGCAATGTTTTTTTTTTTTTTTTTTGCCAGCATTCCTTGCGGCTTTAGGCACCTGCGACTGTGTTGCTTTTTGCCTGAATGACAGATTTATATTCCTCGTATTTATTGAAGATTATTGTCTGATCATCCGTCATAAAGTATGCAGCTCGGGTGGATTTTTCCATGTCTGGGATTGGTCGTATGCAGCAAACACTGCCCTTTTTATGAGAGTGCGCACAGATCCAGACTGGAAAACCCTGGGTTCAATTAGTGAGGTGACAACCAGTTTCATGGTACCGAAAATCAGGATTGGGGATGTCTGGTTAAGTGAAGCCAGATAACTAAGAGAAATACCAGGCGGGCATGTTAATCCAGCTTTATGGGACAGGCCCCTGGCCTCACCCAGCCCTGACAGTCTGCCTCTCCCTTACATGGACCAGCTTCCCAGGACCTGAACTAAAGGCGGTGAGATGTCACCTAGAGCTGCAAAGTCTCAGCGGCTCATTGGTGCTTTTCAGTATCCTTCCAATCTCTGCTGGGGCGTATTTGACTTGGTGGTATTGCTCAGTTAGCAGGCTAACTGGACTAAATTAAACTCAGAAAACTCCTAAACCCGGAACTTGGACTGAAGTAAAAAAAAAGCTGATCCAGGTTTTACTTTCTTTATTCGTATCGTGATCACAGTGATACTGTTTTGTTGATCAGCTCAAGTGCACCATCATTTTCTTACGCATCTATAAAAAATAAAAAAAACTGCATGAATCTGCCATGGAGCTTTTTGCACAATGATGGCTGCCTTAGTTATTCTGTTCTTCTAATCTCAGAGAATACAGTACATCAAGATTTTCTTTTCTCAACTTTCACTTTTACTCTGACCATCTTGGTATTTCACTTCAGTGAATCTTTTCTCTCTCTCTCTCTATATATATATATATATATATATATTTTTTTTTTTTTTTTGGATAGTATTATCCATTTTCCTGAAAACTATTTCACCACACAATCAAATCTGGATATTTTTCCATCTTTTAGCAGGTGTGCAGGGTCATATCTGGTGTGTATCGAGTTTCAACTATTGCAAAAATTCTACTCTTTTCATAATTTCTCAGGTTGTAGGCTGTAATTTTCCCAGTACTGCAATGTACCATTCCCTTGAGGTGGTATTTATGTTTGTAAGTGGTTGTCTCTTCAGCAAGAGCTGTTAATAATACTGAAAGCTCATCTAATACCTTATATTTAGCGTTTGAGGATACCCAGAATTTATGAGTGAATGGTGTGATATTTGTTAGGGAACACATCTGTGTGTAACTGCACGTCTTGCGGGTGTCAGGTTCAATCCATGTGCTGCAAACCCATGCATATGTCCTTGCTCTATCATGCGCAAATACTCACACACGTGCATATTCACACACAGACGAGCGCGCACACACACCAACCAAACTCTCTCTCACACACACCACGCTTACACATGCATACAACACACCACACCACACCACACACACATATACAACACACCACTCCACACACACCTGCACCAGCATTCATGAACACACACACACACACACACGCGTGCACACGCGCACACACACACAGACACACACACACATACAACACACCACACCCCACACACACACACATACAACACACCACACCACACCACACACACCTGCGCCAGCATTCATGAACACACACACAGATATGCTTGTGCTCAAAATCTGCAATAGCCAAATATGCAGATGTTTCATGACATGCGTATGCAATCTGTTTCTATTTTTATCTACAGCTCAATTATGTTTATCAGCAGGATGTCTTCCACTCCCGGATTTTTCTCCCGTTAACGTGACACAATGCACCCGATGTGTTCAGAGTTCGCTTCCATTTGCTCATACTAATTCTGCTGGCGCTCTGCGCTGTACTTCATTACAAACATGCGATGATCTGCACGTGTGAGGTAATGACACTTAAAAAGAATTGCAAAAAAAGCTGTTTGTTCATTGATCCACTTTTTCAAGGTTTAATTAGTTTAATTGGTTAATTAGTCAAAACAATTTCCGTAATGAGTGGGATGTAGGAAGACATTCATTCATTGCCAACTTGATACCCAAATATCTCAATGAGTAATCACTGACGCACCAATGGGAGAAAACATTTTCACTCAAAGCGAACCTCGTAGGCTGCCTTTGATATCGATACGCTCAGAGATTGCAGATATCAGTAGCAAAAGCTGGTGCTTCATATAATTCACAAAATTGTTCCGCGATTGTGGTTATCTTTTCAACAACCCATTAATTCATTCATTCTTTGACTCCGCTTACACGTGGCCAGCTATTTTCATAAACGAACATTTCACCATCTCCGTTTTCAAAAATAATATCATGCACACGCATCAGTTTCCAGAAAATTTTTCGTTTACACGCACCCGCATATATATGCCCAAGAGCATATCAAACCTGTAGGTGGCAGTGTAACGACAAGATCACGCCCACGTTCGCCAATCAGAATCCTGAAAATGGCAACAACAGAAACAAATCCAATCACCACAGCCAAATGAAAATGTAAACATTGGTCACATTTTTGGCGCAGGTGCAAGTGGCACAGACTGTGATGTCGGCTGCCTAAAACTCCGTTTTTTCTCAGTTTACATGCAAACTTGCAAGCAAAGTTTTCCAAAATCTCCACTCTGGCCGGATTTTTTTTTTTTTTAATTCTCCGTTTGCGTGTAAACGAAGGGCACAAATGCAGGGAAATGTCTCCGTTTGTCAAAGTAACCGTGTACATGTAAACGGGGACTTTACCTACCCAGTATTACCTGGTCAGTGTTTTTTGGGTGGAGTCTGAGTCTATACTCAGGTACAAAGGGTGGAAAACAGAATTTAATACACACAGTTGCACCAGTCTTTTGCAGTTTAGCGTATTTGTCATCGTAAATCAATTATCATTGCACAGAAATGCTCATCCTGTTCTTTGCTTGTTTGTGGTGCACAATACCAGACGTTCAGCAAATACAGCTAAAATTAAGTATTAGCTTGTGGATATTCGTTGTCATTTCTCAGCGTGAGTACCCTACCAGCCAATCGGTGGATGGGAGAGACACATTGCACTGTGTGATGACTGTTGAAGGCTGGTCAATAGTGTCACTCAGACTCTATAATTTATGAGCGTGTGATTTGTTATTCTGTGTCAATGTGTCTCTGAATAATCAGGCCCTAAATGCTAAATGATGGCAATGTGATATAAATGCGCAGATGCATAGCAACTCTCAGGGCCGCTAAGGCATCATACATAATGCATGGGACTAGTTATAGCGGTATAGAGATTATCTGTCAAGTGCTGCTTTCGTGTGTTTCAACATACGTTTTTTTGACTCTGAAAAAGAAGCTGTACAAGTTGAAAACTTGTCTGACTACAATGAAAGCCGCATATTAATGAACTAGTGCAAATTGTTCTTTGTTTTGGCTAACAAAAGACAAATTGAACATTACATAGCTGATGTTTTTAATTAAAGTCAAAGGGATAATTAGACAAAGCAATGGACGAAATTGGGGTTTTGGGGCCTTGCTCAGGGCCCAACAGTTATCTTGCAGTGCCTACACTGGGGAAAGAACCACCAACTCTCTGAATCCCGATGAAACACTACTCGTTTATCCACTGTAGTTTATTACAGACAATTAGAGCAAGCAGGAGCCAATCTCCCTGGAACAATGTGGGGTTAAAGACTATGTTTGTATTTGTGGTTACACCACGGTACGGACCACCAATCTTCTGGGCTATGTTCAGACATCCTAGCCACAAGGCAATAGGCTGCCTCAATGTTTAATGAGCTGTCCGAGTCTTCTTGGTGATTCTGCAGTTTTATTGCCCGGAGATTGACGCTCATGCCGGAGTCTGTCTGTGCGAAAGCATCATCGACGAAGTGATTGTAATTATAGTAAGTGCTGCAAGTGCATTTCATAGAACATGTTCAAACGAGGAGGAAATGCAGAAGGCAACAGAAGAAAAGTTAATCAGCCAATGGAAATTCACAGTCACCCAAGCTCATCACCGAGTCAAGCTTGTCTGGATTGCTTAGACTAGAGTAAACCTCTTCAAGATCTAAGATCACAAATATTTGATTCAGAATGCTTTGAACAACATTCAAATACCAATGAAACTACTGCCAACTGAAAACAAAAGAGTTCTTGATAACTGACATGGAATCTAGGGTGCAGAACATTCCAAAAATAAACTAGAGCGCCTGGAGAGAAACCACCTCCGGCCCAACAGTCGCCCACATGTCTGGAACACCTGCGAGTGGCATGATTATGAACCACCACGCAAGTAAACAGTATTATAGGCATGAACAAGTGAATGCTTATTAGTGAGTTAAATTAGAATCTGAGGTTTCCGCTGAGTGTTAGTATTTTAGAACAATGAGTATATCTGAAGTTAGAGGCAAAATGGCCCCAACAATCAATGGTGAAGAATCCTTTGATAGATTCCTAGATCAAGAATTTGATCCGGATCACTCCTAGAATCTAATCATTTCTTAGTTTGGCAAAGGCACACCTCTGGAAAAAAAAAAAAAATCATAAAAATCTGTCCATAACTTTTTATATAATTTTGCTGGCAAACAAACAAACAAACAAACGTACCTACCCACAAACCTATGGTAAAACATAACCTCCATGAAAGAGGTAATAAAAGGGTTAAACAGGCCCAGGTCTTGTCAGTGGCTCCTAATCTCTATAATACCATAGAGGTTCCTTGCTTCAGAGTAACATTGATGTACAGTAAGTCCGGATGCACAGTGAGAGTCAATTGTATGCTGCAGCATTGTGTATAGTTCTGGGTCTGTAACTCTGAACTTATTGGGAAGAAATGTGGCAAATTAAATTTCATGTAGTGAAATGTAAAGTTGAACATGTAGGAATAAAAACGAGACAGGATTACTTCATGGGAGGTTTAAAACTGGAATATGCTCCACATGAAAAAGATCTGGGAGTGATTGTTGACCAAACCCTCACAGGTTCTAGTCATTGTGCCATTGCAGTTAAAAAAACCAATCGGATGCTGGGATACATTGGCAAAAGTTTTGAGTAGAAATCCAAGAAATCATACTTCTGTTGTACAACACATTCACAAGACCACATCTGTGTACAGGTCTGGGGACCATACTTTAAGAAAGAGATAGAGGCTCTAGAAAAAGTTCAGAGACGAGCCACTAAAGTAATTCCAGGTATAAAAGATGAAAGCTATGAGAAGAGGCTGATGATCTTTAATCTCTTTAGTCTTAGGAAAAGGAGACTTAGGGGTGGTCTGATTGAGGTCTTTAAATGGATTAACAAAGTGAATCGTGTAGATTACTTCGGCCAAGTTTTGTAGTTGAACTCGGGGTCGCAAATGGAAGTTGACCAAGGGTTAATTTAGCACTGATATTAGGAAATATTTCTTCACCCAAAGAGTAATTTTGATGTGGAATAGCTTGCCTGACTGTATTGTTGAGGCAGAATCCTTGGGAATTCTCAAGCGCAGACTTGACCTAAAGCTAGATACCATTGAGTCATTGAGTATCTGAAGTGATATATTCATAATCTCAAACCTCACATTTTTATCTTAGATCCTTGAAAAATGTTTCGCCCAACAGCTCTTTTCTTTCCTGCAAACTAATGAGGTATTTGACTGTTTTCAGTCTGCCTGTAGAAAGCATCACAGCACTGAAACAGCCCTCACTGTTGTAGTAAATGATCTGCTTTTCTCTATGGATAGTTATCTCTGTTCACGTCCTTCTTGATTTAAGTGCCGCCTTTGATACTGTAGACCACCATATTCTTCTTCGTAGGTTGGAAAAATTAGTTGGTATTTCTGGACTTGCCCTTTCATGGTTTAAGTCTTATCCGTCTGATTGATCTCAGTTTGTCCAGGTAAACAACAAGTGTTCATAGTATTCCAAGGTTAACTTTGGAATACCTCAAGGATCTGTTCTGGGCCCTTTGCTTTTTTCTCTAAACATGCTTCTGCTTGGAAATATCATAAGTAGACTTGATGTTAAATACCATTGTTATGCAGATGACACGCAGCTCTATATATCCTTTAAACCAGGTGAAAATGATCCAGTTACTAGATTAGAGATGTGTCTAAAAGCTGTTAAAGCTTGGATGACGCAAAATTTTCTTCACTTAACCCAGATAAGACTGAAATATTGGTACTGGGCACTGCCCTTTCAGTAACTCATCTCTGATTGTAAAGCGTCTTTGTGACAGTTTATCAGTGAAAAGCGCTATACAAATAAATTGAAATTGAAATTGACAATAGTAAAAAGAAACTGGTGAGCCTAGTTGGGCTGAATGGCCTGTTCTCGCCACTCATGTTATGTTATGTAAAACATTTTGAAGTCACATTTATCCCCATCAAAAATGCATACATCACTTGAGAATTCAGTAATGTTTACACTTTCCTCCTGATTAGGATATGTCTTTATTCGACAGACCGTATGCGAGTGTCAGGACTGCAGAATCCTTGAGCACCTTCAAGCGCCGCCTGAAAACCCACCTCTTCAGGCTCCACCTTTCCCCTACTCCACTGCCCTGAATCCTGTCCCTACTTCCCTTTATTTGTTGCCCTTTCATGATCTTGTTCCACTTAATTTTGTTTACTTTATTTCCAGATTTTGTTACCGCTTAATTTGGTTGCCCTTCACTTTGTTGCACCCCATTTTGTTGTTGGTTACTTCATGTTCCTGCCCCTTTGTTACACTTGACCTGTTACCCCTTTTGTTGCACATATTTTATTTTAGTGGCCATTTTGCACTTGACTTTGCACTTGACCTTGTTGCCATTTTGTTCACTTACCCTTGCCCTTTTGTTATTGGTTTAGATCTGTAACAATGTGTAACAACGAAGCGTGTTCTGTCACTTACTGTTAGCACTTTTACTTGTCTCCTAGGAGCTCTGCACTTTTGTACTGATCCTGTGCACTTTTGTTTGTCGCTCTGGATAAGAGCGTCTGCTAAGAACCTGTAATGTAATGTAATATAATGAGTGGATGAGGGCTGGATTTTTCCATGTTGCCTTATGTCACTGCTTTTCTTGCTATCAGTTTTCTTGAAACACTCTCTCTACATTATTTATGGGCTTAGGAAAGGCTATAGACATGAGAGACACCATGCGCATGTTCTTATCTATCACCCATTTATAAAGTTGGATGAACATTAATAAGATTCATCTCGCTCAAGGGTAAAATAGTTTCCTATCGGGGAATGAAACCCACAACCTGTTTTGTTAAGCCACTCACACATTTAAAATCATCTCAATAGAAGGGACTTCGCTCTGTGGGCAGTTACCAGAGGCTGTTTTAAGTACTGCTTATCTGCTGGTTATTAGCCTGGTCTGGTGTGTTAGCTGACGGGCAAACTGCAGGCTAGCGAAGGCTCGGGTCTTTGACTGGGAGTCTGAAGGTTGCGTTAGAATTATTCATCTGATGCTTTTGTTTGAAGCAGCTAAGTGTTGACGAGATAAAGCAGGGAACAAACTGCGACCCCCAATGTGCGGATGGAAGGCTCTTCCCCGAGTGTCAAACCCGATCACTTACATTATCTTACACTGAGGCCTTGATCCACCAGCCCTCTGAGTCACATAAGCCAGGCTTTAGGTATCCCCTATACAGTAAAGTAAATAAGCTTACTTACGTTTCCATTTCCCATTCGACCGATTCGGTTTTTTTTCAGCTGCTTTTGTTTGCTGGTTTGTTGGTTTCGTGACGTTACTCTTTATCTGGCCACTGAAGACTACGGGTCCCAGTGTATGAATTGCTCATATAAATTGATTAGTTTTTGAAGCTAATGCATATACACACTGAACAAGCACCTCCGTGATCGGCTCCGACCAGCCACCCGGACAGCTGACGAGACCGTCGGACTGCACAACAGGCAGATATCAGCTCAGACTGTCCGAAACCGCCTGAGGGAGGCAGACCTCCGAGCTAGCCGACCGCACTGAGGTCTCAACCTGTCCGCCGTCCATCCTCTGCACAGACTCGAATGGACCATCGCTGGATGCTTGCACGGTGGAGGACGGTGTTATTTAGCAATGAATCGCAATTCCAACTGTACCGCACTGGTGGCAGACAACACGTACGGCGAGGTGTGGGCAAGCGTTATGCTGATACCAATGTTGTGTGTTGAGTGGCACATGATGGTGCAAGTGTAATGGTATGGGCAGGCATATGCCATGGACAGCTTACCCGTCTGCTTTTCGTTGAGGGAAACTTGAATGGACAGCGGTACTGCGACGAGATCCCGAGACCCATAGTCATACCGTTTCTGCGACTCCATCACGTGACATTCCAGCACGATAATGCCCGGCCACACACTGCCCGGATCTTTTTGATGTGGAGGATGTTCCTGTTCTCAATTGGCCAGCATATTCCCCTGATATGTCGCCAATTTGGGATGTTAGGGATTAGCGGGTCAGACGTGTTCTCCGGTTCCAGAAAACATGCCCCTGCTCCGAGTCGGGCTGCAGGAGGAATGAGACAATATTCCACAGGCCACTAATGACAACCTCGTGAACTCCATGCGCCGGAGGTGTACCGCTTTACGTGATGCCGATGGTGGACACACTCGTTACTGAGCGCTGTGAACTCTGCCCGCTGACCCCTGGTGGGTTCAGGCGGTGATAACTCATGAATTGCGCACAGTAAATTGTTTGTCACGATTCTGTTGCTTGAATATTAAGGCAAGAATAAAATAATGTTTGTTCAGTGTATATATATATATTTTTTTTTTAATTCAAACATCCGATATGCCAGAAAATGTTATAATTGAAGTTGAGGCATTTACACAGTTGTTCTGCCCGCTGTTAAATTGGTGGCAGCTAGTGTGTGATTGTGCGTACGCGTGTGTATTTGTGTGTGTATAAGAGTGTGCCTGGTGTAGTTCTGCATATGCATGTCCAGTAATTGTGTGTGAAAGTGAGAGCTTTTGTTTGTGAGTGTGCTAGTGGTTATGTGCGAGACTGAATGTACATGATTGTTTGTGCCTGTGTGTGTTCGTGCGCGTGTGTGTGCATGCATCTGAAGATCTGTTCAGATTCCTGTTTACTGCCTAGCTTACTGTCCTTTGTCAGCATTGTGTATGGTCGCACGAAACAATGAAATAATGAAAGTGTCAATCACTCTAGAACATTCCAAAAAATCTTCTCTAAAAAATATTGTTTAGAACCATTAAAAAAATTGAAGCTTTTTTTTTAAAGAAAAATTTACTCTTCAAAGAGGGTTCATCTTAATCTTAGAGTACAAAGAAAATCACAAACGCCAAAACACATTAAGTGGCGAACAGCAAATTCAAAGCAGGACCCTCATTTAAGCTGGGATAGTCAGCAGTTTATGAATATGTATTTCATATTCATAAAGTGCCATTCCTCTTTTGTTATAGGTTTGAAATGAAGAGAGAACACAAAGATGAGTGGCAAAGGCAGCGAAGGCCGCACTCAAGAGCGGCGTAACTGTGGGCGAGCCGACCATCATAACTCATTCTCGGCTGTTTTTCTGAGGACATGGAGGTTTTTTAATGAGTTTTTAAGCAAAGGGCATCACCGATCGTTCGGTCAGAGGGCAGGCAGTGGAGTGGAATGGCTAAAGCACCTCCGCTGTTCTTACCAGAACCTAAAAACCTCTGGAGCGTGTGACAGAGACCACACTTTATGGCCATGCCAAGAAGCGTTCATTTAATTTTTGACTTTAAAGGTTTCAGCATAAATACTCCTCCTGCCATCTCCGCACAGCTCCCTCGTTCGCTCTCCATCTCTCTCTCTTCCCTCTCTCTCCCTCTCTTTCTCCCTCAATTTTAAATTGAAATTTTTTGAAATGCCTTTTTTGCATGGAATATTTCCTATCACATTTTGCCAAGGAGTAATCACAACGACAACAATACAAACATAAAAATAATCATATTAAATATACATTTTCCTCTCTCCCTCCCCTCATCCCTCTCTTCTTCCCTCCCCTCTCTTTCCGCTCCCTCCCTCATCCCTCTCTCCCTCCCTCTCTCTTTCTCTCTCCCTTCCCCTCCCTACCCCCTCTCTCTCCCTCCCTCTCTCTCTCACTCCCTCCCTCCAGAGCAGTGGCGATGCTGGCAGTTGATGAGACTGCTGTAGTTGTCTACCCTCTCTGTTCAGCGGCTGCTGCAGTGAGAGGGGCTGAATGAGCTTGGATTGCAGAGACCCCCCCCCAATGAAGGGCAGGCTGACTGGGGGTCGAGACAAAGGGAGAAACATGCTAACGCTACACCCACTCCCCTAACCCCGCCACGCGCTGATAAAAGGGGCCAGAAATCAAGCGAGGTGGACCAGCGGTGGCTTACAGACCCTTTGCACTCCTCCTTAACCCTTCCTGCGCTCCTGCTACATATTATCATCAAATCTGACAGCAAAAAATAAAAAAAATCTCAATCTCACTGCTACATTAGTCCTGCACTTAGATGGGGAAGAAAAAAATCTATTCCTGTTCTTGTTATATGAATTATTGCCCATGAGGTAAGACACTCTGACTCATTTCAAGATGATTGATTGAAATTTCACTTATCCGGCAAGCAGCAATTAAAAACAAGTAAGTGTTGATTTTCAGTCTCGTTGCAGGACGAAAGCAGTAGTTTTTTTTTGCAGCGTGGTATTGCTTAATGAGTTTTTAAGTAAAGTGAGCACAGTTTGAAATCATGAAACCAGTAGCCAGAAATATTTCATTTTCATTTCAGAACTACACAGAAACATTACGTTTACATCACAGAGCTACCTGGAAATATTACATTTACATGAAAGAACCACCCAGAAACCTTACATTTTCATTAAAGAACCACCCAGAAACATTACATTTACATTACAGAACTACCCGGAAATATTACATTTACATTGAAGAACCACTCAGAAAAATTTCATTTTCATTAAAGAACCACCCAGAAACATTACATGTACATTACAGAACTACCCAGAAATATTACACTTATGTTACAGAACTACGCAGACATATTACATTTACATTACAGACCTACCCAGAAACATTACATTTTCATTAAAGAACCACCCAGAAACATGACACTTACATAAGAGATATACAAAGAAACATTAAATTTACAATACAGAATTACCCAGAAACATTACAGTTACATTACTAAAATGGCCAGAAACAATTCCATTACACAACTACTGAGAAACATTTCTGCAACAGGATGTACCGAGGGCGAGGACTCAAAGGAACGTTCAAGTCACATTATAGAATTTGTTTTCCTGACATCTTTTGTCCAGATGACACACAGTTTATCAGACAAAGAGGGAACCAATTCCCCCTGATGCAGAGTGGGGTTAAGGGCCTTGATCAAGGACCAAACTGCTGGGCTAGTCTTATTCTGGATGCCCTGGGACCGGACCCACCCCAGCCCACAGGCTGTCTCAAGAAGAGCCCGTCATTGTTGAACCGCGAGCCTTAAGAACAGCACATTTGCAGGAGCTCAGCGACTCCTTACGCATAGCAATAATTGCCAGCTGTGATGTTTATGGAGACAAGGTTTACTGCCCCAGAGACTGTCCCGCTGTGTTCATGCATGCTCTATCAGCCCCCACCAAGGAGTCTGACACAGCAGAACAGAGCCCAGCTCTGGGGCTTAACGGTGTAGATTTGGCACCCTGCAAGCTTAAACGATTTCAGATCCGCTTATTGAACACACCAACCGCAATAAAGCTCGCATGGCTGCCACTGGAACCGAATGTTTTGATTCTGGTCGAATGCCGTTGTGAGGCAAAGCACCTGGAGGCAAAGACGTGATGGTAGCATCTCATAAACAGGCCCCAGTTTCCATAGAGCGGGATGCTTTTTCACTCCTTTAGCCCTGCCATTGGGGACGTAGAACCAGCAACAATGAGTACAGATGATATACTGAAATTTACTATCATTTACAACAAAAAATATTCGAAACTACTAAATTTGAATTAAGTGGCCTTTTCTTTGTGAAACTGACTTCTGAATTTTACCTTAGAATGTTATTTAAGGTGTGAGTTCAAACTTTTAATTTATGTTTAAGATGTTAATACAGGGTCTTTGTCTGTTTGAGTACAAGATGTAACTGAAAAAGTAATGAACGGATATCTCTGAAATTTTGTGTTTTGGTTGCTATTACATCATGAATGGACCCTATTAATTTTGACTGCGATCGGTCAAACAATATGGCCGCCACGGCAGCCATATTAAAGTCCAATGACGTGATAACTGAACTCCCAGTGATATCATTCAAATTTTGTGGGTTGATTGGTCTTGCGTCAGGGACAGAACCTATCCTATTTCTTATGAACCATGTTCGCTCAGCAAGATTTCGACTGTGTCTTGCCTACGTGGAGGTTTACACTCTTTGAGTGCCTCCAGTTTTAGGGTTACATTTGAAAAAATAAGGGGAGAATTTGCAGTTTTACCTCTTACTCGGACGTAAATCGTGCCCATTCCTTCTTAAAAAACTTCTTAAATTTTAAGGAAATTAGGGTCAAAGTAAGGCTTTTTAACCCTCAGCCTACCATGAGGAGTCCAATCAGATCCAAGACATATTCTTTTGTGTGCAACTCAAATACCATATGTTGTACCAGGCTAATATTTTATTAATTTGTCATTCTATCCTTCTACCAAATGTAACACACAAAGAAACACTTTATATAAGAAGTGACTAGAAAGTTATTGCGTGGACGCCAGGAGTTTCACTGTAACAGGTCTGGAAATGTTGCCGCACTAATCAGCTAAAGTCAATAGTATGTATATGGTGCTTTATACTCAGAAATGTGACATACACACTTTATGCAGTAACAGAAGGACAATTAGGCAAAAACCAGGTTTGAAGCAAGTCAGAAATCTTTCTCATGGAAATGCAGAACACGTCCTGAAGGACAGAAATCTCATGAGACATAGCCCATCCTCTTCAGCTAGGACTAGTGTTGCTCTGTGCTGTAGCTTCACAGGAACTGCACTAATTTACGTTGGTTGAGAAGATCCTCCTATTAGGACTACATCATTAACTTAAGTGCTGAGGTCATCCGTTATTCAAACACCGCTGTGTCCAATCAGATTACAGTGTGTCACGCAACATTTCAACCCCAGACGTTAAGTCAAATGGATTCAAGCAAACATCATTAAGCTAAAGGCTAGACCAGCTGGAACACAGAAAGGCGCCAAGCTGTGATAAGTGTTTTGTCAAGATCTGTTTTTCTCTGGTAGCTGCCATCCAGCACACCATGACGACAGGGGCGACTGCTGAACCAAAAATTGAAGAGGTGTGGAAAAATACAATCCTTTTATATTTAGGATTCATTTTGACCGGTTTTCAATCATGTCTCAATTATGAATGATTTGAATAACCTATAGGAATGTTAGCACATAGCTTTTGTCTTTATGAATGAATGTTAAATTTCTAGAGCACTTGCACTTAGATACTCAAAGCGCTTCATAGCCATACACAGGAATTGCCCTCCATCACCACCAATCTGCAGCTTCCGCCTGGATGATGTGACGGCAGCCATTTTGCACTAGAACGCTCACCACGCATCAGCTTCGGGTGGAGAGGGAGAGGGCAGTTTGCATCGCCAATTAGATGAGGACATGATTAGATGGCAGGTTTAAAGAGCCAGGTTGGGAATTTAATCAGGACACCAGGGAACCCTCAAGTGTTGTCAGAGAGTTTAATGGGATCTTTAGTAACCACAATGTATCAAGCATGAAATCTCATACAAAATGATTACACCTCCTTCAGCACAGTGTCCCCATCACCACAGTGGAGTTCAATCGACAGGAGAAAAGACCATCGCCATCTGACACACCAACTTGGTTTTCTCTGCTTGTCTCCCATCCATGTAATATCCCAGCCCACACCTGCTTAGCTTCTCCCACTGGGCAGGTTTGAATGATGGTAAGGCTCCAAGCAACCTGGAATGAAAAATATTGAAATTCACTCAATACGCTGAAGAATAGTACATTGGCTCTTGGCGTATCCTGCAATTCAGGTTATTTTACCGGCACTTCATGATTATTTAAATCTCAACAAAATAAGTGAAGAGTAGATACAATGTTTCTGGAAAACATTTATTAATTTGTGAAGAATTTTGTATGCAGATACAGAATTTTATTTCACATCTCAGCAAATTGAGGGCAACTGGCTACGCCCGATAGTACTGAGAGTATTACATATTTAAACGTGTTGTTAATCAAGAGAAATGATTTAAAACATGCCGAGATAAATAATCAAATTACAGTGATGCTTTCTGCCTCCCCACATTTTGGCTCAGTAGCGATCTATGCCAGCCGAGACGAACCCCTGCACCCCTGCTTTCCGCTCTCGGCCCAATCAGAGGGCAGGAGGCGATGCCAGCGGCCGCAGAGAGGAGGTTTATGGCGGATCATTACTGCAGAACGGCTGTGCTGGGCTGAACTCACCTGATAATATTTCCCCCCACATTAACCTGCAGCTGCTGAGGCAGCCGTTTGTGCATCAGGGCTGGACACCGTGGCAAAGAGCAGCACTCTCTCTGTGCCAGGAATAACAGGGAAACAGTGCTATATAAAAGCATGCAGGTACCCTTCAGACATGTACAGGCTCATACTGGCACACACACACACACACACACCTTTGTACTTCTATCTTTGTGAGAACATTATATTGACCTCCATTCATTTTTGCTGTGTCACTACAGGCTTTCTCTTATCTGAACAATAAGCAATGTATGTCTAACCCGTACCCTTACCCAAACCTTAACCTATCCCTCACTCTAACCTTTCCCCAAACCTTAACTAATAAGTCACAATTTGCCTGCAGTTGCCTGCACTCTGTAGGACAAGAAACATTTTTGTGGTTCTCACTTTGTAGCATGTACAAGAGCACACACACACACACACACACACACACACACAAGCACACACTCTCTCACGCACCCTCACAAACATACACGCATTGATGCAAACACCTGCAGACACAGATACACACACACGGGTCAGTTGTCCTGGGACCTGGCGCAGGGGGGGGGGGGACAGAACTATTGAAACATCTGAGCAATCTATGAAAATTTGCTTTTTGTAAAAAAAAATGTAGTGTTTGTGTCACATCTAATGCTTGGACTTTTTCTTTATCCCAATTTTTTTCTTGACATGGTGGTCAACAACATTTTTACTTTCCCTGAACCCTGTCCTCCTCTTGTGAGTGTAAACTGTCAAAACAGCCAGCGGCCAGAATTCAGCAGCACAGATAAGACAGGAGAAAAGAATGGGCAAATTTTCAAAAAGATGCAACGTGGACAAAATGAGGACAAAGTGACCAAAGAGGATTATCGACTGCAAGGTAAGACCGTTAAACACACAGCGCAGCCAGTGACAACCAAATTTCAGCCTAGCTTAACCTTTTCCACCTGGGACATACCGCTGGAGTTATTATAAGCCCTGCTCTCGCATTGCCTGAAACCGCATGACTTCTCCAAACCAGTTCCCATTTACGTTTCCTGATTAGTAACTAATGTTAATTGACTATAACTAAAACCCCATAAGTCACACTTGACTTGGCTTGACTTGTGGGGTTTTAGTAATCAGGGCTTCAATCTGTTCTGTAGAATTATTGGCCATTTCCCCTCAGCTGGCATTATTGTTCATTCCAATAGTTATCGAGCATTTTCCTGGCCACAGTACTGGTGACATAAAACGTCAATGACTTTTGAAGCTTCTGAATTCCTGTAGCTCACAAAACAGTGTATATATATATATATATATATATATATATATATATATATATATACTGCATACATATATATAGTTGCAATCAAAATTATTCAACCCCTATTGCAAATTGGGTTTAACAGTAAAATAAACAAATTTAACAAGAACATTTTGAATAGCTCAACACAACTATTATCACTAGTGGTTTCTCCAAATTTAACACAAAATGCAATTTTTAATGACTACTGCAGTCTCAAAGGTATTCAACCCCACGAATAGAATAAGAATAAGAGCATATTTGCAAATCAAATTTCGTCTCAAGTACACCTAATGCAGCTAATCAAGAGCTTAATTAGTTGCATCAGGTTTGCTTGAGATAGAACACATCAAATACTTGCACTCGGTAGGGGTTTGTTGACAGTAACATTTGATTGCATATTAGAAATATGAAAGACTCAAAATGGAGCTACTAAAAATTAAAATTGAATCTAAAAATAAATTTTGTGCTAGCCAGGAGGTAAAACTGGTGCCTCCATTTTCGGAAAAGGATGTAGACAACTATTTCCAGTGTTTTGAAAAGGTAGCAAAGAGTTGCCAGTGGCCAAAGGAACACTGGCCTCTGGTGTTGCAAACTGTCCTCAAGGGTAAAGCTTAACAAGCCTATTTGGCTTTGTCTGCAGATGATTCCTCTGATTATGAGGTTGTCAAAAAGGTTGGTTCCAGAGGCTTTCCGACAGAAATTCAGAGGTCTGAAGAAATCTGAAAATCAGACTTATGTGGAATTTGCTAATGAGAAGAAGGTTTGCTTTGAGCGCTGGTGTACTTCTATGGAGGTCAAGGATGATTTCAACTCACTAAAAGAGATGGTGTTAGTTGAAAAATTCAAGAACTGTGTTAAGGATGATGTTAACACCTACCTTAATGAGAAGCAAGCACTGAATTTGCAATCAGCTGCCAAATTTGCAGATGAATATGTTCTCACACATAAGTCCAAATTTCAGTCTAGCAGTAACAATAGATGGTCCCAATTTCAGAAAAAGGGTTACGGTGATACCCAAGATTCCTCACCCAAAGACAAAGACAAATCTGGTGATGGTGCTCAGAAATCCAGTAACAGGTCTGATCAAAGTGTGAAAGCTGACAGTGACAAAAGTGGTTTAGTTTGCAGTTATTGCAAGAAATCTGGTCATGTTACAACTAACTGTTGGTTCCTTAAAGCTAGGAAAGAAAAAGAAAAGGACACCAAACCAAATGCCTTTGTGAAAGCAAGGTTAGAAACCCCTGTAGTAGGTGATCGATCTGCTAAATTTCCTGCTTCTGGTGGGGCTAAAAAGCCTGATACTGCTGACTTTGTGAGGGAGGAATTTCTTCCATTTTTGTCAGAGGGATTTGTGGCTCTGAATGAGCATACTACTCCTGTCCCCATATATATCCTAAGGGATACCGGAGCTTCTCAGTCACTTTTGTTGATGGACTCCTTGGAGTTACGTGATGAGACCGCTTCAGGGGATTTCATACTTGTACAAGGTATTGAAGGGAGGACTGTATCTGTATCCCTGCGCTTGAAGTCAGATTTAGTTACAGGACAGGTAAAGGTGGGACTTATGTCAAGTCTACCTATAAAGGGTGTTTCTCTGTTGCTAGGCAATGACCTGGCTGGGGGCAAAGTAGTTCCCCCTGTACATCTTACTTCACAGCCGAGCACTGAAGATGGGGATGAGGACCCATCTCTGTATCCTTCTTGCGCAGTCACTCGTGCTATGGCCAAGAAGGCTAAAGAAGAAGATGTTGTGGTGCCGTCCAGCACATTGAATAGTCAGGACTCAGGTGGTTTGCCTCATGACTTTGATTAGCCTACTATGGTTTCTCCGTTTGAGAACTTATCAAACACTTTTATCAGTTCATTATTCAGCCAGCCAGATGGGTTTGGTGATTCTGATGCGTCTGGAGACTTGTCTCTGTCCAGAAAGCGATTGATTGAGGTGCAAACTAATGATCCTGAAATTTGTGCACTAAGGAGGAGAGCCCTTCCTGATAAAGAAATAGACGCAGTTCCAGTTGGGTATTATCTCAAGGATGGTGTGTTGATGCGGAAGTGGCGCCCTCCTGATATCCCTGCCAATGCAGATTGGGCAGTGGTCAGGCAAATTGTTGTTCCTAAGGTCTACAGGAATGAGATCTTAACAATGGCTCATAGTTTACCTTTAGGAGGTCATTTTGGCATTAACGAGACTGTTGATAAGATCATGAAACACTTCTTTTGGCCTGGGCTTCGGAAAGACGTTTCCAACTTTTGCAAAACCTGTCACACTTGTCAGGTAGTTGGAAAACACCAGTTAGACCCACCTGTAGCTCCATTGCAGCCTATCCCAGCATTTGGGGAGCCATTCTCTAAGGTCATTGTTGATTGTGTTGGTCCATTACCCAAGACTAGATCTGGAAATCAGTACTTGTTGACAATCATGTGTGCATCTACCAGATTCCCCAAAGCCATACCTCTATGTAACATCAAGGCAACTGCAATCTCGAAGGCTTTGATAAAGTTCTTCACGTTGCTTGGCCTTCCCAGGGAAATTCAATCAGACCAAGGTAGCAATTTCACTTCAGGATTGTTTCAGCAGGTTGTGTATGAACTAGGTGCAAAGCAGATTCTTTCTAGTGCCTATCATCCAGAAAGTCAGGGTGCCTTAGAGCGGTTTCATTCCACTCTCAAGACAATGATAAGGACTTATTGTTATGACCATGAGAAAGACTGGGATGAAGGTGTTCACTTGCTGTTGTTTACAGCTAGAGAAGCAGTGCAGGAGTCTACTGGATTCAGTCCGTTTGAGCTAGTGTTTAGCCATGAAGTGAGAGGACCTTTGCATTTATTGAGTGAACAATGGCGAGAGCAAGAACCGCACATCAGTCTGTTAGACTATGTTAGCAAGTTCAAGGAAAGATTGTGTGCAGCTTGTGACCTAGCCAAAGAGAACTTGAAATCAAGTCAGGGAAAAATGAAAACTTGGTATGATCATAAGGCTAGAAGCCGTGAGTTTAAACCAGGAGACAAAGTCCTTGTGTTGTTTCCCTTGCAGTCCAATCCATTGCAGGCTAGATTTCATGGTCTTTATGAAATTCTGACAAAACTCAATGATCTCAATTACATTGTGAAGACTCCAGATAGGAGAAAACCAAAACAATTGTGTCACATTAACATGCAGAAGCCTTATCATGACAGAAATGCTAGGGTTGCAGCTGTCACTTCAGATTCTCCTATGGCCGAAACGTGTGAAGATGAGGGGGAGTTTCAAGACGATGAACCTAGAATTAAAGCTGAAGTTCTTTCATGTAAATTGTCCAATTCTGAAGTGTTGCAAAATCTTGATGTAAAACTCCAGCACTTAGAACCCTTACAGAGAGATCAGTTTGAGAGGTTGATCAAGAAATATGAGGATCTGTTTCCTGATGTTCCAAAAAGAGTTTCTATTGCCTCTCATGATGTAGATGTTGGTGATTCCAAACCAATAAAACAGCATCCGTACCGGCTGAATCCTGAAAAGAGAAAGATTGCTGAGAAAGAGGTTGAGTACATGTTAGAACATGATATTATCAGACCCTCCAACTCAGATTGGAGTTCACCCTGTGTGCAAGTTCCAAAACCTGATGGAAGTACTAGATTCTGTACAGATTATTGAAAAGTCAATGCTGTAACTAGAACTGATGTGTTTCCAATACCTAGGATTGATGATTGTATCTATAGAGTAGGGCAAGCAAAGTTTCTGACCAAGATTGATTTATTGAAGGGTTATTGGTGTGTGCCTTTAACTTAGAGGGCCAAGAGCATCTCTGCTTTTGCCACACCATCTGGGTTGTACCAGTATGAAGTCTGGTCCATGCTGTATCATCCTTTGGAATGAAAAATGCCCCAGCCACGTTCCAAAGGATGATACAGTCTACAATCGCCGAATTGCCACACACGGGTGCATACATCGATGACCTGATCACATGGAGTGACTCCTGGGAAGAACATCTAAAAGATGTACAGACATTGTTCCAGCGCCTGACCCAGGCTAATCTGACTGTTAACCTGAACAAGAGTGACTTTGGTTGTGCTACTGTCACCTATCTTGGCTACGTCATAGGCCAGGGTAAGGTGGCACCCATAAATGCTAAAGTCCAAGCCATCATGGACTTTCCAGTTCCTGACAACAAAAAAGCTTTGCGCCGCTTCCTTGGAATGATCGGGTACTACCGCAAGTTCTGCAAGAACTTTGCTGAGATAGCTCTCAGTCTAACTAACCAACTGAAGAAAGGCGTAAAGTTCACTTGGGATGATGCATGCCAGAGAGCCTTCGATTGCCTGAAGTCTCTGCTGTGTCACTTCCCCGTGCTCAAATCTCCTGACTTCAACAAACCGTTCTCCATCCCGGTCAATGCTAGCGACCAAGCTTGTGGATCTGTGCTCCTACAGAGTAGTGACTCTGATGACATTGAGCATCCCGTGGCATACTTCTCCAGGAAGTTCAATCGCCACCAAAGGAACTATTCCACAATAGAGAAGGAGCTGTTGGCTCTGGTTCTATCTTTACGACACTTTGATGTTTATGTTTGTACAGGGCAAAAGCCAATGATTGTGTACACTGACCACAATCCGTTAATGTTTTTGAGTAAGATGAAAAACAAGAATTGGAGATTGTTGAATTGGAGTTTGATTTTACGGGAGTTTGACTTGGAAATTAAGTATGTAAAGGGTGCTGACAATGTGATTGCTGATTGCTTATCCCGTGTTTGAATATGCATATATATCATGTGTTTATTTGAATATTGTATGATATGTATATATAGACAAGTGTTCACTTAACCATTTTGTATTGTAAAGAAAAATTTTGCCTTTATGAGTCCAAATTTTTCCCTTTTGGAATGGAGGTGTAATGTGAATATAGGCCACTGGATAGCAGTATTTACCTTTTTTTTTGTTAAGCTCAGACTGGAGCTAGGTTTGGGCTTTTTTTGGGCATGTCTGAAACAAGTCCCAGAGAAAAGAAAAAAAAAGTCTAAAAGGTGGGAGGGGTCTGCAAAAGATTATATAAAGGGGAGAATTGAGACAGTAAAGTGGTAGGAGAAATTGCAAAAAGGATACATGTGACCAGACCTGTCATTCTGTTCAAGACCTGTGAAGTTTCTTTAGTGGATTTTTGCCCCATAGAGCATTTTCCTCACCCAGGACATCACCAAGCCACCCCACCAAAAAGGGACTGTTAATATTTCTGTTTTTTGTCTTGTTAATCAATCTTGGTCAGTAGCGTAGTTAGTTGTTTAGTTGTCTGCTCATTAAATGTGTTTAAGTTTTTAAAACCGTGTCTGTCATCCATTGCTGTTGCTGTTGTGTTGTAAATGTAATAACAAATTGGGGCCATAACAGGCTGTAAAAAGAATTGTCCAAAAAGCTAATAGAGGGGATCATTGCCAGGTACAAACAAGGAAAAGGATGCAAAAAGGTAGCAGTCACTGAATTTTCATATAGATACAGTTGGAAGCATAGATCACAAGTTTAGAGTTAAAGGAAGAGTGGCTACAAGGATGTGGCAGAAAGAGGGCACTATCAATGGCTGTTACCAGATTCCTGAGGAGACGGGTGGGTCAAAAACCCTCGAGTGACTGGAGGAGACCCACAGAAATACTTGGGGGCAGGATGCACTGAGGTTTCAGTTTGCATAGTAGGGCACATTCTAAATGTTGAAGGTTTCCAAGACACACACCACAACTGATCCAAAAGCACAAGCGCCAGTATGCTGAAAAAATATATATAAATAAGTCACAGAAGTTTGGGGATATTGTTTTAAGGAGTGAGGAAATAAAACTGGAATATTTCGGGCTTATGAATCAGTGGTATGTCTGCAGGAGGGAATAAGGTAGCATATGCTGAAAAGTACACCCTGCCTACAGTGATGAATTGTGGGGGCTTTCTGATGCTCTGCGGCTGCCTTGCTTCCTCTGGCACTGGAAATCTGTAGAGTGTGGAGGGCAAGATGGATTCAGTCAAGTACCAGGATATCCAAGGAGAAAATGTCATGCCGTCAGTAGAGAAGCTGACGCTTGGGCATCATTGGACCCTCCAAAAGGATAATGATCCTAAGCGTACCTCAACGTCCACCAAGGCTTGGTTTCAGAAGAAGTCTGGGAAGATTTTAGAGTGCCCATCACAATCGCCTCAGTTGAACCCCATAAAAAATCTCTCGTAGGATTTTAAGAACACAGTTACAGGATGCAAACCCTAGAATATTAGTGAACCGGAGGCCATTGTCCATGAGGACTGGGCTAAAATTTTTTGGGAATGCTGCCAAAAGCTGCAGTCTACCGATGCATCACATTTCCAGCAGGTCATAGCGGCAAAAGGGTTCTCTACTAAGTATTAAAGATGCTTTTCATGAAAGGGTTGAATAATTTTGAGCCTGCAGTAGTCCTTAAAAGTGGCAGTTTGTGTTGAATTTGGAAAAGCCACTTGCAATATATGTTGTGTTGAGCCATTTAAACTGCTCTTGTTTGATTTGTTCATAGCAAACAGCTGAAAGTTTGTAAATTTTGCCAGTTGCGGTAACACTTTACAATAAGGGTACAACAATTAACATTAGTTAATGGAGTAATAAGCATTTAATAACAATAAATTAACATTTAAGTCATGCACTTGTTAATCATTTACAAATGATGTTCATATCAACTAAGGAATTAATTTATAAATTATGTTTTAAAAGCATTATTAACCCGCTAATTAACTGATGGTTAATGAACTAAGGTGAATAAATGTTTATTGTTGTACCCTTATTGTAAAGTGTTACCACCTAATTCGCAACAGGGGTTGAATAATTTTGATTGCAATTGTTTTTTGTATGTGTGTATATATACGTATATATATATATATATATATATATATATATATATATATATATTTTTTTTTTTTTTCCTTTTTGCGTGAATGTCCAATCAGCTTCAATAGGTCCAAGTAAATGTTTGAAATAAAAAATGTGGTTTTGCTGACTCAAATCCCCATATTAAGTTTACTCTTAGTAAAGATTAAATTCTGTATACAACCTGTTCCTCATTAAGAATCGATCAATTAATTGCATTAATTTTCTAAGCAAATGCGCAGTTAGCAGCGTTGCCAATAATGATTATGACATTTAGCCTTGCGTTAAAGAGGAAGGCTGCACTATCAGATTGCATTGACTTCCACTAACTGAAATTTCCAGAAATTCCATCTTGAAGAAGAATGTTTTGTAGTACAGGCTGCTGAAGATGGTAGGGGAGACTAGGGTCCAATGAGCCATGGGGACCAATGAGCCACATCCCTATTTTGCGATCAATCGAAGCCAAAGGTCTTTAAAATAGGCAAAATAGTGATGTGGCTCATTTATCCCCATGACTCATCAGTCAATGGTCAAATATTTTGCCTATTTTAAGCAGCTCTGTCATCAATTGATCACAAAACAGTGATATGGCTCATTGGTCCCCATAGCTCATTGGACTGCAGTCTCCCCTATTTATATAAAGTTAAGATTTCGTCCCTAATTGATAAATTAGATCATCGCCGTCCAGACAATCTTGTATTGTTGCTCTCCAGCAACTTTCCCAGTAAGTGGATTTCAGAGACCTAATCAATTACAGTCCTACCATTAATGTTTTAAAGCATGGCATGCATTTAGGGTTCAGACTAGGGGTGTCAACATCTACACATGTCAACGGTTACACGGATAACAAATCATAACCGTTTAGAAAAATCAATAACCGTGTACACGTCAATTTTTCCTCCTCGGTCATTTCTCACCAATACATATAGTCGCCTATTTTTAGGAGTAATAATGTTGCCTGAAACCTTCAGATAATAACATTAACTAACAATGCACTTAAATGTTCCCACTAGTGCAGTTATCCGCATACAGATGCATGGGGCACAATGTTACCTTTATATATAAAAAAAACCCACAGCCACAGCCAGTGTCGCGCCACATCATGAATAGGCTGCAGAGGACTTGAGAAGAGCGCTGCGCTCATCATCTTCTCCATGTGCAAATGTCGTGCAGCTGAAAACGAAAACTGTTAATGGCTTGTTATATTAGTCTATATTGTTGCGTGTTGTTGTACATTATATTGTTGGTTGGTGCTCTGTCAGCTTTTCACAACGTTGATCACGCGTCAAAAGAGGAGGAAGAAAACACTTTTTTTTGCCAATTTTAGTGAATAATTGAGAGTCCCCCTCTACTTTTTTAACTTTGTGGATATAAAGGTGAAGTTTTTTCCTCCCACTTTATGTGAGGGTTTTACGAAATGAACCAAGAGCAAACACCAGTAAAATGCAAAAAGGAGGCTTTATTTCTGAGGGGGGAAACCCCCCAACAGAGCTGGCAACAGTACAATGTCCGCAATCCAAAATCAGAATCCAAAGGGCGAAATCCAGAGTCATACACAGGGCACCAATCACAAAAAATCGTAGTCAGACAAAAGAGGTCAAAAAACAAGAATGCGGCAAAAGTACAGGGAGTAGGCAAAGCTCGATATCAAAGACGGTCCAGTCAGAAAGATAAACACTGAGAGATCAAGGCGAGAAACGTGGCACGAGAAAACTAGGGAGAACGATCTGACAAGAAAGTGTACCAAACAGACATCTTATATACACACCCGGGGTAAACACATGACCAGGGAGAACAGGTGCAATCAGTGGGAACAATGATCAGGGAGAGACACATGAGGAATAAACTAATTACATGAATTAGGCTGTAGCCAAAACACAGACGGGGATCACAAGACAATCCTATGAACAAACAACAGCTCCGGTTAAGGAGTACTAAAAGTGCATAGTCAAAAGAAAAGGAAAGCATGAGATATAAGTGGAAAACTGCAGCAGAGATAATTAGGGATAGGCAAGGAGGCGGAGACTAGAATTGGGCGACAGCTGAGAGATCATTAGTCAATTAGTAAGTGCAGCTATACAATCCCAAGTGCTTGTTAGTAAGTTAGTCCAAATATACAAGGTTAGTGTGGGTTAGTATTTAGCAAAAACAATAAACTGTTAGTATGTGTTAGTAAGACAGTAAAAGAGAGAGGAAGGAAGAACACGAGATAATGAAAGAAGATTGAAACCCAGAAACCAATAAATCACCTGAATGAGTGGCACACAAGACAAGGGACCGTGAGCAAAGATACACACAAGACAAGACAGGGGAGACAAAGTGCAAAGCATGGAAATGAAAACATGGCTAGGCCAGGCACAGAACTTAACATGACAGCAGAATCACAACAGTACCCCCCCTCTTAAAAAACGCCTCCAGGCGTTTCACCTTGGTCTGGGGTGGTTGGCATGAAAGTCTCTGATCAAGTCCTTGTCCAAGATGTGGCGTGACGGTACCCAACTGCGGTGTTCCGGTCCGTAACCCTCCCAGTCGACGAGGTATTGCAGTCCCCGGCCTCGCCGACGACAATCCAGGAGGGCACGGACCGTGTAGGCTTCGCCTCCGTCGATGATCCGGGCGGGTGGTGGGGGATCAGGTCCAGAGGACAGGGGGTGGGTTACAGCAGGTTTAACTTGGGACACGTGAAAAGTCGGATGAATACGTCTCATGGACAGGGGCAGACGGAGGCGAACCGCAGTGGGACTCAAGACTTTTTCAATCGTGAATGGGCCCAAAAACTTAGGGAAAAGTTTGCCCCCATTACCTCTGAGAGGAATGTCCCTTGAAGATAGCCAGACACGCTGCCCAGGTCGGTATGAAGGGGCTGTCGTGCGCCTCTTGTCTGCTTGCTCCTTCATCCGGGCGACCGACCTGAGCAGGGCCTGGCGGGTGGTTATCCATGTGCGTCTGCACCGACGCACAAACTCACGGGCTGAGGGGACAGCTACCTCCTCCTCCTGGGAAGGGAACAAAGGGGGCTGGTAGCCTAGGCAGGCCTTGAAGGGGGAAATGCCAGAGGCAGCAGAGGTGTGGCTGTTCATGGCGTATTCAGCCCATGGCAACTGATGACTCCAGGAGGAGGGGTTCCTAATGCAAAGACATCTCAAAACATTTTCCACACATTGGTTAGCCCGCTCGGTCTGGCCATTAGTCTGGGGATGGAAACCTGATGATAAACTAACTGTGGTGCCAAGTGATTTGCAGAATGATTTCCAAAATAGGGCAGTGAACTGGGGGCCGCGATCAGATGTGATATCAATAGGAATACCATGAAGTCTGATGACATGTTGAATAACAAGGTTGGCGGTTTCTTGGGCGGAGGGGAGCTTGGTGAGGGGAACTAGGTGAACGGCTTTGGAGAATCTGTCTACGATGGTGAGAATGGTAGTGTGATGATTGGAAGGGGGAAGGCCAGTGATGAAATCGAGTGCTATGTGGGACCAGGGGCGGTGTGGAGTGTGGAGGGGCTGAAGCAAACCGTGAGGTGGTTGATGTGAGGCTTTTGCTTGGGCGCAGACCGAGCAGGCAGCTACAAAACTTTGGACATCTTGGGAGATTTCTGGCCACCAAAATCTTTGTAAAATAAAGTCCTTAGTACGGCGTACTCCAGGGTGGCAGGACAGCATGGAAGAATGTCCCCATTCCAGAACCTTGGGGCGTAATGCAGCTGGAACATAAAGACAGTTAGTGGGGCAAGCGCTAGGGGCAGCAGTACTGGCTTGGGCATCTCTGACTTCCTTTTCAATATTGACATAGATGGCATTAACAAAGGCTTCTTTGGGCAGAATCGTATCATGACATGGTTCCTCTTCCTTTATCTCAAAACAACGGGACAAGGCGTCGGGTTTAACATTTTTGCTTCCAGGTCTATAAGCGATGTGAAAATTGAAACGGGAGAAGAATAGTGCCCACCTGGCTTGTCTTGGGTTAAGTCTCTTGGCTGTCTGTAGGTATTCCAGGTTTCTATGGTCTGTCCACACTATAAAGGGTACCTTGGATCCTTCTAGCCAGTGCCTCCATTCTTCCAAGGCCAACTTTACTGCCAGCAGCTCACGGTTTCCGATGTCGTAGTTTCTTTCAGCAGAGCTTAGACGACGAGAGAAGAAGGCACATGGGTGAATCTTCCCATCCTCAGAGGACCTCTGGGACAGAATGGCGCCGGCTCCAATATTCGAGGCGTCCACTTCTACAATGAACTGAAGTTCTGGGTTAGGGATAATGAGGATGGGTGCAGACGTGAATCGAGACTTTAGTTCTACAAAGGCACTCTCTGCTCTCTCGGACCAAAGGAACTTGGACTTGGAGGAAGTGAGGGCAGTGAGAGGAGCAGCAACAGAACTATAGTTTCTGATAAACCGTCGATAGAAATTAGCAAAACCCAAAAAACGCTGGAGAGACTTACGGTCCTCAGGTCGGGGCCAGTTGGTGACGGCCTCCACTTTGACTGGGTCCATACGTATGGTGCCTGGGGAGATAATGTAACCCAGAAAGGTTGTAGTCTCAACAAAAAACTCACACTTTTCGGCCTTTACAAAGAGACGGTTCTCCAGGAGACGACGAAGCACTTGGCGAACATGTTTCACGTGTTCCTCTTGGGAATCTGAAAAAATCAAAATATCGTCAAGGTATACAAAAACGAACTTGTTAATCATGTCTCTCAGTACATCGTTTACAAGACTCTGGAACACAGCTGGAGCGTTAGTGAGCCCGAAAGGAAGAACCAGGTACTCCCAGTGCCCCGTGGGAGTATTAAAAGCAGTCTTCCACTCATCTCCCTCCCGGATTCGCACCAAGTGATAGGCGTTGCGGAGGTCAAGCTTGGAGAAAACCTTAGCTCCTTGTAGGAGGTCGAACGCTGTGTTCATGAGGGGGAGAGGGTATCGGTTCTTGACCGTTATCTCATTTAGTCCCCGGTAGTCAATACAGGGCCTCAACGTCCCATCCTTTTTGGCCACAAAGAAGAAACCAGCGCCCGCAGGGGAGGATGATGGTCGAATAATACCTGCAGCCAGAGACTCTGACAGGTACTTTTCCATGGCTTGGGTCTCTGGTCGGGACAGGGAATATAATCGGCCTCTAGGGGGCATTGTACCTGGCTTTAGGTTGATGGCGCAATCGTATGGACGGTGAGGAGGTAAGCTGGTGGCCCTGGACTTTGAGAACACCTCCTTGAGATCATGGAACTCGAGGGGAACCTTTTCTAGGTCGGGGATCTCCTCTGGAGTAGAGTAAGGCTGTAGTTCCGAAGCATTTTGGAGGCATGTCAGAGAACAGTTGGGGCTCCAGCCCTTGATTTCATGCGTTCGCCAGTCAATGTGAGGTAGGTGTTTAGCCATCCATGGGTGACCCAGAATGATAGGAGCATGGGGAGAGTGAAGGAGGAATAATTGAATTGTCTCATGGTGGTTGCCTGATATCTTGAGTTTGATGGGGCTGGTAACATGAGTTATCTGGGCAATTTGCTGGCCACTAAGGGAATTGGCCACTCGATCCGGGAAGATCTTTTCCACCGGAACCCCCCATTCACGAGCCAGCTCCACATCCATGAGGTTTTCCTCTGCTCCAGAATCAATGAGAGCCGTAGTGGATCTGCTCTCCCCTCCCCATTCCAGGATCAACGGAAGGCAGGTGCGGTTTCTTGAATCTTGGACTGGCGTAACGCCCACCACTGTTCCATTCCTGGTGCCAGGACGAGGCTTCTTGCTGGGGCACTGAGCTATCTGATGTCCCCCTTTGCCACAGTAGAAACAGGCCCCCTCTCTGCGAAGACGGTTCCTTTCCACAGTGGGAATGCGCGTTCGTCCGAGTTGCATAGGTTCCGTCTCAGGAGAGGGGCTGCCGTCAGGAGGTGGTGGTAAAAGTGGAGTGGTCTGGTATGGGTTATTTGGACGACTGTGAAGAACGGACCGTCTATGTTCTTCACGGCGAGCATCCACTCGTATGGCTAGGTCGACCAACTCGTCCAGCTCCTCTGGTAAATCCTGGGACACCAGTTCGTCTTTTATGGCCTCGGCTAGGCCATTAAAAAAGGTGTCATATAAGGCTCTTTGGCCCCACCTGCTGTTGGTTGCCAGGGTCTGGAAGTCGATTGCAAAATCAGCCACAGAACGACCACCCTGGCGTATCCGAAGAATCTCCCGTCCCGCCTCATGACCCAACTTCGTGCGGTCGAAAACCCGCTTCATCTCCTCACCCAGTAGACCAGATGTCTGTACACATGGTAGATCAGCCTCCCAAGCTGCAGTAGCCCACTGCTTGGCTCTTCCCGTGAGTTGCGTGATGATAAAAGCAACACGAGCCCGTTCAGTGGGGAATGATGAGGGCTGGAGGCTGAATATGAGGTTGCACTGGGTGAGGAATGCTCGACACGCACCGGGGTTGCCGTCATACCTTTCAGGGGGAGGCAGGCGTGGCTCGCAGACAGGCAGCGGCGGAGTGGAGGAGGGCACAGGCGTGGCGTGGACCGCAGGCTGGGGGGTATGCAGCAGCTGAGAGTCTTGAACTGTTCGAATGAGGTCCGCAACCTGGAGACTCATGGTTTGCATATGCTGCATGAGGGCGCGAATCTGACGCTCCTGAAATTCGAGCTGGGCTCCCTGTTCCTTGACTGCCTCCTGCAGAAGCTGGATGTTCGCTGGTTCCATCTTGGTCAGATCGTAATGTGAGGGTTTTACGAAATGAACCAAGAGCAAACACCAGTAAAATGCAAAAAGGAGGCTTTATTTCTGAGGGGGGAAACCCCCCAACAGAGCTGGCAACAGTACAATGTCCGCAATCCAAAATCAGAATCCAAAGGGCGAAATCCAGAGTCATACACAGGGCACCAATCACAAAAAATCGTAGTCAGACAAAAGAGGTCAAAAAACAAGAATGCGGCAAAAGTACAGGGAGTAGGCAAAGCTCGATATCAAAGACGGTCCAGTCAGAAAGATAAACACTGAGAGATCAAGGCGAGAAACGTGGCACGAGAAAACTAGGGAGAACGATCTGACAAGAAAGTGTACCAAACAGACATCTTATATACACACCCGGGGTAAACACATGACCAGGGAGAACAGGTGCAATCAGTGGGAACAATGATCAGGGAGAGACACATGAGGAATAAACTAATTACATGAATTAGGCTGTAGCCAAAACACAGACGGGGATCACAAGACAATCCTATGAACAAACAACAGCTCCGGTTAAGGAGTACTAAAAGTGCATAGTCAAAAGAAAAGGAAAGCATGAGATATAAGTGGAAAACTGCAGCAGAGATAATTAGGGATAGGCAAGGAGGCGGAGACTAGAATTGGGCGACAGCTGAGAGATCATTAGTCAATTAGTAAGTGCAGCTATACAATCCCAAGTGCTTGTTAGTAAGTTAGTCCAAATATACAAGGTTAGTGTGGGTTAGTATTTAGCAAAAACAATAAACTGTTAGTATGTGTTAGTAAGACAGTAAAAGAGAGAGGAAGGAAGAACACGAGATAATGAAAGAAGATTGAAACCCAGAAACCAATAAATCACCTGAATGAGTGGCACACAAGACAAGGGACCGTGAGCAAAGATACACACAAGACAAGACAGGGGAGACAAAGTGCAAAGCATGGAAATGAAAACATGGCTAGGCCAGGCACAGAACTTAACATGACAGCAGAATCACAACACTTTAGCTTACTTTGGCTTCTTTTTGAGTTGCTTTCTCTCGCCAATTCCACATTACTTTTACTAGGAGAGGCATTTTAAAATTCAGACGCAGCTCCCGTTGCGAGATGCAGTGTGCAGTTTGCACTTTAAGTTTAAAAATGTACAAAAGTGAGCAATAGTTAAAACTGTGATTAAAAAAGAAGGTTAAACCTTTTTCAGCTTTCACTTGTACGCCTTCTTATCTGTCAAAATGATAGAGGATTTTATTTTCAACTCATTTTACTTTCTGTGGTTGTACAGCGCAATTGCGATAGAAAAAGCTCATAAATCTCCGAACATGTAACCGGGTACATGTTGGTTAGTAGTCCCGTGTACACGCGTAGAAAAAATTTTACATAATTTATTTGAAAGATTGACTGGTGGTTTATTAACAGCAATTGTTATAATGTCATGTCTCTTGCGTCTTTATGGGGAATAGGGTGCGTGTGTGAGTTGGGGCAGGGCGAGGCATTGCGAAGAAGGGGGGGGGAACCTTTGGAGTTGCCTTGTACCGCCACGGGCAAACCTGTCAGCTGCCCTGGAAACACACAGACACACGCACAGATGTGGGCGCACACGCAAACACCTGCAGAGACAGTTACACGCACACATGCAAACACATGGGCAAACACAGATGCACACACACGCAGACACGCACAAACACATACGTGGACACAGATGTGCGCACACACACACACACGCAAACACACTCGAACATATACACAGACACGCATACACACACACACACACACAAACACATACGTGGACACAGATTCGTGCGCAAACACACACACACACACACACAAACGCATACGTGGACACAGATACGCGCGCGCGCACACACACACACAAACATATACACAGACACGCACACACACACAAACACACTCAAACATATACACAGACACGCATACACACGCACAAACACATACGTGAACACAGATGTGCACACACACACACACACACATACAAACACGCACAAACATATACACTGTCTCGCATACACACACACACAAACACATACGTGGACACAGATGCGCGCGTACACACGCACACACAAAGATATACACAGACACGCACACACACACACAAACACATACGTGAACACAGACACACTCAAACATATACACAGACACAGATACACACACACGCACACACACACACTCATAATGACTCCTGCAATGACATAAGTAAACAGTGTAGAGGGCATCCATATATTGTAATGTTCAGGCAGATGGCGCAGTATTTCCCTTGTGGCACAGTAGTAAGTGACTGACAGAGTCTATAGGGTCAGGTCAGGACAGCAAAGCAGAACACAACAGCTCACCCAACACCAAACTCACAGAATTAAGATGAGCAGATCTTGCAGATAATTGCAATTTTCCACTAAGAAGCAATACTTATGTAGGCTTTGATACTGCAATGACACGAGATTAACATTTTTTAAATTTTTGTTTTATCTGATGACCTTGGAAAATTGGAGTGGGTATAAAATACAGAAACCATTTCCTGTATAAGGAGGATGGTACAGTGACCTCAGAAGGGAAGTCGTAACCTAGGATTTGATCGAGGCAATAGGAGTTCTCAGTGCAATGGGGGTTATCTCAAACCAGTGGGGGGGGGGGGGGGGAATCTCAAAAAATAGGGTTTATCCACCATTTTATTGAAGTCTGAGGCCATTTTGACTCAACAACCTGGCTGTATGGGAGACTGGGGTCCGATGAGCCATGGGGACCAATGAGCCATATCACAATTTTGCGATTAATCAACGCCAAAGGTGATTAAAATAGGCAAAATAGTGATACGGTTCATTTATCCCCATGACTCATCAGTCAATGGTCAAATATTTTGCCTATTTTAAGCAGCTCTGTCATCGATTGATCGCAAAATAGTGATATGGCTCATTGGTCGCCATAGCTCATCGGACCCCAGTCTCCCCTGCAGTTAAAGTTAAGCAGGTTTAGGTTTGCGTAGTGCTTGGATTGGGGACCTCAATTGATTATTTAAGATGCCATTGGAAATCATGCTGAGATGACTCATTCAATCATTTTTTTTTTTTTTAATTTATTTTTTTTTATTTTTTATTTTTATTTATTATTTTATTTAATAACATTACCTCGGAGTCTTGCGATGTAAGGCATGGGGTTTCTCAGGGGTCTGTCCTAGGTCCACTGCTGTTCTCATTATATCTAGCGCCACTGGGTCACACTTTGCGTTCTTATGGAATTGATTTTCATTGTTACGCAGATGATTTGCAGTTATATATGCCGATTGTGGCAGGAAATGGTTCTGTTGCATCGAAACTTGAGTCCTGTCTGGCTGCTGTTAGAGGCTGGTTGTCGGCAAACTTCCTGCTTCTTAACTCTGCCAAGACAGAAATGATGGTGGTCGGCCCTGCAAGACTGAATCACCTGTATGATGGCTTCACTCTGTCACTTGATGAATTTGCCATTCGTAGTAGAGACAGAGTTAAAAATCTGGGAGTTGTATTTGACCAAACTCTTTCTTTTGGTCTTCACATTAAAGAGGTGACAAGAGTGTCCTTTTTTCACCTAAGAAATATCGCCAAGATAAGATCAATCCTGTCTTTCAGGGATGCTGAGACTCTTATACATGCATTTATTTCATCAAGGTTGGACTATTGTAATGTTCTTTTGTCGGGTCTGCCCAAGAAGAATTCGCGAGGGCTGCAGGTGGTGCAGAATGCAGCGGCTCGCCTTCTGACTGGGTCAGACAGATATGAGCACATAACTCCAGTGCTCTCCTCTCTTCACTGGTTGCCTGTTAATGCCAGAGTGGATTTTAAAGTGCTACTGTTGACTTTTAAAATTGTAAATGGTCTGGCACCCTCTTACCTCATTGATATGGTGGATCCATATGTGCCTGCTCGGGCACTTCGTTCTCAGGGGACTGGCCTTCTGAGTGTCCCTAAGGTCCGCAAAAAGACTATTGGTCAGCGGGCCTTTTCTTTCCGTGCTCCCACTCTATGGAACAGTCTCCCTGTTGATATTCGGTTAGCATGCTCGATTGATGTATTCAAAGCGAAGCTGAAGACCCACCTGTTTAATGTTGTTTACTGCTAATCTTATGGTGCGTTGTGTCTTTGTCTTGTTATTTGTTTTGAAGCTTTGTAAAGCACTTTGATTGAAAGCGCTCTATAAATAAAATTATTATTATTAATTATTATTATTATAGCTGTGGAGGTCCTGAGTGTCGGCGATATTTAAGAGGCCATGACAGTCAAGGCGAACTGAAAGGGACTAGAAACCTACTGTAACTTTGCTCTTAGTTTACCCAGCCCTACAGAGCAACTCTCCTTATTTGTCACAGCTGATGATTGTTTTGCGTAAGATGGCTCCCATGAATCTCTCTGGTTGGTGCATCTTCATTCTAAATCTGTACTGAAAATTATTATTTGAGTGCAACCTACTATCTTAAATATCCTACCCTAGGATTTTTTATGACCACAGAGAGTCAGGCTCTCGGTTTACGTCCATCACATCTGAGTTACAGAGGTTTTTGAAAACATAGTGCAGTAATCTTCACTCCTAGATGTGGCCCCACCAGTAATTATTTTGTGAGGATCACAGTGAACTTCTTAAACTGTAACTTTTCACTTAAGTATTCCCTTAAGTGGGTTTAAGGTCTAAAGCTTCTTTTTTTGCATCCTGTATCAGCTGGTTGCAGCGCTTCACTCAAGAAACTGCACACTTATATTGAGGAAATATTCAAACCCAGCGCAGCATGTTTTTATGGCCACTGCATTATATCGGATGGCAAATACAGATTTTATACACATTTCCCTATAATTCAGCAGAACAAATTTGGAATCTTCTCTAGAATTTAAAATAGGCCTGAAATTCCATTGGTTTTAATAAAGCAGCTGCGTTTAACTCACCCATATATGGGTCCGTAGGTTTTCTGGTGTTAACACAATAAAACGGAACACAACACAGCATGACACAACACAACACCCATCCATCCATTTGTCCATCCATCCATTACAAACCCACTTATTCCTGGTCAGGGGCGCAGGACGGCTGGATTCTATCCCAGAATTCAATGGGCGAGACACAGGAATACACCCAGGACCGTTTGCCAGTCCATTTATCACAACATGCTTTCAATGTTACTGCACTTTTTTCCATCAGTTGGTATCCAGTTGTCCTAGATACCCATTGAACGCATTATTCAAGCCAAACCCTCTAACTGTACATTACTGTGGACATACAGTATATCTCTTCAGTCAGATAGATGAGGGAGTGGACTCTTATCTCGGTCAGAGTCCCTAGATGGAGTAGCGACATCTTAAGAAAGGTAGCTATTTTGTTTCCATTGCGCAAAACCATACCATTGAAATTGTAGGAATTTTTCTTCTTTTCTCAGAAGAGAACAGAATTAATTTTGGAGGAAAAGCAACAAACCAGTAAGCAATGGTATCAATGAGCATAAGAGGGGAAAATGCGCAGACAGAGAAAACAGAACAAAAGACCATTCATTCACTCTAAAGCTGCGTTTCCACCAAAAATGAAACAAAATTTCTCCTCGCTTTATTTGCAGGAATTTGACCGCGGGATCATTTTTATTTTTCACTTTGAAGATTTTACCCTCAGTTCGTGCGAAGATGCCATTCATTTCTATGGGAGAACATTCTGGCAGAGGATTGACATGCAAATTCACACTGCCGAGTAGCAATGCAAGATGAGCCTTATTTGCACTCAAGGGACAGTCAGTGCTTCCTGCAATCAGAAATCATCTAGATGGCGACGCTGACGTTGCTCTGCTAACGTCACAAATATTTTACTTTATGAACATTGTGCCAGCTTGAGAATAAAAATATTCACAGAACTGATGATGTTGTCATATCTGATGTTGAGCTATACCTCTATTTTGTCGTGAAAAATTTAATCCATAGGCTATTTGGCACTGCAAGCATGCTAACTAGGTAGCTAGCGCCCCCATTATCTCAAGCAATGCAGCTAACCATGGTTTGAATATGAAGCTAGGTAGCCTAGCTAGCCAATGTTGATGCAAGTAGCAATGATGCTACTCAGAACGCTGCTGTACTCGTGCGACTTTTTCGCAAAAGAATGTTTTGACTTGGAGTAAAATGCGAATTTCATGCAGTTTTGCCACATCTCCTGTGTGATTTGTGTCGCCCTGTGCAAACTAGCGTTTTTTCGCATGTATTCACTTCAGTGCATTGACTTTGAATGTACTCTGGTCGCATGAAAAATTTGTTTCACATTCGGTGGAAACGCAACATAAGACGTTGTTCGATAATGCAATGGAAAGAAAATGGCACCCTGACCAGATTCTCTGGGATCCTCATGTCACAACTTTCTCCATCTAGGAACTGCAATCAGGGTTAAATGTGAACCAAATTCCTGATGTATATTTTTCTGCAAAATGACCATATGGGGTTAACTCTCTGGCACTAGGGGCACAATTAGGAATTCTGAGGCCCCCTGAGAGAATACTGTGGCAGTTAAGCAATGGGAGCAAAACTGCCTGTAAAACATCCATTAACATTGAAATCGTGTATCATCACTGGAAATTAATGTGTTTCATTTAGTTAATTACTGAAATAAAATCAGGCTTTTAGGCTTGAAATGTATGCTGCAGATCTTTGTGAGTACCACTCTCTCAAAGAAACATTTTCACAAAAATAACAGACTATTTTCATCACTGGTTCACATGCTTTCATGGTCGAGATTACCGTGTTTGCTTTGAAGTCTCAAAAGCCACAATTACAAAAGCATCTACACTGGCCTTTTCTATTAATTTGAATGCTAATTAGTGGCATGTGTCTGCTTTAAGAGGGATTAAGGCACCAGCACCAACCAAAGTAAGTGTTCAAAGTGGCAGAAGGTATCAACAGACTTCTGAAGGGGCAAAATATTCTGCATGTGAATTGCCAGTGCCTCGGCCGAAAAAATGGCAAATTATTGTTTAAGGTGGTGAGGGGAATGGTGTCAAAGATGTGCCTTCATCTGCCAGACAAAAATGCAACAGCAGATAGGAAATATTACCCCAAGTTATAGCTGTCAGACCAAGACATACGGACATATAAATGGGAAAGTCACTAATAACCACAGGATTACCTGCAGCTCTAAAAATCACTGAGAACTGAATCCATCACTGAATTGGTCTCAATGGTACGTCGTAAGCATCACAAAGCTGGTATCTGTGGCAGTGTTTCCTATGATCTGCAACTTCAAGCTTGAAGCTATTTCACTCACTTTACCTCTTACATTTAGTGAGGTGAGTTTGCTGTTTTTCCTTAAGGTAGATCTCTGTCAGATGCTTCAGAGCTCAGCCCCTCTTCTTTTTACACGATGGTCATCCTGTCCTGTATTTTTCACACCTCTCCTTCCCTTGCTGTTGGAGCCACCCATTAGGGAGATGAGGAAAAGAAACAAGAAAAAGATGTGAACATCGGGGGTTCAATGAAATGTGCTTGCTCCTTCAAATCACAGTTCTGATAGGACCACTATGTCAAAAAAAGAAAAAGCTTCATTGAAGGCATGCAGGCATACGTGCATACGTTGGGTTTAGCGACATGGCTCTGTTCTAAGAGATCCCTGTCCGTCCAAGCGTGGAACTGAGGGCAGGGAGCTGCCACTAGCCACCCAAACAGAATCATGCTAAGCATACAGTAGGCTAACTTGAACTACAGAATAAATGAAGTGTTCAATGTGCAGAGGCAGCCCAGCGGCTGGCACAATTTCTCTTAAATCCGAGACAAGAGAAATGTGAGGCAAACTCCTGATGCTTGTATGTTTTCTGCATAATGACTATATGGCGTTACCTTGCTGGCACCAGGGGTGCAGATTGGAAATCTGGGGCCTCTTGACAGCACATTGTGACAGGTAACCCTGATGAAAATATCCTAAAATTATTTCTTCATAATACTATATGGTATCATGGCATACCTACAATATTACTATAGTTTACATACTGTAACTAGAGCAGTACTATCGCCATCACATTATAACTAAAGTATCACAACACTCAACAGTATCATGATATTAATACAGTCCACACAACTGCATTTCTGAAGTTTGCATAACTTTAGTATCACTATCGTAATACTACACAATGGTGGCGAAAATATCATCCATTTACTACCGGATAACCAGCTTGGAGCCATAATCATTTTTCATAAGGGAAGGGTACCACGAGGATAAACCCGCCAGTAAAATACCCGTCAACATTCAAATTGTGTCTTAACATTGAAAATTAAAGTGTTATATATGATTAATTTCTGAAATAATATCATACATTAGCTGCAGAACTTTGTGCGCACCACTCTCTCAAAGAAACATTTTCACAAAAATGTCACAAAAAATTTCACTTCAAATTTCTTTGAAGTACTTCACATTCTTTATGGCCGAGATTATCGCGTTTGCTTTGAAGTCTAAAGAGCCACAATTACAAAGGCATCTACACTGGCCTTTTCCATTAATTGGAATGCTAATTAGCAGCCTGTGTCTGCTTTAAAAGAGATTCAGGCACCAGCACCTACCAAAGTAAGTCTTCAAAGCGAGCAGAGGATATCAACAGACTTCCGAAGGGGCTAAATGGTTGATGTCTGATTTGCCAGTGCCTCGGCCACGAAAACGGCAAAATTATTGTTTAAAGTGGTAAGGGGAACAGTGTGAAAGATGTGCCTTCATCTGCCAAACACAGGGAAAAAGCAACAGAAGAGAGGAAATGTTGCCACAAGTCAGAGCTGTCTGACCGAGACACACGGACACGAGTGGGATAGTTGCTAATAACCACAGGATTACCTGCAGCTCTAAAAATTACTGAGAATTGAATCCATCTCTGAATCTGTCTCACCGGTATGTTGTAAGCCTAACAAAGCTGGTATCTGTGGCAGTGTTTCCTAAGATCTGCAACTTTAAGCTTGAAGCTATTTCACACAGCTTTCATTTCTTACATTAAGTGACTTTACTCCTCATGGTAGATCTCTGACAGATGGTTCAGAGCTGAAGTCCTTTCTTTTTATATGGTGGTCATTCCTATCCTGTATTTTTCACAACCTTCCTTCCTTTCCTTGTTGGAGCCACCCATCAGAGAGATGAGGAAAAGTAAGGAGAAAAAGATGCACTGTAATCCCTGATCATGTGGTGAACGCAAATGTTTTGCGGAAACTGATTACCTCAAAAAAAAAAAAATTATGCCAACTTAATTACATTGTGTAGAAGAAACTCAAAGAAAATAAGGTAAAGTTTTTTTTTTTTTACATATTTTAAGTGCTGTGAACATTGGTTTCTACAGAACATTTGAGTTCACCACACATGTCAGGGTTTACAGAGTGTGAACATGGGGGAATTAATGGAAAGTGTTTGCTGTCAAACCTCTTGCTCTGTCGCGCAACTTCGGCAAGATTGTCGCATAATTTTTTGGGAATCTCACGCAGCCGGCATACTGGCAGATGCGCTCGAACGCACCCTTAGTTTTAGTTAAAGGGAGGTTGGTAACAATCCGGCCCGTATGAGAAGTGGTCAGCCAGCAGAGGATGGGCTTGCCCACTATAGCCGGGTTCCTCCTGAGATTTCCTTCCACTGGGGAGTTTTTTTTTTTCCCTCATCACTGCCCGGAGGCTGGTTTCCCTACTGGGAGTTTTTTCACTTCACTTTCTATATGAGGGGATTTAGGCCAGATGCTGACCTGCATTTCTGTGATGCGTCTTTGAAACAGTCCTTCTGTGCAAAGAGATACACGAATAAAATAGAATGAATTGAAAGTCGTAAGCGTGCCGGGCACATGGCAGACAGGAACAGGTGAATCGATCATTTGTCATGAATTCCAGAAAAAAATTCTTCTGCAAAAGGTGGTCTCATCTTTCGATGTTCGATAAATTTGTTCTCGTCTCCTCATTCAACAAATCTTTCCGAAGCGTCTTATTTCCATTTCCTCTTTCATTTAACGGATTGCAATCACCGTAACATTGTTGGACCATGACTGATTCCCAGGTCAGGCAGAAGGAAGGCAGGAATGATGCAGAGAATATACGATTGGGACGAGCCCTCTCTCTCTCTCTCTCTCTCTCTCTCTCTCTGTCACTCTTTCTCTCTCGCTCTGCTGTTTTCTGCTTCTCCTCACAGATTTCCGCGTCCTGCTGGCTTCCTGAGTGAACAAGCAAATAAAGACATGCACCAGGCGGATGCCGCTGGCCGACGGACCGCACCTCCCCAATTAAGAGACCATCGCCGCAGCGGTTATCTAATTAATCATCTGGACGAAAGGAACCAGGAGACGAGACACAAATGCAGCTGACTGCCAATCTGGCCCCGTACAACCTCATTGGGACATGGAGCCGAAGTGAATTTAAAATGGCCTCTTTGAGTGGAAATCATCTGCTACCTCTGCCCTTACCTCACTCAAGCTTACCTGAAATTATCTTTTAAGGGATGAAAATTTTGTGAAAATCGGAAATATTGACTTGGCTTTTCATCTGTTATTCAAAATTTGCCTGGGAAGTGCCTTCATTTTCTATTTTCTCAATATTAAAGGCGTACCGAGTACGACTAATCGGCTGTGGTTGGAAAGGAGAATGTTTAAAGTTAGCTCCTCCTCCTCCCTGCCCAAAAGACAGCAGAGCGACTATCCCGCAGTTCAGTGCTATGTCCCACCCAAATTGGGTTTAGGGATTGCCACTGACCCAGAATAGATCCCTATTGAAATTCGTACAAGTAGGTGAAAGTATGTATGAGGGGCGGGGTTTGTGGTGCCTGGCACCACTTGTTTTTTTTTTTTATGTTTTTTTTTTTAGGAAAAGCTCTGTATACCTTTAAATACTTTTTAATTTTCTTGTCTTTTCTGTGAAAAATCTTTTAACCATTGTGCTCTGTAGGACATTCATGTACAGCAGGCTGAAGCAGGAGTACTGAAAGATAATGCGTCGTCTTACACACCCTTCACACGGAAACCACAAATGCGAGTCATTGAAAAATATAATTTATCGCATGATTGAAATGTAACATAACATTATTTACATTTTTTTATTATCCATCACAACACAGTCACCCAGGAGAGGCAATTTCCTCTGTGAGACCCGGCTTTTACCCCTGCAGAAATGAAAGGGTGGCAGGCTGATTATTAATTTACTTCAGAAAGAGTTACACTCGACCTTTAGCAGAGACCAAACTGAAACTTAAGGCTTAAAAACCCAACTGGCGGGAGAAGAAAGCCACCAACAAAAAAAGAGAGAGAAAAAGTAAGTGATGTAAGAGAGATGTAACGTGTAAAAGCTGGTGAACCAGCAAGGTGCAGACTGTGAATGGATGGCCTCCAGCAGACAAGGGTGTTGTGGAAATATCTTGACGCTATTGCGTTCGCAGCGGCCGTTGGCAGGATGACTGGTCACCCCGGGAGACAGAATGAGGGCATGACAAATTGTTCCCCTGGCGGAAGGACCCGGGTCTTCTGCGGGTCATACAAAATGGCTGCCCTTGCTAGACCGTATAGAAGGGGAGAGACATTTTTATAAAATCTGCAGCATGCCTGCTGTTGATGAATTGACCCCATTACTCATGCTGGTGAGTAATAGGTCACAGTCCTCAGTGGGGCGCCTCTGTCGAGCTCTCGGACATACTTTTCATAATAAATATCCTGCCACAGCAAGAATGACTTCAGAGTAAAAGCTTTGGCCTGTCAGTTTGATCCAGACAGCAGTGTGGGGTAGATTTGTGTGGTTGGGCGATGCGTAATGCCCACATTAAAACTAAACTATTTCTTTCCAGTTTCTTTTCTCTCATGTTTGGCTTAACTTGTTTATATCTGTAACTTACAAAATTATTTTTTTTCTGTAATGTACACTTGCCTTCTCATTTTCTGACATATAGAAAAATAAAATAAAAATGTAACAATAATAATAAGAGTAATAATACAGTGTAGTAATAATAGAGGAATAAGACAAAGAAGAATCTTTATCATTGTTAGCAACCAAAAAAAAAAATTATCGATCAAGCTGCAGAACTGACTGCTGCCCTATACTCTCATTTTTAAAGTCTGAAAATGAAGGAATATTACGCTTACGTTTGTTTTCAGAGGAACGAGTTGCATATTTTTTAGATCCCACTGTTAAGATCTTACAGTGGAAAAAATTAATTTAAAGCGCATGAGAGGGTGGGACAGGATGTGAGATCAGTGTGAGATTGACTGGCACCAAAAATGACACCAATCTAATGACCCTAAAGAGACTCTTAATTGCTTGAGGCAAACATAAGATAGCGGTGTCATGTATAGCCATTCTCTTTTGATGAAGGACAGGAAACCAGCTGAGTGACTGATGCTATGGCCGTATAAAAAATATTTATTGGTCAGCATACACACTCACCCCAGAAATATAAAAATAAAAATAAATTATTTTGAAAGAATCTGTCAGAATTCCACCAAAGTGCTCAGAATCCCTGTCCATGCAGCAGACGATCTGTTCAGCTTTCAATCACTGCGCCACTTGTGGATTTATACATACAGTATGTCTGTACATATTTTCGTGATTTTGATTCATTGCCCTATTTGGATCTCAAACTGTTATTCTATCAAGTAAAACCTCCTGAATGCCATAAAGACATTGAAATGTGAAGGATGCAAACCAATTATTATTATTTTTATTTTTAATATGTAGCCAGATGGTAGCCACTCATTTTGACCGGTCACATTTGTGCGTGAAATGCAAGCATTCTGCCTGTACTAAATTGGAGCACGGATAGTTTCCAGTGCAGACCAGAAAACAAATTTTTCAACAATTAGAATCACATGGTTGTGCTTTCATTTAATATGAGACTGATCTGACCCCATGACCAAGAGGTTACAAGCTCAAATCCCAGATGAGGTATTGCTGTTGCAAAGCCGTGAGTAAGGTGTGACATCTTCAGCAAGTGTTTCACCTGCATGCATTATTTATGTGTTTGCGATGTAAAGCAGACAGGCAGATCCGGAAAAGGGCATCCAACTGTCAGAATAAGGCAGGTTAAATACGCAAATAGAATATTAGTTCAAATCAGAGGATTGCAATCATTACCTTTTTTTTCTGATGAAGTTTATGCTAAACCTGAGATGTGTACATACACATGTGCAGTAGGAATATATCAAAGGGAGTGGTGTAGCAGCTCTCAAGTGGCCACAATTCAACATCATTTCCAAGGCTGATTACAGGATCTAATTCATATATGTTGCTCACTAGCGCCTCCGCAGGTGAGTCTAGTATAGGTCAATTTCAAAAAATTTTCTATCCAAGTCCACGATGAACCTTAACCCATTACTGGTCGGTCTTCCAGCTATGAATTCAGTGATTTTTTTAAAAGAATAATATAACAAGAATTCCTCATAAAATCAAATAACACACTTTTTTTGTATTAACTGTTGGAGCCCAGTCTCATCCCAACTCGTCATATAGTGACGCTACCTGACCAAGCGTCGATATATGACAAAAATAGTGACAAAGCCACTGCACCCGCTTGGCCAAACGTGGCCAAAATGGAACGCCCCCTATTGGTGAACATATCGGTCCGATTGGGCTCAAAATGAAACTTGGTCTAGATCTTATGACGCTTTATACACATATGAAATATGAAAAGGATCGGTGAAAAACTGAAGACGCTAGAGCACAGACATGCCAAAAGTTTATGCATGCATGCACTGACGCACAACAGACCACTACTAAAGACCCCGAGCATAGCATAAGCCCTTTGGGCCTTTTCGCCAAGCGGGCAAAAAAATTTGAGCATCTTAGCTTGTAGAGTAAGGGAGCTAGAGCTGTTTGAAGTTTTGCAGAAAAAGCTGCCTGGTGGCCAAAGCAAGAATTGCAGCATGACCAAACTTAAACTCAGTCTAGATCTTGGTCCCATATACACGCATATAAAATTAGAAAAGGATCCGTTCAAAACTGAAGGCGCTATTACACTGAATGAAAATCTGTGCATTTCACGACCTTTGACCTACATAACCATGAAATTTTGGTCAAATCAAAAACCCATTAAATATATTATGAACCCTTGGCAGAAAAACCTGCAGTAAAAATTTGAGCATCTGAGCTCGTAAAGTAAGTGAGCTAGAGCTGTTTGAAGTTTTGCAGAAAAAGCTGCCTGGTGGCCAAATCAAGAATTGCAGCATGACCAAAATCAAACTCCGGCCAGATCTTGGGCCCATATACATGTATATAAGACAGGAAAAGGATCTGTTGAGAGCTGAAGGTGCTATGGCGCTGAAACAAAATCTGCACATTTTAAGACCTTTGACCTATATAACCTTTAAATTAGGTCAAATCAAAAACCCATTACATATATAATGAACCCTTGGCAGAACAACCCACAAAAAATTTGAGCATCATAGCTCAAAAAATAAGGGAGCTAGTCGTTTGATGTTTTCCAAAAAAAAGCCCCCTGGTTGACAAATCGAAAATCGCAGCACACTCAAAATTGAACTAGGGTTAGACCTTGGGTCCTTTAACATGCATATAAAATATGAAAAAGATCTATGGAAAACTGACAGCTGTATTGCGCTGAAACGATTGGGGATGCACGCACGGACGCACGACAAACCACCACTAATGACCCTAAGCACAGCATAAGCCCGACGACTGGCCTGTCGGCCAAGCAGGCTAAAAACGAAAGCTTTTGGCGTTGTTATTTGATGCCAGTTTAAAACGAACCCTACCCCCTAACCCCGAATCTAGGCCCGAACACCCAGCCCTAAATGTCATATAAGGACGCCAAAGGCCTCCTTTTTTGTCGTATATCGACACTTAGTCAGGTAGCGTCACTATACGATGAGTTGGCATGAGAATGTGTCCACTCTTCAGTAACTATATCCGTGGTTACAATAAAGACTTCAGCAAGTGTACAAATAATTTTGCTCCACCAGTAAACTAATGGTGACAGAAATGTCTTTTGACGATTAGAAGGGTTAACAAACAAATGCAAAGTCATCATTCATATATTTATTTACCCCAAAATGCTCTTTCCATTCGTTTTCGTTTAATTTTCCTCTTCTTAAGTATGGACTAGTATAGGCGATAGACTGACCTCAGTTTGTCAGTTTAGATTTGCAGCATATTCCCTCTAAGACCTCAGAACAGTTTGCGCTGAATCTGTCAGACATACACCGAGCCACAGTGTGACCTCAGAGGCCAGAATCAGATCCTGTGTGCACATTTATTTTATCACCGAGCAGCTGTGTATTAACCCGAGCTGCCCGATTTTACCACCTGACACTGCCTCCCATCCCCGGCACCAGGGAACTGACGTCCCACAGTGATACAGAGTACATTTCTATTCCGTCCCAGAGCGGAGGCGTTATGTGGAGATATTACTCTTCTCAGGGAGACATTATGTGGGTTCTGTAACTACTCTGTCAATAAGAAATCTCTCCAGTGATATACGCCGCCTCTAAACAGACATACTCACACATGCCACAAACTGACAAGCACATACATTCACATCTGCACATGCATATGGACACTAAAATCCACACACACACACACACACACACACACACACACACACACACACACATACGCATACCAATGCAAGCACACACATGCACGCACACCTATGCATGCACACACATACACACACAAACATGCACGTTGGCACACACTCATTACACTGCAGACACACACTCACACACACACACACACACACACACACTAGACCAGAGACATACTTGCACACTATCATCCGCATACACACTCACGCGCAAACATACCTGCAAGCACAAGATGTGTTGCTGCCAAAATCTTTTTTTTTGCTGCAATAAATAATTGATTTCAAAGGAACCCATCAATTTACCACAGCCCTCGCCAGACACAGAGAAGAGTCTGCAAATTGTTTTTAGTGCGTTCAATTCGACGGTTCCCGGGTAATGACAAGGACAAGGAGCTTCCAGAAACGCATAAGCACACGTTCAGCTAATTGTATTTTCACTCAGATACACGCCGCAAAGAAGCGGGCAGATTAATCCACCATTGATAAAAGTAACTCCACCACGGATTTGTCTGTGGAAGAGATCAAAACAACCAAGACAGCCGAAGGCGCTGGAAACAAGATAGAGAGAAGAGGCATATGTTGAGATAGCATTTTAAAAAATAGTGAAGACACTGTGCCTGAGGACGAGTTTGTAAATTTATCAGTAAAAGGACAGCATCGGTGACAATAGACCGAAGGGGCGCAGCTTGCAGCCCTGTCAATCAGCTGTCGTACCTTGCAATCCTGTCTGGCCTCGCAGCGCTGTTCGAGGAATATTAATTTTGCATACCGGCCTACCTTGCACCACTCTGGCCCAGAGATTATGGTCAAACCTCCAGCCTCTGCCGATCGATCGACTCCAAGCCCCAACCGTCTGACCGAGGCGCTACGGCAGCCTTGTTTCTGGAGATCTACAGCACCATCCTTCAGGTATTCAATTTAACTTTACTTTGGCCCACCTGACAATCACGAGACCGCTGATTTCAGGAAAAGTCAGCTTCTGTCAACGAATATGAAATTGTTGCATCTTTTCGGTAAATGTTAGGACAGGGCTGCCCAACCCTGTTCTTGGTGAGCTACCATCCTGTAGGTTTCTACTCTAACCCTAATTCAACAAACCTGATTCAGCTCATTAGCAGCTCGTCTCAAGATCTCTAATTGGCAAAGCAGATGGGGTTTGCTTTGGTTGGAGTGATAACCTTCAGGGTGGTAGCTCTCCAGGAACAGGGATGGGCAGCCTTGTGTTAGGGCAATAACTTTTGGCACGCGCATCGTGGATAGAATTCACAGCGGCTTCACAATATTGTGCGTAGACGGGCAATTGATGTTGTCATAGCTGCTCTGCTCTTTGTCCGACAAAGATGTCAGCAGTATGTCAAAAGCGTTCAAGTTATTGAGGTTATCGTTGGGAATCTCTACGAGGAATTTTCAAAGAGAAATTTGGGTGACTGTCACAGAGGCATTATAATGGTAAACTCTAATATGAGTCTGTGGAGCACAAAACAAAAATTCTATATTTAATGTAACCACAATCTCATTGTGTAAGATTGATAAAGAATCTTAGTCCGAATCATCAAAAAATTACATCCTATCCACTAATTCCGAACCACTTTTCTTGAAAAGGCATCTGAAGCCGATTCCCATTGTTTTTGTTTATCGGCCAATCAGCGAGCCGCACCTGCGCAAACAAACCAATATCGAATTATTATCTACGCGTGTCCACAAAACATTGGTTGATGAATGAAATTGGTCATGTGACAATGCAAAATGTCAACAAAAGCAAGTGATTTGTTTGTAAACATTGGACGTTCAACGTCGCGTCTGAGAATCGACTTTAGATGCCCTTTAACCTTTGCGAAAAACGTCCTAAGGTAAAGGAAAGGTTTAAAAGAAAATTAATCAAAGCTTAAGGAGATAACTGCGCTATCAAGAGATTCTAAATGCAGTTACACTCGGCAATGTGATCATGAGTCCCCTGCCCGTCATATACATATCTTTTCCCAATTGGCCAGATGAACTGCCGTCGCTTTAAATTTTTGGTTGTCATTCTAACCGAGCAGAAGCACGCTTGATGCAATTAATCACCAATGCAGGCTCAGATCACTTGATTAAATTAGTTGTATCAGGCGTCCTTCCACTTGGTTGGATTAAAAACCTGCAGACCCTTAGTCCATTTAACGGACCAGTCTGACGACCCTGGTCTACAAAAATAGCATGACCATCGAAAAGCAGCTCTGCAAGGTTAACAAAGAGCCGTACCAAATAACTGCCTCATTGCATTCTGGGTAAAGCTCACATACAAACACACTTTACTGATGCTTTCAGCTCGTGTGCGTGTGTTGGGTTTATAAAAGCACTGACGCATTCACTTAAAGTGCCACTTTGGCACGGTGTCAGGGACACTGCAAAACCCCGGTAGGACATTTTAATCCCATCTGCACACTGTTTAAATTCAGTAACATTCAGGTGATTAAAAAAAAAAAAAAAAGGACCTTAAATTACTGGCAGCTGGATGGGTTGACGCGACCCTGCAGGTCTCTAAATAACTTACTTTGAAGTTTAGTTTACCCCCGTGGAACGCGATAGAGGCAGTAAACGCCACAGACTGCGGTGAGAAGATATCGCACATAATGATCGGTTTATTTATTTTTACTGGATGCGGTTATGAGTGTCTCTATCTGTGTGCAAAATGAGAGGCAGATAGATGATTCCCTGGATTGATTTCTGCAATTTAACAGAGGAAAACAGTTGAAAAAGATCTTCCCGGAGTCAATTATCTGCAGTGTGTGTATGTGATAATATTTACACCATTACTGCTTCCACATTTATTCATTTATTAAGGTGACTTATTGAGCCAACACATAATTCTGTTATTTTTTTTGTTTTGTTTTTTTTTACTACACCAGACAGCCAAGGCACTAGATATACAGAGTGTGACGTACCAAACTAGGGGTAAAATGGTCAAATTTCTAATTGACAGAGTTATAGCGAGGGTTCTCGCGTCTGGATGGGTATGGCTCATTTGGACCCTGTCCAATTGGACCCCTGACCCTAATCGCTTGGACCCCATGCCATTCAAACTCCAGACCAGTTGGACCCTTGACCAGTTTGGTTAGGGTTGGAGTCCAACTGGTCTGGGGGTCCAACCAGTACTGGGTCCATTCAGTTAGGGTCTAACTGGTACGGGGTCCAAATGAACTGTACCCAGCCTGGATTGCGTGCAGGAGGACTCTGATCTTTTGAAAGACTCCGGAGTTCTTGCAAATTTTCTGACAAGGCTGCCAACTAATGTTTGCAAAAAATCCGTTGAACTATGACGATACTGGAGGCCTACCTTGAAATGCCAGGCGAGGCTGGTCACAGATGTTCAACAGTGGTCTTCACAAGACCAAACGTAGTTAAATCATTCAAGAGGCAAGAACCCAGGGGCTCTCGCTCGACCCAGCGATCTTGAACATGCCCCAGGAGTCAAACACAAAATGTTAAAGCTAAGTTGAAATCAAAGTTTGAATTTTCCTTCAAAATCTCATTTCTGAATTACCATGTGAACAGGTCTTGAAGCCTATATTCCATGGTACATAGTAGATAGTAAACCCTTGGTTTTTTCACTCCAGTGACTGTTTCCTTGCACTTCCCACAAATCTATTTTATTTTGGTACTGATGTCACTGGGCTCTACTTGGTGTGGTGTTTATTGTGCAAGTCTGTCAGTCATCCACTTCCCTCCAATCAGAGTACTTTTCATGTCTTTTCAAAGTCATTGCAGAGTGGAATGCGCGTCGGTATTTAACGTAAATCAAATCGACTCCCCGCCCTATTAAAATTCTGTCAAGGTTTTGTTTCAATAAGGCGTACATCAATCACAGAGGCTTGTTCTACAGTACCTTGTGTTCCACGATTACAGTATATTGTTAGCAGCATACCGGCAGAAGTAAAACAAAAATATCCAAAAATTCTAGAGCAAGGAGTCTTTTCAGTGGCAGAGCTGCTCTATTTGACCAGAAATCGAGGGTCTGCCTCATGTTCGTGTGGTGATGAATGACAGTGACTCTTCAGATTCCCGAAACGCCTCTTTACTGCGTCAAACTCGAGCAGGGTGCTGATTACCTCCAGTCTGGTCTAAACAGGCCCGCCTGGTAATATGAAATGATGAGGAACGGATCATGCAGAAGTGCGGCATTATGAAGACTGATGGGACATCTCCCCGTGAGAAACGCTCCGGTGATCTGTCCTAGAAAGCCAAGCATCCGAGCCCAGGGTTCGATCCAGCCGTATGAGCTAAACACTCTCTCTCTCTCTCTCTCTCTCTCTCTCTCTCATTCATGATCTGCACGATGCTCTAATGAGCATACATCATTTAGTCATTGCAGGCAGTGAGGAGTAACATTTGATTACAGTTTTCAATGGATTTATGAGTTCAGTATCTGCAAAGGCTCTTCTAAATGTGCAGACCAGAGTATCCACAGAATGTAAGGCATCAGGGTGACTGTTCAGCAGGGCTATTCAACGTTATCGAGAAAGGGCCTGCGTGGGTGCAGGCTTTCATTCCAACCAAGCTCTTACACACCTGATTCTTCTAATAAAGATCTTTAGCAAAGACTCTAATGCTACGTTTCGACCAAACGCGAAGCAAATCATACACATGGCTAGATTATACACCTGCAAAGTCAATATAAAGATGCAAATACACGTGAGAAGGCACAAACTCGAGTCTATTTGCTTTTTTGCATTGACTTTGAATGTAATCTGGCCGCGCAAATAATCAGTTTTCGCACTTTAATGCAGCTTTATGGTTGATTAGTGGAATTAAGTGTGTAACTGCTTGGCTGGAATGAAAGCCTGCCCCCACACCGGCCCTTTCTGAACGACGTTGAATAGCCCTGCTGCACAGTGTCTGGTTTGAGCCCCCAGTGGGGCTTGGCATCCTGTCTTGGATCTGGAAAGATGAAGTTGGTCCCTGGAGTAGGACCTTTAACCCCAAAATACTCTAGATACTTTACCCATATTTCTCATTTTCTCTCCCTGACTTTGCAGCTGTTCTATCAAGCATGTCTCCCAGGGCTTCTGTGCAAAACATGTTCTCAGGTTAAATGAACTTAAATGAAGTTGAAAGAGATATTTTAGTTGTTTGGTCTCTCTGCTGCTCTCTAACCGCCTTCAAAAGTCAAAAAAGAAGATAGCTGCAGTCGAATGGTCTTATTTTATTTCTTTATTTATTTATTCTTTTTTTTTTTATTCTTTTTTGCTTAGAAGAGTTCCAAAATCCTTCAAAATGGCCTGGTAGTATTGATGTCACAACCTAGATAAGAATTGTATGAATTCTGGAAAAGCTTTCTTGAGCAGAATGAAAGGAGATGAGGGCATCCCACAATTCCTTGTGGCAGCAATATTTAAAGTGACGCATCGTCCACTCGACCGTTCACCAAAATGGACTTGATGGATATGATGATGTCGTCGGGTGTAAGTGCAGTCAGATTCTCTTAGCACCACTGTGGTCAATTGTTAGGAATTCTCACCCACCTCTTTCCTTGACCTCAAGGAGGACATTTTGCATCAAATCAAGAAAAAGGGGTTAGGAATTAGATGGTAGGACATAAGTTTTTGAATGTTCGACTGCAGCCAACGTCTTGAGTCATTCTCTCCCTCCAGCCAATCAATAAGTTGAGAGAAGGTCAAGTGATGCGGACCTCAGGCTCCAACTTTGCATTGACCAAAGCCCCCCTCCCCCTAGGGTTTGCCTGACCCAGTCAAGGGGGCAATAGCAGGTTTATGACCACTGGCTTGGTGAATAAATCCCTGAGGTTTCAATATTCAGAGTAAACTAGTTGTCAAGCTACTCAAGTGTTTGTTAAAATCGTTTATATTTTTCACCCTTACTTGTGACAACTAGGATAGAGCCTTTTGTCTTTCTACCTCCGCCAAGGAGGTTAGGATTTTGCTTCCGTTTATTTATTTGTTTGTCTGACTGTCAACAAACCATCTCACATACAGCTGCATATATTTTACCCAACTTGGCAGGATGTTGAAGTAGCACAAGAGGAACAAGTGATTAAATTTTAGCATATCTAGGCCGAAGAACAGCTGAGATATAGGCCAAAGTTCAAATCCAGCTATACTGGCGGAGGGATGGGCTCTCGCGAGTCCAGCTCTAGTTTTCCATTGGAACAACCATGACGTATACTAGCATGCATCATTTTGGAGTAAAAGTGTGGATTGACTATACAACTTACCACGACTTGCCTTGTTTAGCAGACCACCCAGTGCATCGCAGAGTAAGTGATGTCATTGTTTCACGTCCTGTCGCCCACCCCCAGGGAGAATAAACTAGAATGTGTTTTTACTCGTTAAAACAGATGTGTCCCCCCCCCCCCCCGGCCCCCTTCCCTGCCTAACCCACCGGACAGACAGACAGGCAGACTGACAGACAGGCACAGACCAAAAGGCATCACTGCAGGACCTGAGTAGTAAGTATGCAAAGTTTAGTTTAGATCATGCAAATGGATTTGGAGTGATACTTCGGAGAAAACTGGATTACATCTGAACGAATGGACAGACAGACAGGCACAGACCGAAAGGCACCAATGCAGGACTGGAGTAGTAATTATGCAAGGTTTTTGTTAAGATAACTAGATGATCCACACTCTATAGAGATGCTAACCCACGCCTCTTGTTGACCTTGACCTTTGACCTTTCGACCTCAAAAAGCAAATTTGGAGAGGGCACCCTAGGATCATCTAGCCCACAAAGTTTGGTCACCCTAGCTTCAATGGTGGTCAAGCTGTCGCGCGGACAGACACACACACAGACACACACACGCGCACACACAGAGACAGATAGACAGACAGACAGACGGACGGTGCTAAACTGTGGAGGTATGCTCAGGAAATGAAGTGGGAACGCTGACGCAAACACAAACGGGAACGGAGCCTAAAACAATCTGTCCCCCCTCTCCCTCCAGGCGGGGGGGAGACTTAATGACTACAGGAGGTGATAGTGTGTGTATGTCCCTTTCCCCTGTTCTAATTCAGTCTGAGAGCATGTGTGAACAAGCCCAGTTTAGCCAAGGGCCAAAGCCTCACACAGCTCACTCACTGAAGGTCCCCAGACCGCACCGATTTCTCCCCCAATCCTCATTAGTTTCTACTTTTGGCTTAATTCTTCAAATTACGCAGCAAATGACAGAGATAAAAATCAAATTAAATAAAGCTAAGTAGAATAGGTGCAAAAGCAATTCCCACCAATTATATCTTGAGAAGTGCAGTTTATTTTGAGACACAGAGGGTCATGAAGTATTTTTTTCCACAGTCAAGCCTCACTCTTCTAACACCTCAGACAATAAAGAGAAAAGCTAATTTACTGAAACAGACAGACTAAGCCAAAAAGGCAGGAAAACAAGAAATCGTTTTAGCATGCACAAAACAAACAATTCAACCAAGGGCTGGTAAAAAATAAATTCATTAATTAATTTAAGTAATGAAATAAAATAAAACAATGAAAGACAGTGGTGAAAACAGGCTTTGCAGTCAAAACAAACCCATTTTTATCGACACTGTGTACAAGAAGATCAGTAAAGATATGGATGCATTATGCTCGCAAAAGTGCAAGGACAAATGACTGAAACCTCATTGACATACATAGGAAACGGGTAGCATATTTAAATATAACGTATATTTATTTAAATATTTATTAGAAACAAATTATTTGCTATTTGTATTGAATTTGGAATCAGAATGGGCTGATGGGACAAACTTCCAGTTTTCATCAAAGGGTGTTTTCATACAATTCTGCTCCTTGATTTGAAAATTGTTGCTCTTTCTACACATGCCCCCCCACGCACCCGCCCACGACTCTAATTAGTGTCAACGGAGCCGTCAGTAAGGGAGGGGGTGAATGTGTGTACAAAGTACTATAAAATCCTAACTTTATAATGAATGTGAACTGCAATAACCTCAAATAGAAGAAATGTCTTTTCCATCAGAGCATACTGACCACTTGAAGATCCCAGTGCGAAAGGTACTTTAGGGGACCTATAGCTAAGCAAAATGAAAATGTTGGTTCAAAATTTTAGTTTTGAGGTTAGAACATGAAGTGGTCCCTCAAATAGTCTGTAATATGGCATCGTGTTCCAAAGGAATCATTCGTCATGAACACTGTCTTCAAGGCTGGAACAGCTATGACTGTGGTGACTTTCAATGATGACCTCCGAGGAATTGCCTCCATTCTTATGAAACTTGGCATAAAGGCAGGGGCACATTCAATGAAAGGCTATCATGACATGGACAGAAAATGTGTGAAACAGAGTGAAAAACTCACACAAGAACTTGAAAAAAGAAACGAATAGACGCTCGACAAGCACGTAAAACTAGGGAAGAAACACAGATTGAAGAAGAGGGAGTTACTTATGAGGCTGGTGTCTTTTAAGGAGGTAAAAAAAATCCTAAAAACCACTTAAAACAAAATACTAAATGTATTCCTCCTGAGAACATTACTGTCAAACTTCGATCACATTATTACTGCCGAACTAAAATCACGTTTTTCTAAAAATAAAGATTTTCAAAAAGAAAATACAGATTTCTCAGCAACTATCCATCCAGTTAATTTCATATTTGACCGTTTTCTTAATTTTGTGATGATGTATGTCTGTACAGAGCTCTTTTTGTAATATGTACCTCTGGAATATGAGAAAATCAAAAAATGCATATTTAATTAGCTGTTTCCGGCCTAAATTGATTTAGGGGGGTCAAAATCAATGCTAGAGTATAGAAACCTGGAAAAATTCTCTGTAATGACATTAGGAATGTTTCACATTACAGCTGAAACCAAACACTGTTTAGTTATCTCAAGATATGTTTTTCTCTTCCGATCTATATATTCATTAAAACATCACCGATGTTATGCTACAGAAACTCAATGTTTTAAGTTGCCATTTCTAATAGAATTATTTTGATAATAATTCTTAGTTTAAAAAGTGAATATCTTGGAAAAATGTTTGCTTAAATATAAGTCCCCTTAAGTCACCAAATGTCCATTTTAAGAACCTTAAAGGTCCCCTATTATGCCACCAGGTGCACAGCTAATTAGCCATTATGAGCCAGTTCAAAAGCTTCCCTTCCTGACATCACAAGTGGGGAGAGACCACCGAGAATAATGAAATCTGATTGACTACTTGGCTGAAGTTGATCAGTTCTTTTTGCCTCAGGTTAGTTACTTCCCCATGAGATGTCTAGTGGGGAAAGATACTGAAATGGCTTGTAACAATTAATTGGCTGTGCACCAGCTGACATAATAGGGCACCTTTCAGAAAATCCACTTATGCAACTATAAATGACGTTTCCCCCCCAATTCTTACTGCTTGGTGTGTGAAAATGAAGCTCCTCAATTAATTCATAATTGAATAAAAATGTTGGATGTTCAGAATTAAAAAATGTCTGTTTTCTATGGATGTCAAGGAGGTATCACTGAAGTGTCCTCATACCTTTAAGCCGCTTTCACACCGGAGGCGAAACAAATTTTTCGCCCGACAGATTACATTCAAAGTCAATGCAAAGACGCGAGTCTTTGCAATGACTTTGAATGTAATCTGTCGGGCGAAAAATTTGTTTCGCGTCCAGTGTGAAAGCGGTTTTAGGCTGTATAAATATAGCATCTAGCACAGTATCAGTCCTGTTCTTGGAGGTTCCTGTCTGTGGCATGACCAGTCATGGGGTCATGTTATTGGTTATTGTGTGTGGCGGAAGGTTTCACACGTACTGAAAGCTCTCAGTAAATCAGGCACACGAGAGGCAAACGGAGTCACACGTGCCGTAAATCCTCGGCTCCCGGGAGGAAGTGGGAATCAGCTCTCCTGCTCGTCTTCATCTATCACTGGGATAACAGGTCGCCAGTGCCGGGCCTTTGGAATTCCAATCTCGGGAATAATGGAATTCTGCTGCCTCCAGGGAATTCCCACTTGCCCAGAGCATTGACAGAGTGACATCTGACTGAGGAGAATTTAATGGTCTCACCCCCCACAAAATGAGTGCATGAGCACCGCGGAAGATTGAAGGAACGATAAAGATGGAACTAGAGGCACTCCTCCGCCAAGCAGCACAGTCCAAATCTTGGTGAGTGGGAGCAAAGTTAAGTTATCGCGCATCATAGGATTTTGAAGATGGCTGCCATGGTGGCCATATTGTTAGACTGATCATGGTCAAAATCAATAGGGTCCATCGCTGATGTAATAGCAACCAACCCACAAAACATCAGAGATATCCGTTAATGACTTTTTTGAGTTATTCTGTTCACAAAAAAACAAACAAACAAATGGCACCGATCATATAACCTCCTGCCAACTTTGTTTGGCAGAGGTAAAAATAAATGGACGATAGGTTGACACTACACTTAGGAAGCAGCAGCATTCTTCACCACACAAAAGACTGGAAACAGCGCCTGCTGATTGGTTCCATACACTCCTACGGCAGTGCTTCTCAAACCTCTCCTGGAGGACCACCTGTCCTGCATGTGTTAGATCTCCCTGCTCCAGCACAGGTGATTCACATGATCAGCTCGATAATCACCCCCTTAAGCGGATTGATAATAAACGGATCATTTGAATTATCTGTGCTGGAGTAGGGAGAGATCTAACACATGCAGGACAGGTGGTTAACGTTTTTTTTTTTTTACATCGAACTGCTGTTCAACAGTTATGGCATTGTTCTGATGAAGCATCACCTAAATGTAATTTAACAAACAGTTTAAATCTGTGTTATATGTAGGGAAAATACTTGTTTTATGATCTTCTACGTCATTTTTTTTTTTTTTTTAGCCCGCCACCAACCCCCCTCTTTGGAGGACAACTTTGTTTTTATTTTCAGATGAGAAAATGCAATTAGACAGCAGAATGAGATTTGTAAGAAAAAAAAAAAGAAAAAAAGAACAAAATATATAGATATATATAAAAGAAAGAAAAAAATATAATAATTAGAACAGAAGCGAGAACTCAACTTGAATTCCAGTAGATAAGTGCATGTAAATTAAACATTGGTGAATGAAGTATGTAACAGATAGGACCACGTGGGGGGTAAGAGCGTGTATCAATGGCAGATGAGTGGATGTTTATTGTGTGAGGCGCGGGCTGAAACACATACATAAAAGGACCCATAAACAGACAGACAGACAGATAAAATGACGGACAAAAGTTGATAATTTAGTGTAAATGTGTGAGTGTGTGTGTGTGCGCGTAAGTGTATGTGTACATGTACTCAGGTATATCTTCATATTAGTCGTAACATATTTATATTATAGTTGATAGTTCTAATAATTATATCAAAAATAGTTATTGTGATAGGAATTGTTAAGGGAGCAACAGTTTTTTTTTTTTTTTTTAAAGTGGAACTAATGACGACGGCGCAGAGACGACGACAGCAACAACAATTAGTAATAATAATAATAATTTAAAAAGGCAAACAGCCCGTGACCCCCATCACCCCCGGCCAACCCCCCACCCCATCCCCGACGCCACTCACCGCCCTGCCTGCCCCTTCTCCTTCCCTCATCCCCTTTCCCTTCTCTTGGGGGGGGTGTGTGACTCAGCTGGTGTGGTGCATTAAAAAAGTGAGGAATGTGACGCGAAGCCAACCAAAGGCAGCCCCTACATCCAGCCCCACTTGCCCTATTCTTTGAGTGTGTTCTTTCCCTTCCTCTTTCTTCCTCCCTCTCCATCATCTTCACACTGAACATGGTGTATAACAGGCAAAGGCATGTAAGCTGGCATTAGCCCAGGCGTGGGGATTGGAAGAAGGCCGAGAGGACGAAGGCAAGCGCAGGCCACAGAGCCCACGCCGCTCCCCTGACCAAATAATGGGAACATCAATCATACACTCATCATTGTCATTCAGCAACTGTACATTTATAATTTCTTGTTTAATAATAATAATAATAATAATAATATTGCTGCCCTCGTTACCGCCATCGCCATCAGTTTAAGTTATAAATTTATCATTTATAAGTAATGATTAGTAATATAAGTAATGATTAGCTTGAATGTATGTATGTGTGCTTTTAATGTATTTTGTGTTTGTTTGTATGTACGCATGAATGTAAACTTGTATATAAATGAATTATTGAATAAATGAATGTGCTTAAGGTCATCGGAGATTGGTTCCCAGGCAAAAGAGGTATATTGCTTTGCCGGATTATGTTTGTAAGAAGTTGATGAGAGGGGTCCAGATGGACGGGGGTTCTGATATATCATGTTCTGTGGGGTCAGATGTTGTGTTTTCCATAGTAATGTGATCCATCAGATAATTCTTCCATTGTGTGATGCTTGTATTGCTTTTGGATTTCCAGTTCATGAGGATTGTTTTCCTGGCGATAGTTAGGGCTATTAGAAGAATTTTTTTTTTGATCTTGTCAAATTTGTAACTGTTGTGTCCCCTAGTAAGCAGATTGGGGGGGACAGAGGGATGTGACAGCCAAATAGATCAGAGACTGAATTTGTGACCTTTTCCCAAAACTGTTGAATTGGTGTGCAGTGCCAAATAGCGTGGATATAAGTGTCTGGTTGGTTTTGGGTGCAGTTAGAACATGTTTCTGATGTGAAGCCCATTTTAAACATTTTCTGGCCAGTGTAGTGGGTTCTGTGAAGTATTTTGTATTGAATCAACTGTAAGTTTGCATTTTTAGTCATGAAATAAATATTTTGGCAGATTTGGTTCCAGAAGTCAGCATCAGGAGCAATCAGCAGATCTCTTTCCCATTTTCCTGTTGGTATCGAAATTGTTTTATCTGATGTTAAAATTATTCTATATATTTTTGAGAGGAGTTTTTTCGTTGAATGAATGTTGATTAGGTCTGAGGCTGATGGAGGTAAGTCAAGGTTGATGGATTTAATGTTACAGGTAGCTTGAATTGATGATTTCAGCTGTAAGTATTCTAGAAACTGATTGCTCCTGATGCCGTGCTCCCGGACCAGATGAGTGAATGAAACCAGTGTATTATTTTGAGTGATATGTGATAAGTGAGTGATCCCTCTTTCTGACCATGTGAAGAAATGTAATGGTTTTTTACTACTAAGAAAATTCTACGTCATTTTCGGACAGCCATTTCTAGATTTATATGCTCAAATTTTAAAATTGCAGTTGAACTGTTCAAATATTGAACATAATCTTCCTTGGTGCAATTATTGTAAGGATAACTGTATATAGGCTCTTGAGGACAAGCATTGTGTATTATTTAACTGTGAGCTTTATTCAGATTTAAGGGATACATTTCAATACAAATTAAAAAAGAAGCCATTTATTATATTGTCTCTTGTAGATATTTTCAAAGATACATCTAATAAGCAGTCATTTTTATTTATTTAGGTAATTTTCATATGCAGGGAAAAGAATAAATGAAAAATATTTTGCCCCATAAATTCAATTGTCTTTTACTCCAATGTATTCTGGGCCATTGGCATAATACTCAAATAAAACTGTCCGTCTGTTTTTTGACATCAGAGTGCACAAAACTGGATGCCTAAAGAAAAAGGGATTAATAAGAATAAAAATTTAGTTGGACTCTGAAAAGGAATTATACTATAAAGAAGTAATAGAATTTAATTGAAAAGTATAGTCCAACATAAAAGAATTATACAGCAGTCAAATCATGGTTTTGAATAGATTTCACATGGGGAAGGTCCTTTTTGGAAACACAGGCTCAAAAAGCTGCAGTTCCTTTAATGACACTATAGTTTGTCTTTTGACTGTTGTTTTATATTACCTGCCTACATAATTATGCTCCATCTCTGGTTCCCTATAAAAGGCAGACATCACAGATTTACCGTATGTGGTTATAATATAGTTTCTCTTTTCTATAATGCTTTTTTTTTTTATTTTGGTTCACAAGAGATAGCTAAAGTCTGAAACCAGAGGCAAGCATTTTTCTGCCAACTGTTTCCTCGGCAAATTTCCAAAGATTTTTTTATTTTTATTTTTTTTCCCCCATAGGGACTTTATTTTCTGTTGAACATAAGGCCTGTAATTAAGGTACACTTAAGATGGTTTGACATTTTATTCAACAAGGAAAATTACACTGTGTCTCAAACATGAATTTCAAACCAGCTATGCGCTTTTAAGAACTATTTTGCGGGCAAGTTGTCACACAAGAACTACAAAGGTCATGGAGGAAGCAGACAGGCTAAATTAATGCTTGAGGAGTGGCTAGTGGAGAGGGGTTATTATTTTAGTTTTAATGTATGCAGTTGTTCCCGACTCACTTCTTACTGTACAGCGCAGCTTCAAAGTACATTTATGATATAAATCGCATTCGCAATCACTTAACCTGCATGTTTACTAATTTTCAGTGAGATGAGACCAAAATCTTTCCAAGTGTCCAGCAGGTCTTGCTCAAGTACAGTCTCACATGAGCACAATATCTTCACACAAATAATGATAGAGGAAAAGATCGATCATGGAAAATAGAAATATGGAAAAGAGGGCAATTATTTATCACCAGTCGTAAAGTGACAGCTGGTATCGTTTTCAGTGGTACTTGTGTGTGTGTGTTTACCCTGTTCACCTGCCCTTGGAACCAAATGTCCCCACAAGGCATGGAATTCCTGATTTATTTGTACGTATGGGGACATTTTCAGGTCCCCACAAAAACAGAGCTATTTTAGGCTCAGGGGTTAAGGTTAAGGTTGGGATAAGGTTAGAGTTAAGTCACGGTCAGGGTTAGGTATGTATTGTTGAGGGTAAAGGTCAGCAAAAGGGGTTAAGGAATGAATGGAAGTCTATGGTATGTCCTCACAAAACATGAAAACAAACGTTTGTGAGAGAGAGTCCAGATTTCAGTGGTTTTACAACGGAAATATCACAAATTTAATATAAAATTTCATCCTGAGTATCATACCGAAAGTCTGTCTGTCAACTCGATAACTTCTGAATGATTATGATTGGCGAATCTCAGCAGGAGCATAGCTTGATATTCATTCAAGCCTAGGATTGAAAATGGGGGTGGTAGTTCTATGGGCTGGGGGTAAATTTGGAGAAGGGGCACGCAGTAACTGATGCCATCCCATCTTCAAATGGTCTCAGTTTTATTTATCTACATCGTTGCAGGGAAAAACAAGTCTTTAAAATGGGCCTTTGACCGCAATAATTGTGCCAAGGGCACCAGAGAATATTTCTGTGGTTCTCACAGTGACATCTACGAGGAGAGCTTAAGTAGGCTAATACAGTCATCTACAAGCTCTGCTTACAAATCACACGATGAAGCATTTACCCCGAGTCCGCCGCTTACCTTGGAAATTATCTGCAGTACACGGAACGGGATATTATATGACGGCATAAATGGATCATTTGCCTCAGCTAATCCACCTGTTTCACGTGAACAGTCTTTCAAGGGAGACGGTGAAAATATGAGAGGGCTAATGCTTTCTATCGATCACACAGCTAAACATCATCAATGAAGGCAAATTGTGAAGCTCAGTAAATTCAACCCGGCAGAAAAGTACAAAGGCAGCGCATTAACCTTACAAAGAAGTCATCAATAAGTGCCGCAACAGCTTGCACAACATTATTACCCATCATTTATCAAGAAATGATTTCACTATGAAACCAGCAAAGGTTGCAGCAGCATAAATTGGACCCTATACATCCTCTTGTCAATATGGCCGTGAATAAAAAAAGAGAATAAAAGGCAGATAAAGCATTTATTATTCATGGAAAATGATATTACCCTTTAGTGAAAATTAATTTACTTTTCAGGGTATTAGCCAAGGTGACTCGAGTAATGATCGGATGTGCCGTAAATTCAGCGGAGATCGCAGACGTGGTGAGCGATGAGGAAAATTTATTTTTGTACGGCATGATCTGGATCGTTATTGGCTTGGATTAGCCACTGCATTATTGGTATGGAAGTCGTGAGTGTTAATCCTGGCAGCATTATGAAAACCAACCAGCAGGATATGTCCTGGGCGAAACACAACTGCGAACATGCTAAAGCTAAATAGTCGCTTATCTTCTTCCACTTTCCACGTCTCAGACTGTCCCTCTCTCACTCTATCCCTCTCAACATTTCTCAGCCTCTTTCTCTCTCTCTCTCTCTGTCTCTCAATTCAGTTGGTTTGCTTTACTATCATGGCAAAACATTACATTTCATATTGCCAAAGGACACAATGTGGTAGTAATAGCCTATTTTACACTGAGCAATAGTAGGACTTCAAACACCAGGCAAGATGAGCAGTAAACATGCATAAGAACACTTTTATTGATGCAGATTGGTGCAAAAATCCATCCATCCATTTTCTATACCCGCTTATTCCTCACTAGGGTCACGGGGCGAGCTGGAGCCTATCCCAGCTGACTACGGGCAAAGGCAGGGATGGTGCAAAAATGATACATTAATTATACATTACACAAAATAAATGTGAATATACATTCATAATCATAGTTTCTTCCGGTCCCTTCCCCTGTCCCACCATCTCTCATTCCACACACACACACACACGCACGCACGCACACACGCACGCACACACACACACACATAGTGAGAACATCCCATACACTTACATTAAGTCCCAAAGGCCACGTCCTGACCTTAACCATAAAAATGACATGCTTGACACTACCTTTAATCTAACCCTAAAATAGCTGTCAACCTGTAGGGACCAAACACAGACACACACACACACACACGCACACACACACACGGACTCAGGACCAGCAGCTCAGTGCCAAAGCACCATAACAAAATGTAAGTGGCCTGAAAACTGCAGGATTGTCCTGAATGTGTCCTTACAAACAAATCTATTACTAGATTTCTTAACGAATAGCTTCCAACAAACCAATAAACATTACCAATCTGCGTTTTCGGGAATAAATAAATAAACAAATCAATAAAAAATTCTCCCCAATAACAAAGCGAGGCCTTTTTCCAAAAATGAAGTCCAATAACATCCTGGTAGGCTGAAAAGAAGAGGGATTTGCGACATCATGGAAACTGCAGTCATGGTAACAACGGCCGAACAACCCACATAATTCGAGGAATTATAAACTGAAGTTATTACGTACTTCAGTGGATGACGCAGCAGACATGCTTAACTTGGGATTCAGGCCTTACAATCTCTTCTGTCTGAATCACTTGGGAACAGTGGAGCAGCTTTTCAACTCCATACCTTGAAACCTATTTCAAGCTCATTTCCAAGGAGATTAGCAGAGGGTACTTGTGCAAGACCAGCACTAAGAGGGCCACTTAATATCATTCCTCACAAACGTTTTTGAATTATGGGGACTGACTTAGGACTAGAAATGAGGTTCACTATTTGACCAGCTTTGTTGCAGTATTTCTAAAACGGTGTAAAAGCATTTCGCATCACTGTTTTCATATTGCAAGTTTAATTGCATTTCCTGCACATTGCTTCCTCCATTTTTAAAACTATCAGCATTTTTTTTTCCTTTGAGCGTGATGAACGCAGCATAAATTTAGCTATTTTTACTTATGGAGAAAATGTAAGCTGACCTACCATGTTTGATCACTCACCTCTTTTGTTCCTGTCATCATTAAAGGACATCTCGATTTCTACCACCGCTAAGATTTATCAGACAAGAGCTGGAGGGGAGCATGGCCGCGTGCTGGGAGAACGATCGCGCATCTCAATTATACAATTCAGGAGATCAAAGAGCAACGAGAAGTGTTCCAATGCAGTTCGGCTCAATGTGCTTCGCCTAGCTTCACTAACCCGGCAATGTACACAGAACATAGCCCAAGTGTGACTGTCTGCCTCCTCGCCGCATACTCGCATATATCAACAGCACACCCTAGTGGCCAACTAGATATTACAACAGAATACATCCCATGGAGGAGGTGATACGAGACGCTTGTAATGATGCCCACAGAGCAATTAAAACTGATTTAGAGATACCAGTTTCCACCCTCAAATAATCTCATGCAGAAAAAACGTAGTCTTGTAATGTGCATTAATAACTCTTTTCATTATTCTTCAAAATGATTGAGGTCGTAGTCCATCCATTGCATTTCACTCAGAAGCTTAATCATTTCTGAAATGTTCAGACAGCATGTCACTGGTGACTAGTGATTGAAATGTTCATCTTCTCGTTTCCAAGGGCTGATAGCTCCAGTTTACGGGTAAAATGTGTATTGAAGAGATGAGTTCATTGTCGACTCATCCACTTGAAAGGCTAGATATGTCCAGGGATTTTTTGACATTAGTTAAGCTTCAGGGTGTTTTTCAGCCAACAAAGAATTTCAAACTTGCATACTTGCAAGATATTTTTGACAAAGAAAACTGACCAAAAGGAGGGGCCTATTCAAGTTAAATTAGTTTGGTGGCTAAAAGGTAAAACCAAGAAAGTGAACTTGAACTGAATTTGGCCAGAACAACTGGCAACATCTGTTCTGTGCTGCCAGCAGGCCCCATGATCACTGAAAATCTCAGCCACTGTTTGATAAGTCATCTCCATCAGCACAGTATCCCCATCATCAAACAGCATTTCAGTCATTTACTGACAACCGAGTCTAACAGCAGCAATAATCAAATGCAAATACTAGGGCTGGGTCAAAAAAAAATCGATTTTCTGATTCAGATCAAATTTTTATTCAAATTTTCGATATCGATTCATTTTATTCAAAGATCGATCTTTTATTAGTGCATTTCCATCTTTCTCATGAATATTCAGTAACTGATCCGGGAGTGCCATCTAGTGATACAATATTGTTCTGCATGCATAAATTTGCAGCTCCATGTCTGCTTGCGGACACGTCTGCGCAAGGTCCACAAATATGGAGTAAGAGGGACTGCATTAAAATGGATCAAAAATTATTTAACAAATAGAACGCAATTTGTGCAGATGGGTAATAACCCATAAGTAATAAGTAATGAATTTAAAGCTAAACTGAAGGATCTAGAGATGACTTCTTTAAGCTCTCGGTGTTATTAATGTATATTCTTGATTGTAATGTTGTAATACTGTCTCTATGTGTTTGATGATGTTCTTTTATATTGTATGTCTGTAACAATTTTTAATGTTGCCTATCTTGGCCAGGTCTCCCTTGAAAAAGAGATTTTTAATCTCAATGGGACTTCCTGGTTAAATAAAGGTTAAATAATAGCAAATCAAATTGCCTGGACAGAACCTGTGGAATTCCTCAGGGCTCGGTTATAGGACCTGCAAACACCGTGCAACTAGGCCAAGGAGGGTATCTGTAAACACCGTGCAACTAGGCCAAGGAGGGTCCTAGCTGAGGCGGAAGGTCTCAGCGTGTTGGCCTTAACAGCCAGCTAAAAGATGGTCCTAGCAGTCTCCATTATAATAATGGGGTCTGACTACAGCGTCAGCCCTATCCCCTGCCCCAGGCCTAACGTGATGACGTCTTTCACATTCTGCTTTTAAATGGCCTGAGACGTGCCGAGCGGATGCTGCAGCCCTAATATCTTAGTGGTTACAATCTATCTGACTCCATATCAAATTTAGGATACAAAATTGTAGTTGCAATCTTCTGCGGTTATCATGCGTTTGCATGAATATGTTCGGATTTTAATTCGTCAATTTATTACCCAATTTGGAGCTCCGTTGTGCATCGGACTCATAACAGGTCTATACCTTACTCCGCCGGACCAAAACCATCTGAACAACCCAATCCGGCGAAAGAACTCAGAGGCTGGCGGCCTATTAAGCGCAGTAATTTGACATAGGAATACATTATGATTTGGGATTACCGGGGCCCACAGCGAGCGACTACAAAGGCATAACGGAAATACATCGTTCAGAGGCCTTGCGTCTTTTAAGATTTCCGCCTAAAAATATAAACGGAATCTTGCTCGAAGCCAATATTAATAGCACCATACACAGCATGGAAAATCCACCTTATAACGCAGATGCCAGGCGCGTTGATCAGGCACGCAATTACGGACTACGTTACTCGATTGAGAGCCAGGAGTCCGAAAACCGGAAAGTATATATTTGTTTAAAGTCAGAAACACAAAACAGATGCGAATATCAATTTATTTCGCCAGGCAGGCACAAGCTTAAATCACAAGACCTAATTACATCGTTACAGAAAAGAGAAAAGAAGTCAATTCATACCTGGCGCAGCCCAAAACTACACATATACACAACGTATATGAGGGAAGGATGAATGCAAGCTTCCACGACTTCTCTGTTTCCCCCTCTTTTATGCCCAATCTCTAGACTGCGTCCTATGGCGGGGTCATAGGTCGTTTTGGGTCATTTGAGCCAAGAAGGCTCCCCCATTCCGGGGGCTGAAGGAGGAGACATGACCAAAGGAAAACTGAAGCATATTCTTCCCTTAAAGTCATTGAAGGAGGGTATGGCACAAGTCCAATTCCTTCGAAATATTCCCTATGAGATTTCAGAAATTACGAGGATTAAAATGATACCAAACACAACCTACTTGCGTTAGAGTTGGTCATGAAACGTCCGACACAATACCGAATTACAAGAATAATCTGCATTAAGGCTATTATTCCACTCTTAACCTTGAGTATAGCAAAATACACATTATTCTGTGACATCATGAGTGAGATTAGTGTTTTACTCAAGGAATTAAAAGTCTTTAGAAATATTTATCTAAACTGTAATGTATTGAAATTGTACGGGTGCAGTTATGTCAGAGTCCATTGGATGACACTGTGGAGTTGTCCGGCAGGAGTCTCGCTGGCCAAAGGTTTGCGGACAGCAGTTTTTTGGTAGATTCCCAGGCATCTGCATTAACCACGACCCCTGTGGCAAAATGAGATTGGCGCCAGAGAGTCTGGTTGAGTCCATTCCCATGACCCCAGGGGTCATCTGCTAAATGTTGAAGCACGCATCCCAACAAGGGTCAAACTGTTGGAGTAATGATGGGGCACGTATCCCAACAAGGGTCAAACTGTTGGAGTAATGATTATGGCGCTCGATAATCCAGCCAAATAATCCTCTCTGTCTTTTCCGCTTACAGACCCAAGTTGTTCATAATCTACATAAATGACACTGTTAAGGTTTCCGATATCCTAAAATTACTGTAATTTTATTAGCTGACGACACAACTATTTTTTGCTCAGGTGTTGATCTCAAACAATTAGTTAAATTGGCTAATAATGAAATGTCTAAACTTCACACGTGGTTTAATGTAAACAAATTATCACTAAATCTTACAAAGACCAAATTTATGATATTTGGGGAAAAAGGCCTAAAGGACGACATAGACTTAAAGGTAAATGGTATCAGCATTGAAAGAGTAAACGTATATAAAGTTTTGGGTGTTATGATAGATAATCTCTTAAACTGGAAACCGCATGTAAATTTAGTTCAAAGAAAGTTAGCTAAAAGTGTATGTATTCTTTGGAAAATGCAGAAACTATTAAACCTCAAATCTCTTAAAATAATCTATTCAGCCCTCATAGCACCCCACTTACATTACTGCGCTGAAGTATGGGGTCACACTTACAAAAATACAATAGAATCTTTATTTCAAACTCCAAAAAAAAGGGCCTTAGAATTATTCATTGCGTTCCGTATGGAACTCATATAAATTATTTGTTTATTAAGGCAAAGTTTCTTAAATTACAGGATATAGTAGAATTCAACTCCTTGCAACTTGTATATTTAGGATACCACAAAGACTTGCCTAGAAATATACAAAGCCTATTTCTTCAGCGTGATTGTATCCAAAACACCAGAGGCAGAATGTTGTTGCAAACAAGAAAGGTCAGAACGACTCGCAGGGAGCACTCGTTATCTGTGGCTGGAGTCAGGGCATGGAACGTACTTGATGATAATATAAGAATGGCAGAAGAGCTGAAGGCCTTCAAATATTTGTTGAAATATGCATATCTGAGTAACTATAAACATGTTCAATATTGTTAAATCTGTACCTTTGTATCTACTGGACACTCCAGACCATCTGTCCGAAAGACAACTGTCACAGCACATACAGACAGCTGAACCAATATGGATCTTATAAGCTGGTCGTTAAATGCAATCGACAAAATTATCTCCACGAGGCGGTCAGGTTCTGGAGAACCGACATTCCCGGCCGGTTTCGTCATGGATTCATGGGGAAAGTGGCGTTCGCTGTGTTTGGCAGTCCTTGACATCAACGATGTACACTGAAAAAAGTGATTTTGACCCCTAGTAAATGTTCCATATATTAATTAAGCATATTTTAATAGAAATAGGTGTGTTATTTAACTCCACTTAAAAATTATAAGTAATTTCAAATTGTCAACATAATAAAAATATCTAGCTTCAGATAAAATATTTTGTGCAACCACTTACCTTAAAAAAATTATGTTCATTCATCAAAACATTTTTTTCAGTGTAGAAGACGTCTATCTAATTAGATTCATGATAGTGGGTCTACTATCATTGAGGTTTGGTCTGTTTTTGATTGACAAAAGGATAAAGAAAACTTTGAAAAGCATGGCTATTCTTGACAGAAAGCTCAATAAAATTGGATTCGGCATCAAGGACGGCAACGATGGACTGCACATACTGCGAGAAGTCATTACATCCGATAAGGGAAGGGCGAACCAAGGAGATGGAAATGACGAATAATCAAGAGATCCAAGCAAAGATCCGGTATTATTATACCTCTCATCTACTCCAAATTAGCCGGAACAAACCAAATGATTAAGAAAGGGGTTTCGGGGCAATGTCGCATTGGATCAAGAGTGGCATTTGAATCTAAAGTTAAATGGACACTCACCTATTCTGTAATTATAATTCTCATGATATTCATAAATCTTACGATCTTATTTTCTGACGTTTAAATTGTAGTGTACACGGACACTAGCTCTGCTGTGATTTATAATCCCGATGATATCTAAACCATCATCAAACTGTTTTTCTGGAAGTTGGGGGCGGGACTATGACAAGCGATTTCGCTTCTCCCGCGACCCTTTCGGTCATGATACATGATGAATATTGTGTTGTGTTGAAATTGTCATGAGACGACTGCTCAATCATGTCGAAATAAAAACAAAGAAAAGATACCATGCCAAGCACCGTTGTTTTTCTCGAACACGCCAAATCCAGATGATCCTTAAACGATGAATTACATTCATATTTTGATTTGTAACGAATTGCGAAGTGGCCTGTGTCAAAGTAACGAAGTACAA